>VCII01000424.1:0-477035 GCA_006030095.1 Triplophysa siluroides | reverse complement strand
AACCATCATATGAACGAATGCTGCAGATTGTTACAGTTTTATTCGCCTTTGCTCTCAAGAGAGTATTTTTAGAGCATTTGCAGTTTGGCAGACCAGACAAATCCGATGAAGTGTGGTGGTGAGACAAAACTACACGCACGTGCGGTTAGCTTTCTTGACGAAAAACATTAGAAAAGGCTATATATGATATTAGCATCGTTGGATGCTGCTATTTTCTCATTTACTTCACCAGTTTTGATTTCTTATTAGAATTTTCAGTTTGGAAGACAAGACATAATTACTGAAGTGCGGTTGAGACAAAACTACATTAAATACGCACGTGCAGTTAGCTTTGCTGATGATAAACATTAGAATATATGATTTAAATGGTTGATGCTGCTATTTTCTCATTTATTTCACTAGTTTGGATTTCTTATTGAGAGCATGTAAAACCAGTGTTTAACAAATCCCTGCGTCATAACTAAATTCAAAATCCTTTTATTTTCTGTTCAAAGTTCCCATAGTTGTCGTCTTCTTAATATAACTTGAACCTAAATCTAAATGAGAAATGTATCACTGTAAATTGTGTCAACATGAGAGCAATACCATTGTAGGTTTTACTAAGCATATGAAAGGTCACAGTAATGTTCCAAACTGCTGTTTTACCTGGTGTACCTGACTGTTCTCGTGCATTTACCAAATTTGCAGCTTTTAAGTCACATCTATATAGAGACCATACAGGTTATCAGAAGTCTCGTAAAGGTGCCAGATTTGACCAAATAGACACAACACTGATTTGCCAGATTGGATATTGTCATTTCACATGTACAACTCTGAATGACTTAATTAGGCATTTAAAAGGCCACATCGATGAGGGCAGGGAAATAAAATGCCCTTTTAAGAGTTGTGAGAGGACATTTAGTGTAAAATCCACGTTTGCATCCCATATCTCAAGAAAACACAAAAACAGCCCACCTGAGCTTCTAAATGAAGCAGTTTTTGCAAACCCGCCACAACATGTGTGTCAGCCCTGTACATCTCAAGATGAGAGTGAGGGGCCTGAGCCATGTGAGGTCATTGAAAGTGTAGATGAAGATTATTTTCTGAAAAATTTGACTTTGTTTTATTTGAAACTGCAAGCAAAGCTTCTTTACCTTCATCTGTAATTCAGACCATCATTGAGGAAGTACAAGGAATTCATGATCTGGCCCAGGCAACCGTCTATTTAAATCTTAAGGACAAATTGTCAAAACTTGGGGTGTCTACTGACGCAATAATTAATGTTATTGAAGACCTCAAAAAGAATGACTTACTTAAGGCAGGCAATTATAGGTTGCGTACAGATCAATGTCGCAAGACAGTCTTTAAAAACTCCTTCAATTACGTGGAGCCAATGCCTTTATATTTAGGTACCAATGACTCTGGGAAAGAATGCTTTTCCCAGTACGTGCCTATAAAGGAAACTCTTCATGCCCTTTTTGAATCAGAGGATTTCAAAAAGCAATATGAACTATCTCATTCTCGACTACCGAACAGAGATGTGTTTGAGGACATTTGGGATGGACATAATATTGCCAATAATGCCTCATTTAAAACAGACAAATCATCATTGGCCTTTATTCTCTATCAAGATGCTTTCGAGGTTGTAAATCCTTTAGGATCAGGTCGAAAAAAACACAAGATTTTGGCAGTATATTTGACACTTGGTGACATTTTACCATACAACAGGTCCAATGTTGATCAGATGCAGCTTGTTCTTCTGCAGGGAACAAGATTTTAAGAATTTTGGACAGGATGTTGTTTTTAATCAATTGATTAAAGACCTTAAAGACCTAGAGGAGTGTGGCATTGCACTGAAGGATGGTAAAGTTATTAAAGGGACTCTTTGTGCAATAGCAGGAGACAATCTGGGTTCACACAGTATTGGTGGCTTCCAGGAGAACTTTAGCAGGAGTACTTTTTTTTGTAGATTTTGTGACATAGACAGACAAACATTTGAGTGTAGTCCATGGTCAGCTGGTTCAAAAAGAACAAAGCTGTCATATCAGCAGCACATTGAGACCTAAGAGAAAGCAACAGAGAATCTGTGTGTGGAATAAATTTGACTCCATATTCAACCAGCTGCTTTACTTTCATATCTGCCAGCCTGGTCTCCCACCATGTCTAGGTCATGACCTTTTTGAGGGTGTTGTTTCCTATGACTTGGCATTGTGCATCAACTACCTGGTAAACAAAGAGAAGCATTTCACATATGAAGAACTGAATAGAAGGATAAGTCAGTTTACTTACCTTGGAAATGAAGCAGATGACAAACCTCCAGAGTTTTGTCCAAATAGTGGGAAGTTAAGTGGGCATGCAGTCCAAAATTGGTGTCTGTTGAGAGTTCTGCCTTTGTTGATTGGAGACAGGATACAAAATCCAACCGAAAATAGTGTGTGGAAGTTGATTTTGCTCCTAAGAGAAATAGTTGTTCATGTGTTTCACCAGCTATTAGTCCTGACCAGGTTGCTTATTTGGGTGTCCTCATCGAAGAATACATCCAGTCTAGAGTGGAGTTATTTCCAGAGTTTAACCTTAAACCAAAACACCACTATCTTTGTCACTATCCAGAGCTTATAATCCAATTTGGACCTCTGATCCGGCTTGGACTCTGAGATTTGAAAGTAAGCACACTTACTTCAAGCAGTGTGCAAGAAAATTGCACAACTTTAAAAACCTGTGTGCTACTTTAGCAGAGAGACATCAGCTCTTACAAGCATACTTAAGTGCTGGGACTCTTTTTCCACCTGTAGTTCAGGTGGGAAGAGGAGATGAATTTTATGCTGGTGACTACAATGACAGCATTAAGACAGCAACTTCAGCATTTAATTTCACTCATGACTCCACTGTAGCGGCAAATGAAGTCACCTACAAAGGCACCAAGTACAAAAAAAACATGTATGTTGCACTAAAAAAAGACGAAGAAGGTCTACACATGGGTGAGATTAAGCTGATTTTAGTTCATTGTAATGATTCCGTCTACTTTGTTGTGAGGAGGCAGCAGGCTGTGGAGCTTGTTGATATGGGTATCCATTTTCTAACAGAGACAGTTCAAGATTCAAACTACATGTGTGTAAAGCAAGAGAATCTCCTTGATTATTATCCTTTAGCGCAGTACAAGATGAATGACATGCCAGTGATTATTTTTCATCACTCTCTCGCAGATTTGTAGAAACATGTACGCATTAGGGGAGGATGTACGAGATGCTGTGTTGGCAGTCCTACCTGGGCTGCAAGAGGAGAAAACTACTGTCTCTCCTGAACAAGTTGGCAAGCATTGGAGTTGAGTCCAAATCTGACCTGCAGTTAGTTAAAGAGGATGATCTGCCTGATCACATCACACCAATACAGTGTCGCCGCCTCCTCAATGCTTGGAATGTCGAAGGTATGTCATGGTCATCTTCCTCATCATTACTGCAAAATAACTTGACATGAAAGATTAAAAGGAAGACTTCACCGACAATTTATAATTTTCGCACCTGTATGCTAACTCAAACTCTTACAACTTTTGCTTTTTTTGTGAAACATTAACAAATAAATTGATGGAGATGTGTGATTTTGTTCATATAATGTATGTCAATGTCATCCAACACTTCCAAGTTCCAAAAAGGACTTATACACCCACATATATCTTTATGATGTCTTTAAGTACCGTAATGTTTTCTGATGTAATATTATAATTTTTGAGGAAAATGCAACTTTATTCAGTATAAATCTTGACTTTAATGGTCTCATTGGCATGATTATAAGTTTGATTACATGTCCTTGATTATGTTGGATTATGAATTATCTTCATGCTGCCATTACGTCCTTTTTGGAGCCTGAGAGTTTAGGACCTTAATGGGATTGTTCACCCAATAATGAAAATTCTGACAGCATTTACTCACACTCATGTTGTTCCAAACCTCCTCTATGAGTTTCTTTCTTCTGCTGAACACAGAAGATGATATTTTGAATAATGTTGGTAACCAGACAGTTGGCGGTAGCAATTTACTTACACAGTATTTTTTTTCCTATTATGGAAGTCAATGGCTACTGTCAACCATCTGGTTACCAATTTTCAAACTATCGTCTTGTGTTCAACAGGTTTGGAAAAACATGAGGGTGAGTAAATGATGTCAGAATTTTCATTTTTTAGTGAACTGTCCCTTTAAGCAAGGACCCTACTGACTTGCATTGTATGGATGTAAACATCACAATTACAAAATAATATGTGTTCTGCGGAAGACATTTAAGTTGCATTTGAGACAACATACGGGTAAATAATGAAATAATCATTTTTGAGTACTACTTCAGTGTTAATTGTGAGTGGATTCTGAGCTGTATCAGGCTTCTTTTTTTTTTCAGAGCAAACAAGATGTGTCAATGTAACACCTCTAGAATCCACACAAATAGTGTTTGATACCACAATGAAGGACTTTCCATCATCAAATTCTAGTTCCTCATGCACACCAAGTGTTTCCAGCACAGACAGTTCCAGTACAACTGTGGACTTAAGTGTATGGCCTGAAAACTTTGAAGTTCCCTGGAATAGGATGCCTTCTGGTATTAAAACAGCCATTGCGCTGGGAAAACGCCCCACAGCTAAAGATCGCAGAGAAATGATAAGAATTGTTGTGGATGAGATGAGACTGACAGAGTTAAATCCATCAAAATCACAGTGCTTGATTGTCGCGAAAAAGATCGTTAAACAGTATTCACAAAGCTTTGCTGATGTCCTGGTAGATGGCACAAGAATAGGGACTGGCTATGGATCTCTTTTGACTCAACTAAAAACAAGAGTGGAGCATGTTAATCGTGGCTGCTTGTTGTCAAGACGCAGGACGCAGAAAAATACCTCAAATTCATCAGGAGAAGACATTGCCCCAGGACCTGCAGACCAGTATGGTTGTGTGAGATGGCAGCCTGAGTGTCCACAAGAAGAATCTGAGGAGAGTCTCCAAGAAAAACAAAAAGAAATGAAAGACCTCTACAGTACTGAGGGGCCAGCTGGGGTAGAGAGAGGACATCTCAGTCAGTTAATGAAGGCAACATACTACCTTCAACGGAAATCCATTAATGCCTGCCCACCACCATCGATTGCTGACTTGAAAAAGGACTGGCCTTATCTTTTCACGCCCAAAGAATTGTTCAACCACTTTAAATCTCTTACAAACATAACCATTCTAGAGAAACTTGAGAAGTCTATGGAAGAAAAGGGAAAGACGATACTTCAGTTCTTCAGACAAATGCCAGCAGGGACTAATACAGATGAGAGGCAACGCACACTTAGGAAGTATGATGACAGTGGAGCATCCTGTTTAATCCAATGTGTGATCCTTCTGCTTCTGTCACACTTCAAAGAAAAACCTGAAGCACTCTTTCTTCAGACTGATGTAAGTCATAAACATTGCATTTTGTTGTGGGGTTATATTTTGTTCTCATATACTGTATTTAATTACAATACCCATTGTTTCCTTATTTTTTTTCTTGTAGATGTCAGCAACAGCAGCTGATGTGCAAAAAAGTTTGACACTTCCAGACTCTCCGAGACTGATTGTCTTAGGTAATGTACATTCCAAAATCTTTAAATTACTTAATACATTTTGCCTGTTGTATTTTAGCATACATTTTTATAAAGTGTTTCTTATATTTGTTATTTTTAGGTGAAATTCTCACTGCAACCCAGTGGATGCTGAGTATTGAGGGTCAAGTTGTTATGAATCCACACCCCAATTTTATGGCTGGATTTGCTGCTTTGTTTGCAATTTACTACAACTTTAATCTGGTGTACCAGCACGAGGCATCCTGCACACTTGAATTTGTTCAAAGGTAACAGTTAACTTAAATATAAATGTGTATATGTTAAAGGATTAGTTCACCCAAAAATATAATTTCTTTCATTAATTAACTACTGACCTTCGTTAATTTTCGTAACACAAATTAAGATATTTTTGATGAAATCTTAGAGTTTTCTGAACCACACATAGGCAGAAAAATCATTGCAACTTTCAAGGTCCAGAAAGGCAGTTAAGACATTGTTAAAATAGCCCATGTGACTTCAGTGGATAAACCGTAATGTTATGAAGCCACGATTATACTTTTTCTGTGCAAAAAAAACCCAAATAACGACTTTTCAAAAATCTCTTCTATGTCAGTCACAGTGCAGCGATTCCAGGTGCTAGGTTAGAACAAAAAGTATTCTCATCACTTTATAACATTAAGGTTGATCCACTGGAGTTACATAGACTATTTTAATGATGTTTTTACTACCTCTCTGGGCCTTGAAAGTTGTAATGATGTTGTAGTCTATGTGTGGTTCAGAAACCTCTCTGATTTCATCAAAAACATCTTAATGTGTGTTCCTGAAAATGAATGAAGGTCAGTAGATAATTAATAACAGATTAATGAGTAATTAATTACGGAAATGTAATTTTGGGGTGAACTAACCCTTTATAATACATGCTTATTGTAAAGTGGTATGTTTTCATTAGTCTGCACATGATGCTAAAGCTTCTGCTTGTGTTTTTCTGACTGATTTTTGTGCAGATGTTTTGTTGGAATCAACCCCATCCACTGGTACCAAGACAGTCAAAAAAAGTGGAAAGAGCTCACAGAAGAGGAACAACACAGTCAATCCTCATGTGTCTACTCTTCTCAGAAGGCTAATGGACTTTGAGTGGTTAAACATGTGAGTTGTCATATGTGTATATATATGAAAACATTTTCACATGAGGAGATGTCTATAAAATGACACTTAATTCTTTATATAATGTTGTTCAGTAAGATCTTGTTCTCCTGCCAAAAAGTGTTCAACTTGCACAAAATGTAAAAAGTACATAACATAAAAACAGTTAAATGTTTTTATAGGGAATGTTGTCAATCAGACTGTAATAATTTGTGTGGTTTTTCACAAATATTTATTCAAAAAAAGAATAAAAAAGCAGAAATGTGAGTTTTAAAAGGAGATGTGACTTGACCATAATGCCACTCTGTTGATTGAGCTTTTAGTTCACCCCAAAATGGAAATTCAGTCATCATTTTGTTTACTAACCTCAATTTGTTCCAAACCTGTATGAGTTTCTTTCTTCTGTTGAACACAAAAGAAGATTTTTTGAAAAATGTTGGTAATCAAACAGTTGATGGTAGCCATTAACTTTCAATTGTGTAGTTACCAAAATTCTTTAAAATATCATCTTTTGTGTTCAACAGAAGAAACTCATACAGGTTTGGAACAAATTGAGGGTGAGTAAACAGAATGATGACAGAATTTTCATTTTTGGATGAACTGTCCCTTTAACTTTAATTGAACCCAGAATCTTGCTTTTAAGTAACAAGTTATTTGTAGTCATTTTGTGACTGATATTGAAAAGATTTTCTGTACTTGAAAAAGTAAAATGGTTACCAGTCTTGCAGTAATTTGCTTATTATTTTAATAAACATTTTTCTACAACAGCTTTGACTTTGTGTTTGTTTTTTTAAATTAAATTAAAATTTTTAATGCATTTACATCAATATAATGGTAAACAATA
The DNA here is from genome assembly GCA_006030095.1 of Triplophysa siluroides. NCBI lineage: Eukaryota > Metazoa > Chordata > Actinopteri > Cypriniformes > Nemacheilidae > Triplophysa > Triplophysa siluroides. The sequence goes on along the minus strand of VCII01000424.1, from coordinate 469,506 downwards.
GAGTACAGTTTACTGTTAAAATGATTGTTTTCAGCTTTTTAAATGTTAAACTATTACAGCATCTTCTTGAATTTTGGGGGTATTTACAGGATTTTATTGGCAATTTTATCGCCAGGTAAATACTGTACTTTAGTGAAATTACAAAATATTGCTGTCAAATATATTTACAGGATTTTATGGGCAACTTTATTGCCAGGTAAATACTGTACTTTAGTGAAATTACAAAATATTGCTGTAAAATAAATTACAAGTTTAATTCAATGTTACTGTAAAAAAACCTACAAATTACTGTATTTCATATACAACAAATAACTGTAAATTGCTTTACAGTATTATACTGTAATACATTTTACAGTAATTACCAACATTTTTACAGGACTTTATTGGCAACTTTTTTGCCAGTAAAATTCCTGTAAATTCTACAGGATATTTTTTACAGTGTAATAACACACGGGGGTCAGGCTAGATGTCAACTAGATTAATATCCCACACATATCTTTGTTATACTGTATATTGTATTAAAGCTTCTTTGGTGTTATTGTATGACCTACAGGCAACATGTCTTGCCAAACCACACACTGTACTGGAAGCAGCGGCACAGAAGTTTTGAAAACGGAAACTCTGTTTTTCAAATGAAAACGCACTAGTGTAGACCGAGTCTGAGTGACAATAGTTCACACAATAGCTAAACAGTTGGTGTGGACTGTAGACAAATCACAGGTTTATTTTTAATAGTAAAGAATAAAAGAAACAATATTTTGGGATAACCCAAGATAAAGCTTCCAGCTCTGCACAAAGATTAAATAGTGGTAGCCTATTGAAAATGCGAATATATCAATATGTGATATAAATTATGATTAGTTTAATTAATTACTGAACACATCATGTATTTTTTATGATTGAATAGATTTTAAAGGTCCAGTTTGTGAAATTTAGCGAAATCTATTGGTGAGTTTACAAATTGCAACCAACGGCTCACTCGACCCCTCTCTTTCAACGCACTATACGGTGGCTCTCATGAGACAAAGATGCTGTCGCAATTTCACTTATTTGCCAAAGGAGATAATGTATTTACGAAACACACTCTGTAGAGCAGTTTGTCCGTTTAGGGCTACTGTAGAAACAACATGGCGAATTCCATGTAAGGGGACCCACGGTGTATGTAGATAGAAATGGCTAATTCTAATGTAATAAAAACATAACGCATCATTATGTAAGATCTTTATACACATCTGAAGACATAGTTTTGTATATAATAATGCATTTCTATGTTTCTAAAAAGACATTTAAAGTGTTTGGCCCCAAAATGGACTCGGTGTAACATTTCTTAGTCATTTTTGCAATTGCTTTTTAATCACTGATCCTAAAATCATTCTCACCAAATCAGTTCCCTTCATTGTAAAAGAATATTACACATACTTAAAATGACACTCTCTTTTGAAGTATTTTCTTTTGAAACATGGATGAGAGCAGGTACATTCTGAAGATCACGTTTCTTTTAGCACATATTCTATAGTTGCTTGCAATTGTGAGAGCTATTGTTAATATACGTGAAATTGTGAAATGATATGTGAAATTACACGCACGCATATTTAATTAAGTTATTTTTAATATATAAGTTAATTTTGTAAATTAAAAGAAATTTACAGATATGGATTCAAATTTCATGTGGTCTTTAAAACTTCCTGTAATCTGTGCTGCTGTGACAATTTACAGTAAGGAAGATTTAAACTGTGCCAAATAGTTTTAACCAGGCATGCCTTGCTTGTCTGCACATGCAAATGCTTGCACATAATGAAACATTTCATCACTGGCTACATGACGTGCTTTGATCAAGTGTGTGAATAAACGGGTGTGTGTCTTCTGCTTAAATTTACAAGTAGTCTATCATTCATACTTAAATCATAGTATTTCTTAAACAAGCTTGTCTTGAATAGTTACGCCAGTTGCCCGTTTCAAGTCCACAAGATCAATCAGCCGGATCTAAGCAATGCAGATGTTGTTACTGAAATAAGAGCCATTGCCCCCTGGAAGTCCAATTTAGCCACAAGTGACTCATTAGCCAAATTAGCCCTGACATTCCTCATTCCCGTTCCCAATAGAAATCCAGCCCCCTGTTGTTAAAGAGACGTCACTTTATTAGTCTCAAATACACCAGAAATCAAAAGAGACAGAATTGTGTTTGTAATGAGGGGCCATAGCCCCAGTGTGAAAGTGCGTTTAGATTAGTGTGTGTTTGTAGGTGATGTGTGCTTAAAAGTGTGTGTGACACAGTATCCTTCAGGACAGACTTTAAGACTTTGTCCCAGGTCGGGGTCCTGTCATTTGCAGAGTCAGGTCTCTGCCTCAGCTTGAACCTCTGGAAGTCAGTGTGTGTTTCCATGTATGACTAAAGGGTGAGAGAGAGGTGTGTGTGCCATAAAAGGTATCAATTATTAATTGTCTGTTGCAATAAGAGCTCACAGTGTGTGTTAGTGCATGTCTGAAAGTTGTTATATCAAGCTTTCTGAGGGAATATCTGAGAAACTTCAGTGTGAACGAGCTACAAGTGCTACTTTCTCTCTTTCTTCAGGTGAGTTTCTACAGGCCACCCCAGAGGGAGAGCAGACCATGGCCGACAACAACACTCAGAAAAAAAAGCCCCGCTGGACCTCACTGGAGATTGGGCTCATTACGATTGTATGTCTGCTCTTTGTCATTATTGTGGCCCTTATCATCCTCTTCATCACACAGAACGGCAAAGGTAATTTCATAAGGTGACATCACGATTGTATGTGTGTATGGATGAAGAGTTATATGCTGTACAAGATACTGTGTGCATAAAAGTAGTATAGAGCAATTTATATTAGCGAACCTGGTCACAATTTTCTATATAAACTTTGATTTTGGGTATTAGAAATGGGTTTTATTAAATACATATTTTTAGCATAGCTGTAAACGTTCACACACATAGATTTTGCCAAGTAGATCCAAAATACATTTCATGAATCTATAAAACACAGTAAAAAAAATCTCCATGTGTCAAAATATTCACACTCGCCAACAAAATGATCATAAATAAGCTTCAGAGTAAACATATCTGATATATTCTTAGCCCTACTTGGTAAATACTTTCATTCATCACTTATAGTGTAAATAGTTATTATTTATCTATTTCTATGTACTTATTAAATATTTCCATCAAGCAACATTTTTGAACAACCACACTAATAGATTTTCTTTTAAACTTCTTTCCTTCTTACCTCTTTCATAATTTAGCATATCATTACTGGGCTTTTATTTACTATTAAAAAAGCACTGGTTGATATTTTCTGAAATAACATCCACCCCACAACCGTGTGAGCCCCTTTCACACCTCATTAGAGGTCTCAGGGCAGAAGATGGAGCTTATTGTAACATTCCTCTCAAACCCCTATCATCTGCCATTAATGTACTGGATAAATGTTTAAACAGCACAGGTAGATAGATTGGAGAATATGGAGATGATCTCCACACGCTCTTCCTCTCAGCCTCAGCAGGGATCTGGATGGGAGGGCAGAGATGTGGGGTTTTGGCCAAGAGGGTGTAAACATGAAGGCCGTGTGTTGATCTTTGCATCGCAAATTTGGAAGGAAAATCTGCCGAATTATGTGAAATGGATTTAAACATCTAGTAATAACAGAAACAAATGGAAACACTTTACTTAAAGCCTTTGAGGTGGTTTCCCGGACAGGGATTATCTTAAATAGGACTAGGCTTTGGTTTAATTAGACAATTTAAGTAGTTTTAACAAAAATTCCTTACAAAAAACATTACTTGTGAGCATTTTAAAACGGCACAAAGGCACTGGTGTATTTTACTATATGTCAGTGCAAGTTGTTTTCAGTTCGGACAGCTCTTTTATTTTAGTCTAGGACTAGTCCAATTCCTGTCCTGGAAACCCCCCTTTATGTATAATGCATTACAAAGGGCTATTAAAGGGTATGATGCATTCGAATTGTTCTAGTTCAAAGCAGACTAGATTTAACATTTTACTAACTAGTGATATTTTAGTTAAAAAAACATATATGCATTTAAATTAACAAAATTATAAATTTGACACATAATTCATGTCCTTTAAACATGATATAAACATTTATCATGAGCTTACACTTAAAACTTGGCTTCTTGCACAAACCAAAAACACAAGCTCCAGTAGTTCTAACACCTGATGTTTCTTTTTTTTTATAGATGAAGTCTGCATAACAGCTGATTGCACACAATCAGGTAAAAGAGATTTAAACATTTTTTAAAATACACTGCATATGCCAATTTATCATTGCATGTCTTATAATGTCTTTTAATCGTTTTCTGAAGCACTGATCTTTGTTGTCTATTGTAAGAAATGGCTTCAGAAAGTTTGTTCACACGAAAACTGTTTTGTGCGACTGTAGCATCTCGCCTTATTGAGAACATGGACCCCACGGTGAACCCATGCGACAACTTCTACCAGTACGCCTGTGGTGGCTGGCTAAAGAAGAATATCATACCTGAGACCAGTTCACGTTACAGCACCTTCGACATCCTCAGAGATGAACTGGAGGTGGTACTCAAAGGTACAGCAACACCATTTGAAGCCATGGGCTAAAGGGTTTGTTATCAGTCACTTTAGATGATAATCTAAACCTCTTAATAACAGCCTCCTGCCTTTTTCAGAATTGTGAACAACATTGAGTAAAGGGGTTGTGTGAGTTTAAAAAATAATTTGGGCCTGATTTCAACTCTTTGGGATCCCTAGAGGCATTAATGTATAAAATATTGGAATGTGTTTGGCAAACAATGACAAAACCAACCATTGGGATAGAAATGAACCTATTTAGGGTTATTGTTACCTAACCATGGCTTGAAACAAATTATAACTCAGCGGTGGGTTTTATCCAACCATGTCACCACAATGATAGTAAAAGTTTGTGGGGACCTGTAGCCCCTTAAGGCGGGTTTTTACTTCTTCGTCAGACCTGCGCCGTAGCCTCTACGCCGTAGCCAACACGCCGGTTTCATATACTTGTCCGTGTCGACAGGCAATGGCCACTAGGCGTCAGTGTCCACAGGAGTGTTGCTTGTGTAACCAAGACACCAAGAGCCGTAAAAGAAGCGGTTCGTTGTGTACGCTGTCTGAAGCATTTAGCAGTGATAAAGGCAAACAAGAAGAACACGCAATTTATTTATATAATTAGTTCGGAAATGCGTATGAGTAAACCCGACGATTTTACTGAGTTTTTTATCTGAAGGGAGAGGGTTCAAACAGACCAATCACAGAGCTGGCGGTCCGCGTAGCATTGGTGCGCTGTTACATTTTTGGAGAGGTGTGCATCAGGCTACGATGTAGGGTTCGGCGTAGGGTACTCGTCTCTGCGTAGGCTACGGCGTAGGTCTGACGCAGAAGTAAAAGTCCGCCTTAAAGCAGCAAGTGAGAACAAATATAATCCATTCAACCAACATTTTAGTTATGGCTGTTGTCAGCTATTTAAAGCTCACTGGGACTCTGCCCAAGGCTCTGATTGTTGGACTGACATTTGTAGCTTTGCTTTTTTTCTGCTTTACACTAGTAGTGAATTCTCTTAGACACATCTTATATAGAAATGCTAACAGCACCGTAGTGTGTCTTGAGGAATGAAGCAAGGATTGTTTAAGCTACGGGGGGCTTACAAGACGTAGATTGATGATGAGGAAAAGGGGGATTTGAATCCTGGATCTGAGAAGGTATAAGAGATCTGCTGTCTGTCCAGGCAAGAGCGGCTTATTAGCCCGAGCATGGACACTGATTTATAGGGACAATTTCACAGCAGCCCCTAGGGGTTGAGAGATACTTTAGAGGGGGCACAGATGAGGAAGCATGTAAACTAATGATTATGTTTTAAGTGGTGGAGGTGGAGAAAGCAGTAGGAAGTACAGGAGGGTTGGAGAGGTTGGGGGAACGGACGTGTTAAGAGTTAAATGTTATCAAATCTGTGGGGAGCTCGAGCTCCAGGGGTCAAACGCTACCAGAGCTATCATTTAACCCTGACGGTAGTGCTTGTCTGAGTACACAAGCAATGATGAGAATGTCAAACATCCCCCTCTATCTCATGTGTCTCTCGTTCTTTCTCGCTGTATCTCTCTGCACCTTGGCGCTGCCTTTAAAAAAATAATGATAGGTTACAATCAGCCATTTCTTCACAAGGGTTTAATTCAGACTGCTGATGACTTCTTGATTTAAAGCGACAACAGATGAAATTCAAGCACTTAAGATGCCATTTATTATTTACTTGATGTTAATTTTTATGACGCCTCATAACTTGTTTAATGAAATGAAAAATCTTGCTAATCAATGAACAAACACTCTGTTGAGTTCAATAAAAATGATTATTGCTGAGAAAAGAGTGGAATTGTGACTTCCCCAGACAAATCTAAATCCCTCATTTGCATTTCCAGTGTGTTGAGTACTTGAGAAATGAAAAGGAACACTGACTGAGAAATAAGAGCTCATTTTGTGGCTTGATTAGACTTTTATGCAAATGACAATTTGATTGCATTAGTGTTCAGAGCACTAGCATTGGTTGACTGTCCTCAGTATCAATACATCTGAACTGTAAGTATGGTTGAAATTTGTAGATTAACTACTTATAAACTGATGCCTTAAGACTTGTGCATTGTTACACACATGGCTAAAACTATAGATATATACATAGATGCCTCATTAGTGGCACTTTCTATAGCTCGTTATATGCAAGTCGTCCGCCATATTGGAACTGTCAAAGCCGATCGGTGAACACTGTGTTGACTGTGTGTATGCATGTATGAATATTCAATGTTATGTGTCTATAAACGTCTATAAACGTCTATTAACGTCTCTACGTCTATTCACACTACGCTAAACATCCTCTGATTCCACTTATCCGCCCCGTTTTTGCCTCACTCACAGACACAGTCTCTGTTTGCACCAGTCGCGATTTCTTTAAGCTGCGATTATGTCCCGCCCACGGACGCTCAGCGTCTCTGGGATGAATGGAGGAGTGGGCTGGCCCGGACTCCGAGCGTCTGCGTGATGATTGGAGGGTCTGTCATCTCTTTTTAATCCACTTTTATGTCCTAAAACGCTCGTTTTTTGGGGTCGACAGCTTATAAAAACGTATTTCTTGTTTTTTTTTTTAGCTTGTTTGCTATACACATTGTCACATATCAGCTTTTAGACATTGTTTTTTTTTATTTTTTTATAAATCATAAATGACAAGGAGGCGGCAGCTTCTCGCAATGCAAAGAGACGGTTGGTGTGGGCGTGGTCTTCAGATTATGACGCGTATCACTCTGTGTCTCCATTTCCAACTCAGTCCCATCGCGGATTTTGCATGTGTAGTCGAAAGACAAACTGCTGCAACCTTCATCGTATATTTCACACAATTTCACACCACATTCATTGTTTCAGTTTAACATAATTCCCACATTTCCTCCCGTTGAGTTAAATATATATATATATATATATTAGATATATTAGAGCATTTTCTTGAAAAGGAACGTAGGGCAGAATTTACATATAAATAAATGGACAATTTTTATGATTTAGGCCGAAAATGAGCTTCCCCTCTTTAAAAGATCAGCAGCCGCCACTGCCGTGCATGTTTGTATCTCCTCTTTGCCCCGCCCTCTCTGAAACACGCTGATTTTTTACAAAGCGAGGTGTGCTATGATTGGCCAGTTAGCCAGTGCGTAGTGATTGGTCGAATACTGCAAGCGTGTGATGGAAATGTAACGCCTCTTACCATATTTGGACTATCAGGTTCCAAAGCAATTGTACTGATAGGTACGCCCACCTTACTTGTGTATACGTTTGGGCGGTCTTAGTCAAATCATACCACGAACTGACGTAGATTTGTGCACTATGTTGGCTGACACAGGGCTAAGATGTGGTCACATTTTCGCTTCTTTGCTGAAGGAGATAATGTATTTACGATACGTGATCTGTAGAGCAGCTTGTCCATTTAGATAGAAATTGCTCATTCTAAGGTAATAAAAACGTAACACTTCATTATGTAAGGTCTTACACACCTCTGAATACATAGTTTTGTATATGTTATGTTGCATTTCTGTCAGTAAATCCTTTTAAAAAATACCTTTAGAAAGTACTTAAGACTATTTTTTGTATATTAAATTCAAAATGAGTGCGTGAAAATAGAGCACTTTGTGGCCATAATCATAGGTAAGCCCCTTCCACAATATTTAGGTGAGACATCATGTAATATGACTTTGATTCCAAAATGAATACAGCTGGTTTTCCTCTGCTAAGAAAATGGACATCATTTAATTATTTTATCATAGTAAGTGATTATTAAAGAGAGTCCATGTGTGTAATGATTGCTTGCGCATGTGACCGAAAGAGTTAAGGATTACGCACAGGTGCCAACCCTGGTTAAAAAGTTCTGGACCTGCTGCTACCTCAAAGTTCACGCCAAGAAGGCCTCCATAAATCAGTGCAAAAAAAAAAAACAAGGAGAGGAAATGTTCATAGCACTTTAATAATGCTTACATTGCACATTTGCGAGTCCAGAGTCTGAGGTCTTATTAATGAAAGCACTGACCCTTCACAGAGAAACATGTTCCATTTCACTCTCTCTGCAGTCGAACTCCCTCTATTTAATCAAACTTTTACGAACTTCGCTGTTGGGCATTGCCAAAGCAAGCCTACATAGTGTAGGGACAGGTTCCGTGGCTACAACTAACTACAATATATATATATATATATATCCTTTTATGTTTTGATACTAATCAATTATTAATCAGCATTATCCTATTTGAATTTGCATTCAAGTATGAATAAAATAAATCAATATTTATTCTCTCATTGTGATTATTTTTGTTATTATTTGGTTATATTTTGATATTAACAAATAGCACTGTAGTAGAACATTACTAGAATAACCTCATTTGAGTTTCTATGAATGCCTAGGCCTCTCTTTCTACTAGGTCAAGGTGACTGTTAAGAGGAAGCCTCTTATCATCATGCATGAAAACCTCTGCAGTTAGCACGCACTGTAGCCTTGAGGGCCTTTGTGTGTGTGTGATTGTATTGTTCCATGAGAAGTGAGAACGGATGGAAAATCACAAGATGGACATAACACCAGAGACCTAGTGGCCTTTTAACATGTTTTGATTAGTTCCGAATATGCCTGTCATCTTTGATAATCTGTAGGACTATATGTCCTATCTCATGACTTCAGAGCTCTTTGAGAGCTTTGTGTTCTTGTTCAAGTAACTATCTATTGATAACCAATCATGTGTTGTTGATTTACCGAAGTACTGACGTAGTTAGAAATCTCTGTTAGCATAAATACTACTTCAGTTTTGATGCAAGGCAGGTCGGCCAGTGGTACTCCTTGAGAGTGCTGACTTCTGCTGGCAAAACTACAAACTATTTTTCTTCAGTACATTTTCTTCTATTAATTGAATTCCTGACTTCTTGTCTTCTTTCATTCATAACTGCTCTACAGGTCTTTTACTGTAAATCCCCTACAATAGAACCTGCCAGATCTCTGTAAACATACTGTATTAAAAAGCAGTGCTTGTAAAGCAACTTCCCTTTTTATACAATCTGTAACAGTCTATCTTTCAGCATTAGACAAAACCACCCAGTGTTATACATTTTAAGTTCACAAAACTATAATCTCCACATATTTAAGACCCAACCCAAACCTTTGAAGAGCATCCATGGAATAACATAACACTTACACAAAGGCATTTAGTATTTTCTGTTGATGGCTGTTCAGTTCAGGTGAGAGTGGGAAACTATAGCCATAAACTCTAGCATGTTAGTCAAAAGAACAGACCTACAGAGTTTGTAAGATGTGATAATAAAGAGAGACAATAAAGAAATGAGACTAAGACTTCTGCTAGCAATTAAACATTGAGATGGCTAGTTCAAAGCAACAGTGCGCTCAATTTACTTTCACTTTTTTTTGTCTGTCTGGAGAAAGGAGGAAGGCTACGGCAAACTTTCTTGTTCCAACCATTTTTACGATCTTTTAGGATCGTTGCAGCCGGCTCATTAGCCCTTTATCTATCAAAATCTAAATCTCCCGTGACCATCTGCATCTCTGGAAATCCCAGGGGTTGAGACACAAGATTGAGGACGTCTGGATTAGAGGAGAAAGACAGGGGGAGAGAGAGAGTAAATAGAGTATTTGGAATACACAGGTTATAAAGAAGACTAAAGGTGATAAAGAAAATAAAGAGATAAATATGAAACAAAACAAAAACAGTGAGCGCTATTTCCATTATTTTCACACATGGGAAACTTTCCCTGAATTCATTAATATCAACAGGAATATTTGGCCAACAAAAAAGGAGCAAAATACAGTACATTGTTAACTGAAAAAAAATGTCAGCACACTGAAAACTGCTCCAGACATTGAATAAATAATTAGCAACGTTTCGACTGTCAGGTCTTCTTCAGGCAACAGTCGAAACGTTGCTGGTTATTTACTAATTTTGTGGCGCAGTTTTCAGTTGTCCTGCACCTGAGCCCTTGTGGTGTGTGATGCCTTTTTTAAACTTTTGTTTTTGAATGTCTAAATGTTAACATATCTCTGGGAGACTTAGTGTGCGATTACAGGCTGTCGGTGAGGGGCATAATCCATATCGAGTTGACAGGAAAATGGGATATAAATTCGAAAAGCTTTCCTAACAGGGCCAGCAGGAATACTCATGCATATACATGGAGGAGATGCTGGAGGGAAGGGCTGTTTCCTGCCGGGACAGAGTGAGCTTTGTCAGAGATGTGGGTCAGATAAGGCTACTTGCTGATCTCAATATCAAAAAGTTACTTTCAAAAGGACTGTATTTGAGCTTTTACAGCCATTCCAATAACATAAAAAAACGCACTTGTTTGTCTTTGATATGGACACCGGTCTTTTAGGCATCCGTTTTTCATTTATTTGAGCTTATTATCTAGACATTTATTTTTGTGTTTGTATTCATAACTCATGTCTTTCATTGGTGTTAATAAGTATTTCGTCTTTGAAGTCGATATACATATAATGCAAAAAATGTATTCTGCACATGTCAGATGGATTAAGAAAATGAGTGAGTGAGATAAAGTGACAGAGTTTTGAAGCTGTAGGGGTTCGTGCCACATGGACACCAGGCGGCCTCTAATCCAATCACACACACATGATCTGTGCCCTTTCACAGGAAACACTCGGAACCAAAGCACTAATTAAAACAAAATCTGAACGCAAACCCTGCAGACAGGATATGAGAGAATTAGAGCAACAGCTGGCCCAATTATTCAGACAGATAAAGAATGAAAGGTAAAGAGGAGACAAGGATGAAGGATTCTTGTGTGACTCCAGTAAACCTTTTGTTGCAAAGCATGAGGTTTTCATTTAGTTTTTGTACACAAACACACTGATTCATTGAATGTTTAGACGTTTTAAATTCATCTCAATATGCCTTGATAGTTAAAGTTTGTTGTCATGATATCACCTGCACTGTGACTTCTTGTAATCGGATTTTGAGGGGAGCCTCTTTGATTTTGTGACAACATATGTGTATGTTTCTCAAATGACCATTTACACAACACACAATTGGGATGTGTGTTTCTTCCAACTACTGTCGTTTGACAGATTCTGGAATTTACACATGTACAGTAGTTTGCACTATTTTAGGGATACTTTACTAGCAAATAAAATGTTCCCCATGTTTTACTCATCCCTACTTCTTCTTGAAGAACAATGCAGTCGGTGATATTATACCATGTATCATTTTACTTCCAAGCGGTAAAATGGGAGTGAACGGGTGTTGCGGTTTTGAAGCTCCAAAAGTGCATCCATCGATCAAAGAACTGCTCCACACAACCTGTGGTCTTAACAAAGGTATTTTGAAGCAAATCATTACATTTGTTTAAGAGGAATATCCATATTGACAGCGCTATTAACGTTGATGTCTAGCTTCCGTCATCTCTCAAATGCGCGTGAACCAGAGACTTGTTTTTCTGGCAAATGACGGTGACGAGAGCCCCCGCCAGAGTAGACGCTAACAAAACAGCATTCGTCACCGGAAACTTACGACAGGCGAGACTTTTGTTAAGACCAGGGAGCCGTGTCGAGCAGTTCTTTGATCTATGGATGCACTTTTTGGAGCTTTAAAACCTCATCACCCATGGGGAGGGGATAGTCACCAAAAAACATTTACATTTACTCACTCTCTTGTCATTTAAAATAGATGACTTTCTTTCTTCTGCAAAACATAAAAAATATATTTTGAAGAATGTTGGTGACCGAACAATGGCCGTTACCCATGTACTTCTGTTGTACGGACGAAAAAACAATGCAAGTGAATTGGTACAACGGTGGTTCCGTTACAACATTCTTTAAAATATCTTCTTTTGGTTTTGCAGAAGAAAGAAAGTCAAAAAGGTTTGAAATGACAAGAGGGCAGAGGGTAAATGATGACAGAATTTTATTTTTGGGTGAACTATTTCATTAAATAGCACTAGATGGATCATAATACAGGTGTAAATGGGGTCGAAGGCAGTCATAATGTTCACCTCAGTAATTCTTTACTGTTTTTTTATTACAGGAGTGCTGGAGCGAGAGGACAGTGGAAGCAGCAGCTCATTAGCTAAAGCAAAGATCCTCTACAAATCCTGCACCAATGAGAGTGAGTACACAATATATTAGAACAACAGAACTGGTTGGAGAACAATGGCTACAGGATATATCCTGGTTTATATTATATTGACATTTTACATATTTACTTCTTTTCTATTCATCAAATGTGATTAGAAAAATATATTGCAAATTAGGTTGATTCAATATCTTGGTTATTTTGCATAGACATCAATGGATTAAATGTAGAGCAAACTTTTGCTTTAGGTATTACTCTTAAGAAAAAGAAGAAATCTCACAAATATCTCTATTCTGTTTCAGAAGAGATCTCAACAATGTCACATACTGGGATCAGATTTGTCAAGTCTGCAATCAAACTAATATTTTTTAAAGATTTCGATATGAACTCAAATATTTCGCATCAAATTTACCCAAATCTAGATTATTTTACCTATGCAATCTACATGCATTTAACATTTCCATTCTCTTGTACTAAGGTGTGAAGTACTTTTTTTACTCTGAAGGATCAGATAGCTTTACTTCATCAGTGTATTTACTTTGAAAACATTTTACTTCCCTACCTAATAAAGCAGAGCCTATGTCATACTTTTTACTCAACTAAATTAGATAAATATAACCGAGGAAAAAATTAAGACACTATTTTATAACCATTTTCAGCTTTTCTGACTTTATTATTTGTATGTACCTGTATATTGGTCAATTTAGTTTCATTCTGTCAACTACTAACAATATTTCTATCAAATTTCGAATAAAAAGATTGTTTCTTTACTAGAAATGCTGATTGAGAATTTGGAATGGTCTCTTAATTTTTTACATTTTTTTTTTTTTTACAAAAAAATCATAGTACTTTCTTACTTTTACTCAAGTAAGATGGTTTTACTTGAATAAAAGTAAGATACCACATTTGTAATCTACTTAAATATTAGAAGTAAAAAAACACGTTGGAATTAGTTTGTAAAGTTTATTGACATTTAATGGACTAACACCTCCGCTTAGAAAAATTAGACTATTGTTATAATACATAAAAGAGCAATTTTAGGGAAAAAAAATCAAACAAAACACAATTTAGGACTAAAGAGCAACCTTCGAGCAATAACATTTTCTTCTGGGTGCTTACTGTGAAAAGTTCAAAAACTAAAACAAGTAGAAAAAGAAGGATCAAATATTTTTTATTGTAATTGTAATTTGAAATTGAATTTGTTTACAGGAACTGCTTGAGTTGAAAAGTTGTCATCAACTGTCATAAGGACATCAAAAAGATAACTATGACATTGCCCAGAAAGACATTATGTGATTTGCCAGCTGAGCTATGCAGAGACTCTCAGAAAGGATTTCAATATTCATTGCTTGCTAAAATAAGCATGCATTACATCAATGTTTTGCATTTTTCTGACAGGCTTCATTGAACAAAGAGGAGGCTCGCCTCTGCTGACAATGCTGCCAGATGTCTTTGAGTGGCCCATAGCAACAGATGATTGGGACAACACATACGGTATGTGATGTTTTCTCAAAAGAATATTTTATGAATAACCCCAAATACCTCATTAGTGGATTATTTTACAACATTTCCTCTCCTCTTGTCTCTTCTCACCTCTGAAGGAATGAACTGGAGAGCAGAAGATGCCCTAGCCAAACTGAATGAGAAATATGGAAAGCAAGTCCTAATTAGTTTTTTTATCGGTACAGATGACAGAGACTCCAATGCACACATCATTCATGTAGGTGTGCGCGACAACACGACAAACTCTTTTTTCACATGTATAAAAGATTAAAAAACACTTTCTCTTACCAGCCGTAACCTCTCTCTTCGTGGAGCCTTTTAAGCCAAACACTTAAAAAACAAAATCTTTATGAACAAACACTACATCTGTTTATAGGTCTTAGAGGGGGCTTTTGAGTGCTTTCATGGTTTTAATTGCAGTAAAGGATACTGTTTTACAGTGAGTGCTCTTTGTGTATATGCATCGGGTTTCCTATTAAGAATGAAAGGGTGATTGTCTTCTGTTATTATTCTCTCTGCCAGTTCGACCAGTCCAGTCTTGGCCTATCCTCAAGAGACTACTATGTGTGCACTGGGGCCTATGAAGAGGTAAGATGAACTGTTAAACAGGCAAAGGTATATCTTCTCGCTTTCTCTCTCTCCTATTCTTCTTCTCAAAACCTCTTATTTCTTTGACGAAAAGACAAGCTTAGACAAGCATGAATTTCCGCGCTGGTGGATGGTGGTTTGGTGGACAATAGCCGGGTTTCCAGCTAATCTTTTCAAAGTTCGCAATACAAGTGTCACGTTTTTCAAGGGAACCAACTATGGGGGAAACAAGAATATAACTAGTAAAACTTGAAAACAAATACTTCCCACGAGGGGGCAAAAGACAAGAAAACCAGGTGACTAGACTTACTTAAAAATAATGGAGACTAGACACTCTAATATGCATGACATCATAACATGGCAAGGAATCCAATAGGCAAGGGTAATCCGACAAGGTAAGATATAACGACCAGAGCTTTGACATGAAGGTAGAACAAACAAAACGAAACAGCACAGGACAGAAAACATGGGCATTAAATAGGGAGACTAACAAAGGATAATAAACAAGGGACAGGTGTCGGGGCTAAAACACTGATGGAAAGCTAAACGAGGAACGAGAGGGCGGGAACAGAGACGAGACCGGAGAGAGCATATGGAAAGCCAAATGGGCCAAAATGTCTCCCTCCACATAAAACAAGGGATCCTGCCATGATTCTGCCACAAGATCAAGAAAGACATGACATGACTGTCCGTTGCCTCTTGTTCTTGAGCCGAGCCACCCGCCTGGTTAAGAACACGTGCATGCTCAGGTATTGAATTTAGCACTCATGTGTTTTCAATGTGTATTTTTTCTCAGGCCTGTGTGACATATGAGAACTTCATGACTGACTTGGCAAAGCTCATCAGAACTGACCGAGGTCTGGAGGTTAATGACACTAATATCAGAGAAGAGGTTTCTCGGGTGATGATGATGGAGAAAGAAATTGCTAATGTAAGCATGCAAACTTGAAGATATTTTAAGATTCAAACCACTTTTGAACAAAGTTAAGTATAGCTGTCTTCATCAAACCTACAGACAATGATAATGGCCAGAGGTTGGTGTAACAAATTGGTACAGTATTATATTGTATTGAGAAAACAAAACTGAATGTTCAAGTTCAAGAATGTTCATGAAAGTAGCCATATATCCAACCATAAGCATATATCAATATATTAATGAATTAATGTATTGATTTCCATTGAATAATAAAATTAAATATTACTTATTTAAAAAACGAATTATTAATTATTATTTAAACAGAATGTTTAAAGTTAAAACTAATGTAAAGATTAATTGTCATACGTTTAGAATATATTATATTTTTATACATTTTGAATATCGCTGCTGTCCTTCTAAAACCTTGTATCTCTAATGATTTATGGCGAAAATGTAAAATTCACAAAATATATTGTAAATCACTCTTTATGTTGGTGACTGGGTCTTGCAAATATCTAACCATAGAGGTACTGTACGTAATTTGGACATCCGAGTTTTGAGAAGGACAGCGACGATGTTTTGTTTTTGATAAATAAAGTTATTTTATTTTTAAGTTAAGTAAATTAAGTTCATTTTATTTTCAAGATATAAAATGCTTTTTTTTTTAAGTAGTCTTGTTTTACTGTTTCTCACTCAGTGTCTCACTTACACACTAATTTATACTGTATGCAAATATCTAGCTTCTTGTTTTGATGATTATTTAGCTGGAAAATACTGGTTTAGTTACTTGCAACTTTATTGTACATGTAAAGCCTAAGGAACAGTGTGTTTCACTTTTAAATATCAGTGGCATGATTTTCCTCTACAATTCATGGTGATGTTTTTACCTTTTACGATAGTGACCTCATTCCTACTAAGTTTTACAGAGTATGGGTTACAGTTCTAGTAAATGTGTTTGGTTGTGTTGGAGCTGACATCAGACCCACACCACTGTTGAGACAGTAACTAAATGCTCAAGCTTATTGTGTCATGTATTTGTGTAATTGGGTGGGTTTGGCTCTAGGTTACAGGTTCTAGATTTGATGCCCCAATGCAGGCAAAAGTTTTTCGCATACTGTGAAATTCTCTGTCTTTACAGGCAACGGACACGCCAGAAGATAGAAACAATCCAGTTCTGCTTTATAACAAGATGCCTCTAGAGACACTGAATACCAACTTCACTCTAGAGTTTGAATCCAGGGTAAGAATGTTTCATGTCTTATAAGACTTCATGCAATGTCTTAAAGGTGCTGTGTGTAATTTGTTTGAGGATCTATTGACAGAAATGCAATAAAATATACATGACTATGTCTTCAAAGGTGTATAAAGACCTTACATAGTGAAGCGTTGTGTTTTTATTACATTAGAATGAGCTATTTCTATTTAAATACACCGCGGGTCCCATTGCATGGAATTCACCATGTTGTATCTACAGTAACCCTGAATGGACAAACTGCTCTACAGTGCGTATTTCGTAAATACGTTATCTTCTTCGGCAAAGAAGCGGAAACATGACGACATCTTAGTCCTGTGTCAGCCACCGTAATGCTTCGAAGGGGTGGAGTGAGCCATTGGATGCTAGATGCCGCTAAAATGTCCACATTGCTCCTTTTAATGTAAAATTCACCAAATAGAATGGTACTGTAAAAATAACATGTTAGCGAATGGCTGGGACAACATATAGTTCTGCCCCTAACTTAGGTAAATGGTTGAGAAAAGGTTGTTGTGCTGGTGATGTCCAGCTCAATTTCTATATCACCTCTGTCTGTTATTATGTTGGTCTTTGAAAAATATTTGTATTCACATTCTTATGAACTTTTTCTTAATCAATGTTCATTTTCAGGTTTTCAACTGGACTTTCTTCACTAACAAAATAATGGACACAGTAAAGATTCCTGTTACGGACAGTGAGGAGGTTATTGTGTACGCCCCTAACTACCTTAAGAGGCTCAACCCTGTCCTTGCCAAGTATACAAAGAGGTAGTATACACAGATATATTTAGCTTTACCTGGAGCTAACACTACATTTAAATAACACTACAAATACTAACTAATTTAGTTTCCGACTATGCAATCTCCCTATTATTTACGATATTTATAGGCTACCCGTAAAAACAAAGCTGGTTCTACACAGCAATGTCATGGAACAATCATTTAGATAAAAGTTGTTATAAGATATTTCTTTCTTGCTGTTTTGTAGTCTGCAAAGAAGCTTTTGTGCAATAGATAATTGAAGTTTCTTTATCCAACCATAACCATTTTTTTCTATGACATCATGTAGCACCTTTGTTTTTAACAGTATACTTTTCAAAAATAGTTAAGCATGCATAAATAGGCCTATAGTAGCGTACTATTGTTTAAAATAAACCTGTGTGCAGAGACATTCAAAACTACATGGTGTGGCGTTTCGTTATGAATCTGGTGGTCGGTTTGAGCAGGCCATACAGGGAGACCAGGAAAGCCTTCAGAAAGGTGAATACTAAGAAAGTTCTCAAGCTGTGATTCAACTGCCATGTTTTACATGCATTTGGCAGACCCTTTCATCCAAACCAACTTACAATACACTCAAAATTCAATATGTAGATCGAACCAATAACCTTGGCTTAGTGTCAGACTACAATACCATAATTGAGCTACATGACCCATGACACATTTGTGCTTTTCTCCTCTGTCTACTCAGGCTATCTATGGGACCACCTCTGAAGCAGCAGCTTGGAGGCAGTGTGCCATATACGTCAACAACAACATGGAAAATGCCGTGGGGAGATTGTACGTGGAGGATGCCTTTTCTGGAGATAGCAAAGACATGGTGAGCTACGTGTGTGTGTTGAGTGGATGTGCGGGGCCTAAATTGGTCCTTGGAGTTTGTGTGGGTTTTTTAGTGTGTTTGTATGATATTTTCAGGCTTGCGTGGGTTGATTTGAGCAGGGTCCATATCTGCGTATGTGAGAACAGCTGGGCAGTGTATAAGTACCGCCTGTCATAAAACACACCATCTAACACTTCGTAAATCACTGGACCCTCCTGTACGATCCTCCACACCACATGTACGCAAACTTCTGTCTTATACTGTCAAATTGTTCTCCATGTTCCAATGTTGTATGTGAATCTACAGACCAGAATCTTGATAGTATAAAAAGTATGGAAGTGTTTTATGGTATAAAAGGTTTGGAAAGACGTGAGGATGAGTATTAAATGAGGCGTTTGTGTGTGTGTGAATGCGTGTGTGTTCATGATCAGGTGACCCACACAAATCCCTCCCACAAATCACTCTTCAATGCATCTACAGTCTGTTGTTTGAGGTCACCAGGATAACATTACAGATTCGCACACGAAAACATGCAAACAACTGTCATGTTTGCTATCTAGTGCTGATAAGAGCATCCTGAAAGCTTTCAGTTTTCCCTGTCTGAAAGGTTTACAAATGTTTTGCATGTGTCATTTAAAACAAAGTTATCACGTCAAATATCTGTCATATATTAAACCATAGTCTGTTTGAATTCTCGATTCTGATTGGCTGGAAGGTGTGCATTAAAACCATTTATACCAGGAGCGTTGCTAGACCTAAAGCTCTACTGGGGCACAGGCCCCCATTACTTTTTCTATCACAATTTTTCTTAAAAACCTGTTGTGTGCAAGTATGCAACACAATTCCCCTAACAAACTTCCCTTGCTTAAACCACTATTCCTACAGTGCAACAATACTGAGGAAGGTAAACATTCATGTATTTAAAAATATACATTATTAAATTATATGGCAAACTTTAAAGACACGCACAAAAGTTAATTGATCATAATAATTTAAACGCTTACTACACATTCTGTGTTTGGCTCAGATGGATGAGATGATTGCTAACATCAGAGAGGTGTTTGTGAGTAACCTGGATGATCTAGCCTGGATGGACGCTGAAACTAAGAAAGCTGCAGAGGAGAAGGTGACATTTATTTTAGGTTCTGTGTTTTAATTTGAACCGGACTGAAAATCACTGCTGATCAAAAGAAGAGCGGTACATTCAAATTATATTCAATATTATTAGCCACGAAAAAGTTAAGAGACCATTCCAAATTCATTTAATGAGCATTTCTAGATGTATTGTGGCCATTCCAATACAGTTTCTTTTGAATTTCAACAAAATCCAACCTCAGGAGTGACAAAGTCATCCAACGGCAATGCGAAAGCTGACAGCATGACAAGACACATGAAAACTGTGATAAAAATTTAGGTTATCACATAAAAAATAATTTTCAAACTTTTCCTAAATACATGTACAAATATTACTGCTGTATTGCTTAAAGGTGAATATGAACTTGTTTTCTTTGCAGTAATTGAGGTTTGAAAAAAATTAATACATTTCTGTTATTTTGACCTGTTTCTCCAGTTTTCATTTTCTACAAATAAATGCAAATAGAAACAATATTTTTATTAGAAATTTGGGAGAAATACTGTTAGTAGTTCACAGAATGAAACAAAAATGATCATTTAACCTTAACACCTATAAACAGTAAATTGAGAAAAAACTGAAAGTAATTTTGAAATCGTCTCTTATTTCTTTTCACGGCTGTATTTACTATAGTATAGCTGTTATAACTATCCAACCCAGGAAAACATATTTTGAAAAGACCATTTTTGTACTCTTTATCACTATAGGCACTAGCAATTCGAGAAAGAATTGGTTTCTCAGAAAACATAAATGAACGACACATTCTTGGACCAGGAGTACCAATATGTGAGTGACTACAAGAGGAAGGCTCGGCAACGTTATTTGGAAATAACTGAAGACACCTGAAGTATTAATATGCTGATGATATCATTCTTATTATTAGTTAAGCTACAATGCAGATGAATACTTTGAGAACATCATGAAGAACTTGGAGTTTGGCCAGAAAAAACGCCTGAAGAAGTTAAGAGTGAGAGTGAACAAAGACGAGTAAGACCTCAAAATTCTATCTTTTTATCATGTAGGCATATCATTTTATGCATAACTAGGGTCTCTCTAAAATAGCATTGCCATTTTCCCAGTTTAGTAAATTCAACCTTACCATTCAAAATGTAAATGTTATGCTTTTATTTTCAAGGTGGATCACAGGAGCTGCAGTGGTCAATGCATTCTACTCATCAAGCAGAAACCAAATAGGTAATCGAATCACACAAATCTAAGCAGTAAGTTAAACATGCAGTATATGGTCTGTGTAAGCAATTGGTAGGCCTATATTAACAAAAAATTTCTCTCAGTATTTCCTGCAGGTATTCTTCAGCCTCCTTTCTTTGGTAAAGGTCAGCCCTGGTCTCTTAACTACGGGGGAATAGGGATGGTCATTGGACATGAGGTCACTCATGGCTTCGATGATAACGGTATCAGAACAATGACAGCAATATCTTAAAGGTTTGAGAATTGTTAATAAGTTCAATCTTCACATGTATGACTTTGTGCTTTCGATATTCCTTCTCAGGACGTAATTTTGATAAAGATGGAGACCTCAAAGACTGGTGGACCCCATCTTCGACTCAGAATTTCCATGAGCTTTCAAAATGCATCGTGGATCAGTATGGAAGCTTCTCTTGGGACCTGGCAAATGGACAAAATGTATTACATCAACGTCTTCGTCTTCACACCGATTCGCAAATATTTTCCATTTGCAATAACTGTCTAATTTCATCAGACCTCTGAACACGTAATGCAGGCGAAGTGGCATTTCACTCCAAATTAAATGACAAATAATTTCCAACACAACACAGTTTACAATCCCAAACTATTCAGCAAGCACTGTTTAGCAGAAAACACCACAGCTCTATCTCTTCTACTCAGGCTGTTTACAGTATTTGGCACATTAATCTTTCATGTCCCCATCAGAGGCTCCTCATAGCTTTCTGTGAGTTTTTGACAGCTGTAATTTTGCCTTATTGTGCGCAAATAGTTTTCCTGGAAGTAAGCAGTGATTTTCTGGGGATGTAGAAAGACATCTAAATTACTGTCTTATTTTCCGTTCTCTCTCATGTATCCTTTGTGCGAACAGCTAAATGGGAATAATACTCTTGGGGAGAACATCGCTGACAATGGGGGCATTCGACAGTCTTATCAGGTAAGTAAAGCACATGACATCTTAGCCTTTGCTGTGACTGTCTTGACATCCACCTTAACTGCCAGAAGAATAGATTGAGTTTAACACACAGTTTCTTCTACACTCTTAAAAAAAGGTGCTTAAAAGGTTCTTCACAGCGATGCCATAGAAGAACCATTTTTGGTTCCACAAAGAACCATTCAGTCAAATGTTATTTAGAGAACAATCTCTTTCTTACTTTTTATAATCTAACGAACCTTTGTTCGCCACAAAGAACCTTTTTTTAAATGGAAAGGTTCAACAGATGTTAAAGGTTCTTTATGGAACCAAAAGGTTCTTCTATGGCACCGAAGAACCTTTTTAAGCACCTTTTTTAGAGTGTACTCTATATGAGATTTCTGTTTTGAAAAATCATCTTGAACTTCGCCCTGTCATAAAAACCCTTAACATGGCTGTTAAGAATAGAATCAATACAAAGCTTTTAATGGTCTCGCACTGCAAATAAAGGTGCGTAGTTCAAATGTTGGCTTTATGGTGGCCTATAACAGTTTGATTAAAAACTGCTCAGGGGATAAATGTAGAGAAATAAAGATTATTCTAACACGTGTGTCCGTGTAATTGTTAGTTAGGTGTTGTTGTGCTTGCTTCCCTAAATGTTATCATAAGAATATTTTTTTTATTAAAATATATTTTACAGTTTAAGGCTGACGTCATGATGTCACAAGCAGCCCACCCATTATACATCACTCCCCTCCAATTCTACACAGTCTAGAGGAGTACAATCAAACAAATAATTTTTAAAAGAAGGATGATAAACTCTCATATGCCGACCAGGGCAGGCAGCTCAGCTCAGCGTGTTCCACTATGGGTGGATTTCTGTCAGACTCTAATGACAGAGGGAATCGGCTTAATAGTTTATTCTCCCCAGAAAAACCAAAGATGAGAAAATGGCTCGAAATCTAAATGTGTTTAATGCTAGGTCTCACTGAACCATCAACTGTAGACTCTGTGTATAAACAGCAATCACAAACCTGTCACTGAGTGCGTCTACATGCACAAAATAAACGGAAAGCTTAAAAAGAAACCTGTTTTCACTTGTTTACATGCATAGAAATAAACCGACTACGCATACAACTGCGTTTACATGGAAGTTTGAGACTTGCCGGGTTTCTCGCATGCAGTGACATCACCATCCATAGTAATTAAAAATGCAGCGGGAAATGGTCAGAAGCTGTATTTTTATATCTCTTCTCATGTCCGCAGAACCTGCATATGCAACAATAGTTCTTCATTTTGACGTTTCTACATCAACTGCATGATTTGAGAGCGGGCTTTTATACGTTATTTTACTATTACCTCCGTTTGGGACTGGTACTATTGTGCTGTCAGACAAGCGCACATAAACAAAACTAATAAAAAACCGGTAAATGTGTTTACATGCGGTGAAACCGGAGTAATTGGCAAGAAACTACCTCTGCTGAGAGGGTATTGCTTAGCCGTTTATGAGCTTTCCCCGATAAAAGAAACCCGTTTTACATTGTAGACATGGGGGGCTTAGCCCAAATCAATGGGGATGGTCCCCCAAGGAGAATATTTTTTCCCCATTTATGGAAGCTATATTACTATTTTTTTATGTAATTGTTCTTTGTTTATCATTTTGAAACCATAACAAAACAAATGTTCACAATGACATTTCTCTTCTCTTAACAGGCAAAATATATCTGTTGTATGCCTGTAACAATGAAGTTACATAAGATCTCACTTTTTCAGGCCTATCAGAACTACGTGAAGAAGCATGGAAAGGAAGCTCCTCTGCCTGGTATAGACCTCAATCATGAGCAACTATTTTTCCTCAACTTTGCACAGGTGAAACTTGAAAAAATTGACAGTTCTGACAAATAATAATGTTTACTAAACCTATTGAAATTTGCACCTGAATAATGGGGCTTTCACAATATCAGATTTTCCCTACACCATTATTGTGGCCAAATGATTTGACAATAATATTTTTTTGTGATATCAAAAAAAACAACGCTATATGTCAAATTAATCTTTAATTGTATGTATTTTACTTTCTTTTCTTAAACAATATTAAACAGGTGCTGAAAATTTTACAATATCATGGTGTGTAGTATTAAAAGAATGTCAATAATCATGGTTCTTATCATCATGGTTATTGGAAATACCGATATATTGTGACACCCATATACTTGAACATGACAACCAGTGGTCATCATGCAAAAAAAATTGTGTTTTTTGAAAAGAAATGATTTACAATCTACTTGTCTTTAAAAACATTTTGAATAATGTTGATACTCTATGTCTGAATACACTGTCAGAAACGAAGGTACAACAGTTGTTGTTGGGACTGTGCCCTTTTAAAAGGTTAATATGTACCATTTAGGTAGAAATAATGTGTGTATTCATTTGGTACCAATAAGTACTAATATGCAGTCTTTATGTATAAAAGTGTACCTGTTGAAAGTGCATTGCCCCAGTAACAGTGACCTATTTTGTGAGAGCGTGGAATGAATCAGTTGAATGTTAAAGGGACAGTTCATTGTCATAATTTCCTCCAGTTGTTCCAATTCTGTATAAATGTATTTTTTCTGATGAACACAGAGAAAGATATTTGGAAGAATGTTTGTAACCAAACAGTTCTTGGCCACCATTGAGGAAAACTTACAGTGGTAATCAAAAGTCCCCCAAAACTATTTGCTTTCCTACATTCATCAAAATATCTTCTTTCATGTTGAACATAACAAAGAAATGTATAAAGCAATTGTTCCTACTATGGTAGTCAATGGTGGCCAAGAACTGTTTGGTCAAACAACTTGAGGGTGAGTAAATGATGACAGATTTTTTTTATTTTGGGGTGAACTGTTCCTTAAAACAATTGCTTTTAGAAACAGACTTCCTAAACATCATAACTTTGCTTTTAAGGTGTGGTGTGGAACACACAGACCAGAGCATGCTGTCAACTCCATCAAAACTGAAGTTCACAGTCCAGGGAAGTTCAGGTACATGCATCTTTATTCACAGACAACGATGGACACATCTTCTATCTTCCTCCTATCACAATGTTGACCATGCCATTTCTTTTTGTGCAGAGTTCTTGGGTCATTACAGAACTTCCCAGAGTTTGCCAAAGCCTTCCAGTGCCAGAACAATGACTATATGGTGCCTGATAAGACTTGCCGGGTGTGGTGATTACTCGTGGACTAGATAATGAGGGTTTTATTGAGGGCCTGTGGTCCGTAGACTCTCTCAACACTCTGCTAAGTATTAAATTACAATAGCAGAAGCTGAGAAGTATTCTCAACAGGGTAAGCTAGGGTGGCTATGCTCAACTCCACCGGCGCACTTGAGCAATACACAGAGAGGGGGAGTTGTCTCAATACACTCCTATGTATAAGCAACAGGCAGTTTTAGTTTGTAAGATCATTACTCAATCCATGGCTCTTACTGTTTGCATACAATATGTCAAATCTAAGGTGACGATTATGTAGAGATAATTGTATTTTTTTTATGGCATTATGTTAATTTCAAGTAAAACTGTGAATTGGAAATTTCAGTAGCATTATGTATATACATATTTATCGCAACATCAGTATAATGTATGTCCACTGCTTGTACCAACATTGGTCATCCAGAATAGATTCAATAAGCTATAATTCCACACAGATATGCCAAGAAATATTATGTGTAATACAATGGGAGTTGACAGTTATTTCAATGAATTACAAGATTTTTTTTATGTATATTCATTTATTTCAAAATAAGTGATTTATCTAATTTGCATACAGCACAATGGAATTTAAAATATGTAGACTTGTTAGTAATCTGTGATTTCCTTAGAAAGTTGTGATAAGGATCATAAAAGATTATACTTAAGAAACATTTATGTATAATGTTTCAGATTTGGAATGTTTGATCTAGAGATCCCGAACTGTCTCGTGACACCAGAAACAGTGTTATGAAAGGGATCTGCTTACATTATTTGAATGTGTTTGGCACGTGTGTTTGTCCAAATTTGGTTGTTTTTCTTTTTCCACTGTATGTGCTGGCCTTGACTTTTGCTTGTATGAACGGGTGTGCTTGTGACAAACAATCTGCAGCCTGCCCAGCTTTGTTGACTAAAAACATCTGTTGATGTTGTTGTATGAAGGCTACAAGGCAAAATTAGTTATATTGAGACCAATCCATGCACACAATACATTTTTATGCCAAAGATTTTTACAATTGCATTCTGTGATATTGTGTTCGTCTGAAACTGATACAGTAACAGTTTCTAAACAGCTGGGCCAAACATGCAAAAATGCTGTCTTGTTTCAACCCATTGTAGGGTAAAATATGACAAAACCAACCGTTCTGTTGTACAGTAACAACAACCAATTTTGTCCATGTTTTCACAACGATGGTTTGAAAAAAACGCAGTTTTAAGAGGTTACCCTTAATATATTCATAAGCAATGACATGTACTGCCAAATGGATTCAACTTTTTCTTTTACTTCATTTATTAAAGTGATAGTTAGCCCAAAATTAAATAATCTTGTCATCATTTACTCACCTCATGTCATTTCAAACCTGTTTGATTTTCTTTCTTCTGCAGAACACAAAAGAAGATCATTTCAAGTATATTCGTAACTGGCACCCAGTCACTTGCATTGGTTTGTGGAGTGAATGGGTGCCGGTGCTGTTCGGTTACCAACTTTCTTCAAAATATCTTCTTTTGTGTTCTGCGGAAGACAGAAAGTCTTCCCGGTTTGAAATAACTAGAGAGTAAATAATGACAGAATTTTCGGGTGAACTTTCCCTTTAAAACTGATATATTGTGATTGTTAGTGATTAGCTACAGTTTTTATGTATTTGAAGAAGCGCAAGTATTTCTTTTGGAAGGCATTGGGATAGTTAAAAAAAAAATACATGAATTACCTTTTTATGCCAGAAAGCTTTTCTGTGGTGTGTCAAAAACACCACTATTCAAAATTTTTTTTCATTTGTGTGCTGTGGGGAACTTAATGCTTTCAAACTCTGCTTCGTTCCAACACCACCAAAATCTCCACAGACAGATATACCTCAGATGCCTGTATTTAGATACTTTGTATGAAGCAATCCTCTAAAGAGAAGTTTGTTTTATTAATAAACTGTCAATGTAAAACCTGTCTCTGTTGCACATTTTCTTTTCTCAGGATCATTGCCACTCAGATAAAAAAGCATCAAATGGGGAATAAAAACAGGCAACTTCTCTGGCATTTTCTTTGGCAGGCGAACAAGCCCCGGGAGCCTGTGGCAAAGCGTATCAGCGACCCGATGAAAATAAACACTGTTATTTTTCTTTATGTAATGCATTACAGCATTCGGCGAGAGTCAGTTGGGGTCCACACTTCCACGTGGGGACATGCAAAGGTCAAAGCGCTTCAAAGTGCACATGCACATCGTAAAGCATCACCACAGGGATTTTCCTCTCTTTACTTCATCTCAGTCCTGCAGATCTCTTCCATACCTTTACGATTAAAAATACCTCAAGCTGTCACCCACCTGACAAAAAATTAAACAGATGTGTTGGCTTATATGGGTGACAGGTTGCAGTTAGGACTGTAACTTGAACTGAAAGCCATGACCACACCAAACACTCATCACTCATCATTTTATTGACTATTCTATTGTTATATGAAGCTGATGAACGCTAATGGTACATTTGCTGGTTTTAACTAAAACACAATGCTTTCTCACACAAAGGTTCCTACGTTGTGATTTCCACCTAAACATGTTCAGGTTCAAGACTGAGTGGTTCAATGTCTTTTGTGTGTCCTTAGTTGGTTTAAGTAGTACAGCAATTGGATCAGCATGACCACCAAAATGTCTAGAGGGAAATAAATGCTATATCGTATTACTCCCCTTTCCAAAGTATGCTTGTAACAGAACAGGCATACAGTAAATAATGACTCCATCACAGAAAATAATGTAATTGACCAAGACACTTAATTACTTTTCTTCAGTAAACTACACACTTTATGAGATCATGTGGATCTGAAATGTAATCCAATGGTTTGAGGCCAAGCAAATCCAAGCACATCTTGTACAGATCAGTTTTTTTATAAATATTTTATTCTATTGTCACAAGGTAGATTTCTGATGAATGTATGAAGTCTGTCGTCAAGTTTCACAAAGCAAGATGAGACATGCCACACCTTCTGTACAGAACAATAGAATTTCATGAAGTGTTAACACAGACCTCTCAAGGGGAATAAAAAAGGCACATCTTGTCCAAGTCATGCACACTGTTTCACACAATTTCACACCTGATGGGACACATTCACAAATGCAGGTGTTACAAATCGCTAGAATCAGAAAACCATTAAATACTAACAAGTCCAGTTTCTATGTAGAAGACTGTATAAGACCGTGACAAACAAAACATCATAACGCTGAATTATTGGTATATAGTCTGTACATCGTGCAGTGAAGGAACGGCTTTAGACTTTATAAAAGCTTATTTGAGAATAAAAACAGCGCAAGCATACAATACATTCCATATAAACTATAGACACTACAGGACAAAAGTCGCATTCAACTTCCAACAACAAAGAAAATTCATTGTGTGTGCAAGCACACTTGGCAATAAAGCTCTTCTGATTCTGAACTTAATGGTGGATTCACACGGTATGCGGCAGACGCGTTTGTACAGTTCAGGTAAGCAGCAAAACGCAGGCCGCTTCGTTGGCGGAGAGGGATGGAGGCGGTGCGCAAGCGTTGCTCGTGCATCCAGAATTCCGAAACATCCACGGGCACAGCTCTTTGAAGATACAAATATTTGATATTTTTGTGAACGCCAGCGGCAGTGACAGCCAGTGAATCCAGCATTGTGGCGCTAATCAGCATATAACAATAAAATACCACGAGAGCGATTCAAGTGCAGTATGCATTTGAATCGCTCTCGTTGTATTTTAATGTAACGCCAAGCAATCTGCGCAGATCTGCATTAAGTTCACTCACATTTATAAGCTTGTTCTTGTTTTTCCAGGGTTAGGGCTAAATAGATCTCGCCGGCCAGAGTTGAGAACCACTGATCTAAAATCAGCTGGTCCCATTGTAAAATAGGCTACTGTAAACCCTGACAGAGTCATCATAAGCTTCTGTAGACAAAAGTATGTGCCCATATACTGTACACTGAGACACTTAAGATCTATTTCAATACACAGAGATCTAAAGTTGTCATATAGTATCAAGAGGCCAAACTAAATGACAAAAACACTTGACAAGGTTGGCGAGTCACTGACAAGATTTATGCGTATCAGAGTGAAATGATGTGCAGTTGCAAGACCTACAGGGCTTAAAATGACACGCCATGTCACAGCACCGCTATGACCTGCCCCACCCAGAGATGACTGGTAATGACACCACACCAATAAGCAGGCTAGTTTTCTCAGAAGAGGAGGAGGGGTTTGGTACACAGAAAACCTTTCAGTAATAGCTTTCAGTAATAAATCTGTCACTGTGTCCTTTGCGCCCATCGCTAACATCTCACTTCTGTATGCTGTTTGTTTTTTTCCCTTCATGTGGATTTACTAGTGACATGACCCCTGGCTGAAGAGGTGCTGTGTGGGGACAGTGGCATGCGATGGCGTGAGTCCATGGCATATCTTTAATGCTCTGTACAGAAGTTACTTCTAAGAAGCTCATTGAGTTGCATGAATCACAGTAATCTACCAAGAAGCCTACTGAAAACACACATTCGTTCACAACAAGTCTTACAAAGAAATATTGACTGTTAAGGCTGAAGTCTGAAATTTTGGGTTGAAAATAAAACTAAATCAGTTATTGAACAGGTATAAAGTAACAGTTAACTCAACAAAACTCTCAGGAGCTTACCCTTGCAGACCACTTCTGATTCACAGTTGCAAGCTGTAAAGATTGATCATTTAAAGGGACAGTTCACCCCAAAACTAAATTTGTCTTCATTTACTCACCCTGGAGTTGTTTTAAATCTAAATTTCTTCGTCTGATGAACACAGAGAACGATATTTCAAAATACCTTATTTTGTGTTGAACAGAACAAATAAATGTATAAAGCAATTTAACTACTGTGGTAGTCAAAGAACTGTTTCGTTAAGCATTCTTCCAAATATCTTTCTCTGTGTTCATCCGAACAAAGAAATGTATACAGATTTGAAACAACTTGAGGGTTAGTAAACAAGGACCGAATTTTCATTTTTTGGGCGAACTTTCTTTAAATCATATCCGATTTTGTGGGTAACGTTATTTTGAAATCATTTGATTGATATGTAACCTGCAATTATTTTAGTTAAACAGAAATCATGAAGATCAAAGTAATTGTTCTCTGATATTGTAAGTGTTGCTCTAATATTGTTAAAATTTGTGAAACGTATTTATAAGAGAGCAACAATAAGCTCCAATTCAAATAGTGATTTTTTTATTTAGCCTAAGCGCTCAGTGTTTGCTTATGCTCCGACTTTTTTATCATGTGTTATTAAATGAAAGAGGAACAAGTTTGATTTCAGTCATAACAGAATTCATTCCGTGAATGGGGTGGAGTGAAAGAACAACAATAGGAGAAAAGAATGAGCTGTGTCAATTAGCAACAAACAAATATGACACAAAAATCGGTTACGAAACACGGTGACTCTCAAAACGGACAAATACTCATCTCACTTACAACATGCAGCTTTTTCCTAAATTTTCCAACTCCGTACTTCAAAAACTTGAAAGTAATGTTTTCTGGTCACTGCTTGGCTGTCACTTCCTAACAACAAACATCATTTTTGTACAACATTTTTCTTTTGTGATCCTGAAGGTAACTGTTGAAGAAGTGTTTAAATCTTGCATAAAAGCAACTGCCAAATGAACGTAAACGTGTTTAGCTGGAAATACAATGGGCGATACAACGACATCATGTGGCGACAGAAGGAACTGCATATATTAGAAAATTCTGTTAACGTGGACTTGAATCAGATGGGAAACATTTTTTTGTCACTATTTGGGGCTAAGACGTTATAACATAGCATGACAATTTATACCTCTATACAGCATACAGTGCTGCTTTCTTCAATTTTTTTATATCCTCATAGGCCTGCATACACATTTTTGAATAAACGTGAAGAGCATATAAAACCACAAGCCATAAACAGGTTTAGATTCTCATTCGTTTGATCATCCTGCAGGTGCGGAATATTTTATGACCTGATATCTTTTATGTGAGCCTGATGTAGTTTTATTAGATAAAACACTATTTTTTTTCACATGGTGCAGGTTTTCATGCCACTAATTAAATGCAGCTTTGAAACTGGGCGACAGGGTGGAGTCAGACGGGATTTGTAAATGTCAGTTTGCATTGGGTCCTGTAGAGTATATTCATGTCACAAACTGGTGATGTCACAGGGTAATGGTTAAGCACAAAGGTGGGCAATCAAGATCCTGCCATGTCCCTAAAGAGTGTTGGTCTTTTTTAATATTTAAAAGATTTTGTTACCTGGACTGTCTTGCAGGGGGCTTTTGAGATGCTTCTATTATTTCTGAAAAAAGTTGTATAAATAAAACATTTAATGTACACAAATATGCATTAATATAAAAAGAGTATGTCTCGATGTAACACTTAGGACCAGTCCTTTTTAACTTTGCTTAAGAACTCTAATTTACAGAACAAAATGTTCAAAAACTCCCACTGGTCCCACTTGTCACCATAGCAACAGCATCCCTCTCTTCACCTGATGTCTGGTATGCGTCTCTGGACCTCTGCACCCCCAAAGCACTCTCATGATCACTTCAGGTTAACAACACTCAATAAGACAGAGTGAGAGCGCTCATATTATTCTTTCAGAATAACAGGATGCTTTTCTATAAATCGTGCAAAACAGCCACATTTATCTCATTGAAATACAAAAGAGGTGCCCTGGTCTTTAACAGTTTGAGGGCATCATTCAATTAGTCCAGCTTATAATAAACTTATAGGTCTTTAAATATTACTGTATATACCACATATATCATTAAGTACTGTAGGTGTACACTTGGAGTTATTCAAAGGTTTTGACCACAGTTAAAGCAATAGTGCGGACCAACAACTCCGCTGCTTCCTTCTGTTGACATCACTTACACTCTGTGCACTTGTTTTTATAGGTCGTCCTGCGCCGTGGAACTGCATGCTACGTCACACCCTGTTTGGAGTGAGCTTTGTGATCTGTATCGCTGTGACCTCAGTAAGACTGTGGTGGTGGTGCAGTACCTGATGCAGTACCTCGGGCCAATCCAGCAGAGGGCAGGCATCTTCTTTTACACATTGTGTCGGGTTGTCATATGTTTGCCATGGCAGTTGTTGGATCCTCCTTTGCCCACAGAGAGTGCAGGAGGAGAGTTTGGTGCTCAGGTGATCCTGCAGTGCGAAGTAGGATCAGTAGTGGGATTTGTACCAGGCTGCTCAATTCTCTGTGTTTTGCAACTTAATCCACAAATAAAAATGTAAACATTCAGTTAAATTAGATAACAGAAACAAAGATTTTAAACTAACTGCATGGCTTTACACTGTTTCGCATTTGAGGTGAACTTCAAACATTCACTAAAATTGCTAAATTGTAAATGCTATTGCGCAATTATTGTACAACTATTTTAAAGAAAATATATTATACCTGGATTCTTTATACAATAATTCCCTTGCACATTTTACACAGTATTGAAACTGCTCAATACAATAGTAGGACAAATGCACATGACAACAGTCACATTCTGTACAAACAAAAACACATTCATTCTTTAGACAGAAAATAAGCCTAAACTCAAAGCAAGTATCACGACATACAGACACTGTTTTCATTTTCATCAAGAAATTCAAGCTGTTAAAGATCTATATTTTTGTGTCTCACCTACTGATTAATTTGTTCTCTTTCTCTGTGTGATGATAAGAGCCCTGCTGGCCCTTCACAGAACAGAATGAACGACACAAGCTAAGAGTAATGATACAGCAACTGTGTGTCCACAGAAATACTTTAATTTACGAAGTCACAAACCAACCCAATTTACTCTTTTAATCTCTATTTGTCTAAAGTCCCAATAAAACTTGAAAACCGAGCGTATGTGTGTGTGTGTAAGGAAGCAATTTTATTCTGTTTGTTGTCTCCTAAGTGTTTGCTATGCTGAGATATTTTGTTGTTAGGGTTGCTGTGAGGTTGATTTATTTTTCCTCTTATATAGACAGATTTAAAGAAACAATACTG
Source organism: Triplophysa siluroides (assembly GCA_006030095.1). NCBI lineage: Eukaryota > Metazoa > Chordata > Actinopteri > Cypriniformes > Nemacheilidae > Triplophysa > Triplophysa siluroides. The sequence continues at coordinate 436,554 of VCII01000424.1, read as the reverse complement.
TAAACAAACGTTACTGTGCATGCACGCTTTTGTGGCCCAAACTTCACTTCCAGTTTACATCAGCAAAGAATAGAGAAAAGAGTCAGCAAAGAGTCCCTGTATATTATTTCTGATAACAAGCAAAATAAATAGCAAGTAAATAATATTTAAACATATGTCTAGCCAGTATTATTTTACAATACCATAATGTGTATAATATATATAATATGTTCGTAGACATTTATGAAACATGCTAAGTTCATATTGCAGCCAAGGAAGCAATCATTACACCCCTCCCAGTACTATTACTTTGCAAACTATATTTTACAACCTAAGAGGAGATAGATACAATTTTATCATGGCATGTACGTCCGATGACGTACAGGTGCCTGTGTGCTGTGCGAGCTGGACACTAGGAAAGCTGTACAAAAAGGACAACCTGTCTGCTGTGTCGACTACTGTAGCCCAAACCTAACACAAACACTACAGAAACAATACTCCCGTTCAGCCTTCACTGGCTGAAACATAACAACATCCCCTGTGTTGCAGTGTCCCAATAGAGTCTCCATTCAGTTTATGGAGATAGCTGGGTTATCCGAAATTTACTCTGGCCCTAGGAATCCCACAGTTATTGGTCATCATATCGAGCTGAACAAAGACCTCTGTTAGTCTCCATGAATTGTCTCATTGTTGTGCCTGGGTTCCATATCTCTGATGGCAGATAGTGAGGATGGAAGAGAGACTGCACTGTAGACTGAACAAGCCTGAGTGAATCAAAGAAACAATAAAGAATACAATAATTAAATGACCATATCCGTGTAAAGCACAAAGCATACAGGGAACTGAGGTATTATGGGAACAGGTTTCAGTCAAGACAGCACACTGGGTTGTCGTGCACGGAACATGCTGGATCTTCATTTGTGTACATATGTATGTGCATGCAGACATTTACCACAAGTGTGTTAAACATACAAACGTTCACAGTATTATTCCACAGAACTTAGCTATTTAGATAAAATGTATTTTATAATCACGAAAGTGTTAAAAAAAGTTTGGCATGACATATACAGAATGTAAATACAGAATTATTATTTCATTTAACATCTTCGTGTAGTCAACATCTTATTTCTAGATTCCACTAAGAGTTCATGTAATAAACTCTCAGCCGTGTTGTGGACACTGCAAACCACACGGCTACAAAAACAGCATATATTAAGAATCCCGTCGAGTGATGATTTGTAATTTTCCATTTCAAACGAAAAAAGTGAAGCAGGTGAAGTTGCAAAATAACAAACTGATGCAAAAGTGGATGCAAGGATTAGTATGATTGAGGTAAAAATGAGTTATTACCAGCCATTAGTGGAGCAGAACTGAGCTCCAGAGCCCTTAGGCTATTTACAGTCATTTTCCAGCACATTAGAGGTGTGGGGAAATAGATGCTGTGCACAGACTCTTGTGTGCTTGAACATGCCTGAGGCAGGATCACAGAAAGCATCACTCTGATGTTGTATTGATCAGCTGACAGAACGATGACTGTGCCGGTTCTTTGGTTGACAGAACATCAAGTGAAACAAAACAGAAGCAAACGTTTTGTGATGAGATATCCTGCTAAATTAATAATCTCCTTTTGATATGAGGATATTAAATTCAAGACTAATCTAAATTAAAGTTAATCTTATTCAACATTAGAAAGGTTCCTTATTCCTTATTATTAATCCTTTTTCAACATTAGAAAGGTCAGACCCTATCTCACTGAGCATGCGGCACAACTCCTTGTCCAGGCCCTGGTAATCTCAAGGTTGGACTACTGCAATGCTCTCCTTGCTGGTCTTCCTGCAAAGGCTATCAAACCGCTCCAGCTGGTTCAGAACGCAGCAGCACGACTCGTCTTCCAACAGCCCAAAAGGGCTCATGTGACACGCTTATCTGCGTTAAGCAAACCAGTGGCGTCTTGTATTGCCTTCCCATAAGGGCAGTAAATCGCTATCCCGCTCATTCTCATTCACAACTCCTTTCTGGTGGAACATTCTTCCTAACTCGGTCCGGTCAACCACATCTCTCACAACATTCAAAAAACTACTTAAAACCCATCTCTTCTGTGAATACTTGACAGACATGAGAAAATAAAAATAAACACTAACCCTTTCTCTCAACAGGTAGTGGTCTGGCTTTTGTTGAAACCAATAACTTTGTATTGGCACCCAATGTATTATGGCTCCTGTATGACATATCGCTTATTGCTCCCTAAACTCTTTGTAAGTCGCTTTGGATAAAAGTGTCTGCTAAATGACAAAATGTAAATGTAATCTGGTGAATTATTATATAACCATTAAAAGGTGATGTTATTTAAGGTAGGCTACTTAGGAAGTGAAATATCTTCCCAGTGGCTATGTCTCTCTGACTATGTCACACACAGCAACAAATCAAGGTCAGCCTGAACTTTCTGTGAAATGTGCTGGGTGACACAGTTTGTGGTGTTGTGGCTCTAGGATATAAAAGTTCTGAAGTACAGATGTCATTACTTCAATTTAAAAATCCTAAGTAATACAGTGCTGATATTCAATGAGTGGCACTGCAGTGTAAACATCTCATTCCAAAGTGGATTTAGTCTGTGCAAGTTTTCTTTTAACATCTAAATTAATTTACAGAAATTACAGTGTTTGTAGGCCATTTTGGAGGCCTGTACTTGAAAGTGTATACATGTGAAATATGTCCTAAGTATTGTTTTCAATTTATAGCAAATTTTGTTGACTTACTCGAAAAGGCAAACGTCTTTATAGAGAAGTTTATTTTTCAAAACACTGTATTAACACTAGAAAATGAAGCTAAACGAACCTTCATTTTTTTGTTGAATTAATAATGTGCCTTTTTGTTTGTGTTAAGGACTTATGTAGTTGATGTCAGAGGCATGCAAACTGTGTATTGTGTACAAACTGTGTCCCCAAATGTGGACGTTTGGGTTTCAGTCATGTCCCTGATTTAAGACTTTTTCCAAAGATTTTAGAACCTGGCCTGTCTTGCAGGGGACATTTTTGAGATGCTTTAATTAGTCTGAAATAAGTTGTATAAATAAAATAAGTAATGCACACAAATATGCATTAATATATATATACATTTCTTGATGTATCACGTAGAAGTCCTTCTTAACTTTCCTTGAGAACTTTTTCACAGAACAAAATGTTCCCACTGGTCCCACGTGTCACCATAGCAACAGCATCCGTCTCTACACCTGATGTCTGGTATGTGTCTCTGGACCTCTGCACCCCCCAAAGCACTAATAGAGGATGAGAGTATATTATTCTTTAAGAGTAACATGATTCTTCTCTTTTCTATAAATCGTGCAAACAGCCACATTTTTCTCATTGAAGTAAAAGCACACTGTGGAAAAACGCAATAACAAATTTAATAAAAATATGTTTTGGCGTTTTCATTTATTTTAGCATGTGTTTCACCAATTTATTAATATGACATATAAGGTCTGTAGAGTATTTTAAATGATTTATTTTAGAGAACATTGTGCCCTTAAGCAGTGGTGTAAAGAGTACCTGAAAACCATACTTCAGTAAAAGTACTGAAACCTTGCAGCGATAACTACTCCATTACAAGTTACAAGTCACCAATTCAAAAATGACTTCAGTAAAAGTCTTAGAGTATCTGAATTTAACAGTACTTGAGTATTTTACTCGTACTGAATGTAGGCTCAAAGCAGCACTGGTCCTCAACACTTAAGAGACATGTCAGTGAAAAATATGAAACAGTTGATTCGTGAGGAGAGCAATCACATTTATTTTCTTAAATCAAAATCAGACTGAACACCTAAAAATTACAACAAATCATGGTCGACACCATAACCTGCTTCTATTACAAACACTCAAGTCTCATTGAAGCTCCAGTGGTCATAATAAACTCTTTCAAAAGGTTTCTTCAATATAACGGATAAATAAAATAATGTTAAGTCAAATTAAAAAGTCAAAGAACTGGACATGCTCGTTTTGCCCTCAACATCAGCTGCTGTCATGTCCTCCTTTTACATATAAATATGTACACGGAGTGATGAGGTATGTCTGCTAAAATCTCTGCCAGTTCGGTTACATCCGGCACACGTAGCATCCATTGGAAATAATGGCGTTTTTTTGCTCTGTCGCTTCAAGATGCACTTACTGTAGGATTACGGTCAACAACGTGAGTCAAATTATTCAAACACTACATCAACAAACAAAAAGGTGAAGCGCTTCAGGCTATCCGTTTCAAGCGAGATTCACAAACATGAAAAAAAGCTAAGTAAACATTTGCACTTACTTGAGGGAGGATGACAAAGGCTGCAATGTTCAGCTGTAGTGTTGTTTGTTCGCTGAAATCTGAACGTTTTCTTACTAAACACATGTTATCACTTGATGAAGAAGTGACTTAGCTGACTGAGATTTTACGTCATCGGCCCATATTCATACACCATTGACTAATCCCTGAATCTGTATATGGCATCTGTATACAGTTGAAAGAAAAAGTATGTGAACCCTTTGGGCTTACTTGGATTTCTTCATAAATTGGTCATAAAATGTGTTCTGATCTTCATCTAAGTCACAACAATAGAGAAACACAGTCTGCCTAAACTAATACCGCACAAACATTATACGTTTTCATGGTTTTATTGAACACAACATGTAAACATTCATAGTGCAGGGTGGAAAAAGTATGTGAACCTTTGGGTTTAATAACTGGTTGACCCTCCTTTGGCAGCAATAACCTCAACCAAACGTTTCCTATAGTTGCAGATCAGACCTGCACAACGGTCAGGAGAAATTTTGGACCATTCCTCTTTACAAAAGTGTTTCAGTTCAGCAATATTCTTGGGATGTCTGGTGTGAATCGCTCTCTTGAGGTCATGCCACAGCATCTCAATCGGGTTGAGGTCAGGACTCTGACTGGGCCACTCCAGAAGGCGTATTTTCTTCTGTTGAAGCCATTCTGTTGTTGATTTACTTCTATGCTTTGGGTCGTTGTCCTTTGCATCGTCCATCCTCTGTTAAGCTTCAGTTGGCGGACAGATGGTCTTAAGTTTTCCTGCAAAATGTCTTGATAAACTTTGGAATTCATTTTTCCATCGATGACAGTAATCCGTCCAGGGCCTGAGGCAGCAAAGCGCCCCAAACCATGATGCCCCCTCCACCATATTTCACAGTTGGGATGAGGTTTTGATGTTGGTGTGCTGTGCCTTTTGTTCTCCACACATAGCGTTGTGTGTTCTTTCCAAACAACTCAATTTTGGTTTCATCTGTCCACAGAATGTTTTGCCAGTAGTGCTGTGGAACATCCAGGGGCTCTTTTGCAAACTTCAAACTTGCTGCAATGTTTTTTTTGGACAGCAGTGGCTTCCTCCGTGGTGTCCTCCCATGAAGTCCATTCTTGTTTAATGTTTTCCTTATTGTAGATTTGTCAACAAAAATGTAAGCATGTGCCAGAGATTTCTGTAAGTGTTTAGCTGACACTCTAGGATTCTTCTTCACCTCATTGAGCATTTTGCGCTGTGCTCTTGCAGTCATCTTTACAGGACGACCACGCCTAGGGAGTGTAGCAACAGTGCTGAACTTTCTCCATTTGTAGACAATCTGTCTTACCGTGGACACATGGACATCAAGGCTTTTAGATATACTTTTGTAGCCCTTTCCAGCTTTATGTAAGTCAACAATTCTTGATCGTAGGTCTTCTGAGAGCTCTTTTGTGCGAGGCATGGTTCACACCAGACATCTCAAGAATATTGCTGAACTGAAACACTTTTGTAAAGAGGAATGGTCCAAAATTTCTCCTGACCGTTGTGCAGGTCTGATCTGCAACTATAGGAAACGTTTGGTTGAGGTTATTGCTGCCAAAGGAGGGTCAACCAGTTATTAAACCCAAAGGATCACATACTTTTTCCACCCTGCACTATGAATGTTTACATGTTGTGTTCAATAAAAACATGAAAACGTATAATGTTTGTGCGGTATTAGTTTAAGCAGACTGTGTTTCTCTATTGTTGTGACTTAGATGAAGTTCAGAACACATTTTATGACCAATTTATGAAGAAATCCAAGTAAGCCCAAAGGGTTCACATACTTTTTCTTTCAACTGTATGTATATGCTGCTCTTCAGAAAAAAGCTTTTTATTGCAACAGCATGTTATTTATACCCAATTGATGAGAATCTGTATATACAGCTGTGAGTGACTGACTGAGTGAGTTTTTAAGCATTCAAAATGACAGATAAATTATCATTTTCCATTGCATAATATTTTGTTGTGCTTTTTGAATGAGTAGTATCTAAGCATATTGAACACTAACTTTATACTTTTCTGTGGTGTAAAAAATGTATGTTTTTCTGACTAAACTTATAAAGAAAAAGAAACATAACCAGCTTTTCCTTTAGCTATAGTGTAAAAGTAGAACAAACTGCTTCTCAAGGACACACTGTGCGTTGCAGAAGTTTGATAGATGTGCATAGTGTATTGGCTTTTGGTTTATGTTTACACAGTCTATCTGGATTTCCTCTGTTTATCGTGTGATTTAACTGATTGTGACTGTATTTTTAAAAACTTTCTCGTATAAATAGTTGCAGTTTACAATAACCACCAGCCCACTCTCAGAAGAATGAGAAATAGCCAAATGCATACAGAACTTGACCTTTTCATTTCATTTGCAGGTTGTGCACAACCAGAGCTGTATATTGACATGTGCAATGGGATGAATGGGAATGCTACACACAGAATACTTTCTCCATGTATTGTAGATCTATTTGGTTAGCACACTTGGCATGACAAGGGTATTGCTGCATTTTCAATGGACTCAGAAACATTCAAAGCCAGAAAAAAAACCCTGACCAACTCAATGATTATGTATTAACATACAGTAAAATGGCATTAATTAAAAAACCATTTTGTGACCCAATTTGAGGTGCTTTCCTAAAACCATTCCTTTACCGTCCCATTGAATAAGAGCAATAAAGTACACTAAGTAACATTGGCTACCAACAACCAAATGGGGGCAAAACACAGGACTTAAATACACAATGGCAAACGTAATCAAGGAGAACAGAAACAGGTGTGAACTAATTAATAGCTATGGAAACAAAAAGAAGGAACACAGGCAAAACGGAAAACAGAAATAAGCCAACACAAAACATAAAATGACAGTGACAAATATTACATGTATGTGTATGTTTTTATTCATACAAAATTATTATGCACAGTGTACATATTATGTGAACATAAACTTTTATTCTGAATGCGATTAAACATGATTAATCATTTAACAGCTCTACCAACAACACAAAACTATTGTTTTCAGCATGACATTTATTTTGGGATTTTCTTTTAGTAATTGTGAATCAAGGTATACATCTCTTTCTGTTATAATGCTTTTATCTACACAACAACATTAAATAGTAAAAAATGATATGTTGTTGTTTTTTTCTATTCTTCTTGGGCCCCAGGAATATTACTCTCCACAAGGGCTTTCTGCAATTATCTCCTACCTCACCTGTTCTCCTGTTACATGTTGTTTTGCCCCAGGCAAAATTAAGTCTACAAAAGAGGAATATTGTCCATCCCTTCGTATTTGCAGGACATTTGTGAGCCTGCACTTCTCATCCCTCAGTCCCTATCTCTCTGTTTAGTGATGGACTTAATTGTGTGGTTGTGGGTGGTGGGGTTAGTTGTTGAGATGGTCCGGGTATGTGGTGCTGGCCTGCCCTGTGGTCTGTGGGGCAGATCTGTGTCAGAGAGTTTGTATAAAGAGGGAGATGTGGTCATTGGTGGTCTGTTTCCTGTTCATTTTGAAGCACCAGAGCCTGAACACGATTTCATACGATTACAGAAGGGTGCTCAATGCCAGCAGTGAGTATAGCGTGAGCATAAAAAATGACAGGGTTGTATAAAAACTGTATGAAAATTTTAAATACCATAATGTTATATACAGGCAATCTCGTGAAAGGACAAATCTTATTTTAAATGAAACTGTAAAGTCATCTGTATTCCTGCATCTTATTTCTTCCAAACCTATTTATTTTGTATAAACATTGTCAAGTTATTTTAGACATATTTATTTTAATTTTGTACTTTTCTCTATAATACTTTTTTCGAGGTTATGTGTTTGGAGAAACATGTTTGGTAATATAAGTATTATAATTTTAAATCCTTGCCACTGTGTATAACAGTACTGCATCCACTTCATCCTCAAAACAGCTCGCACTAAATTAGACTTTTCCTCTCAGTGTTGACCTACGTTCATACCGCTGGCTCAAAGCAATGATCTTCACAGTGGAGGAGATTAATCGGGACCCTGTCCTGCTCCCGAATGTTACTCTGGGGTATCTGATAGCGGACACCTGCCTTGCTGAAGGCACAACCCTGAGTGCTGCTTTAGCTTTGGTAACAGGACAGGAGGAGAAAGTGTCAGGAGAAGAGTGCAATGGAGCCCCGATGGTACCTGTCATTATCGGAGATGCCCGTTCTTCTGCGTCAATGGTGGTGGCTGACACACTGGGAGTGTTTGATATTCCCATGGTATAACGAAATGAACACATTTTGTATTTCCTTTTTAATTAATTTGATTTATTGTTTGATTTGTTTCCTGTGAATCAAACCCATAATTTTATCTTTGCTTATCCCTTGTCCCAGTTGAGCTGCACAGCAATTTTTACTAAAATGTTTAGATACAAAAAGTGTGTCCAAATATGCAATACTGCACTTTTTACATAATGTTTTCCCTGATCTTATCTTTCCTGTCTAGGTGAGTTACTTTGCGTCATGTGCTTGTCTAAGTGACAGTCGCAGATTTCATACTTTCCTGCGCACTGTTCCCAGTGATGCCTTTCAGGCCAAGGCCATGGCCCGATTGCTGCGTCTGCTGGACTGGACCTGGGTCGGTGTGGTTGTAGGAGATGATGATTATGGTAAAAGTGGTGTGCAGCTGCTTTTAAAAGAACTGGAGGGTACAGGAATATGTGTGGACTATCTGGAAATCATCCCTAAATCACACTCACAGAGCAGAATCGCGCGGATTGTGGAGAGGATCCAGACTTCCACAGCTCGCGTGGTGGTAACTTTTGCCATCGGACCAGACCTAAAAGTGCTGTTTGACGAAGTCGTGGAGCAGAATGTGACCAACAAACAGTGGATAGCCACAGAGGCCTGGAGCACTACCACTCAATACTTTGACCCATCAATCATTCCTTTTCTAGCAGGTACCATTGGCTTTGCCTTGCGCAAGGCTGATATTCAGGGTCTGGATGCTTTTCTTGCCCAGCTGAGTCCTTTGAAGCAGCCAAATGAGCCTTTTGTAAAAGATGTTTGGGAAGAAATCTTTGGGTGCTCGATGGCACAGGACTGGAAGCCCTCATCTGACAAACCAAGATGCACTGGATTAGAGAATGTGGAGAAACATGGTCGTATCTACACAGATGTTTCACAGCTGAGAGTCACTTACAATGTGTATAAAGCTGTGTATGCAATTGCCAATGCCATTCACAACATGATGGACTGTCAGCCAGGTGAAGGGCCATTTGAACATGGAAAATGTCCTGATGTGACCCGAATAAAACCTAGAGAGGTACAAATATGTACAAAAACAGTCATTTTGATTTGTAGTGGTTTTAAAAACACACATTGTTTCAAAGTTTTAGAGCCCCAGTGAGAAAACCAAAGATGATTAGGGCAAGAAAAAAAAGATGTTAAAATAATTTCCTTTAAAAAACCTTAAAGAATCCGAGAATTTTTACTTTTGGATTTTTGACGCATTTCTGAGTGAAATGGAATTTTGAATGAGAAAAATAGTGGCCGTGGCTTTCATCTTTCTCTGGGATTTGATTGGATGTATAAAACAGCTGTGGAATTTTTAAATGGAACTTGCAGCAGATAACGAAACACCACTCAAGCCGTCTAACATAGGTCATTTAAGATGGATAGTCATTACAGGACGGAAGTGCATTTTCAGATTTTAACTGTAGATTATGAGGGCACACACATTTTAAAAAGACAATGACCCACATTGATAAACTATTTACAATAAACACTTCAATATTTCATGAAAAAATAGCATCGTCATTTTTTATTTCACTGGGACTTTAAAGGTACCATAAATAGCAGGGGGAGGCCCGGTCTCCTCTGGCATTACAATACATGTAAATATGCCCAATTTTAACTAGTTACTTAGTGTTTGTTATGTGTTAAATAAATAATAAGTCATGCAAATATTTATTGCATAGCAATTTTAAATGTATCATGTGATTTTTATATACATTCAACCAATACTTATCAAACTGGAAATACATGTGTTCAATTTGTCTTTTCACAGCTTCTTCAGTACTTAAATGCTGTAAACTTCACAACACCTGTGGGTGAGAGGGTCTATTTTGAAGATAATGGTGAACCATCTGCCTCTTATGATATTATGAACTGGCATGTAGAAGAAAGCGGAACAGTGAATTTTGTCTATGTTGGACAATTTGATGTGGCAAAAGGAGCAGGTCAGGAGCTGAACATAAACCTTGATCGGGTGGTTTGGGGAGGAGGCTGGGATGACCAGGTAGGATCCAGTGATGCTTGTTGTACTGACAGATGTTGTGTTGTTAGAGGGTTGCTGTGAGGTTGACAGAGTTTTCTTCTTCTCTAATTCAGGTGCCCATGTCTGTGTGCAGTGTGTGCTGTCTCCCGGGCACTAGGAAAGCTGTACAAAAAGGAAAACCTGTCTGCTGTTTCGACTGCCTCCCTTGTGCTGCAGGGGAAATAAGTAATGTCACAGGTATAAAAAACAACAATACTTTGTCATTGACAACAATATTGGTTTACAATATTTAATCTTGGTGTCATAAAACAGTATGCCATATCTCCATGTTTTCTATACTATTCTTTAGACTCAACAGAGTGCATTAGGTGTCCAGAACGCTTCTGGTCAAACCCTGAGAGGACAAAGTGCATCCCAAAGGTCTTGGAGTTTTTGTCCTTACAAGATACAATGGGAGTTGTCCTGACCGTACTATCTGTGACTGGGGCAACACTGACCACAACTGTTCTGGCTGCCTTTTTCCATCATCGTGACACACCCCTCGTCCGGGCCAACAACTCTGAGCTGAGCTTCCTTCTGTTGGCATCGCTCACACTCTGTTTCCTCTGTGCACTTGTTTTTATCGGTCGTCCTGCACCGTGGAACTGCATGCTACGTCACACCCTGTTTGGAGTGAGCTTTGTGATCTGCATCGCCTGTGTCCTCAGTAAGACTGTGGTGGTGCTGGTGGCTTTTCGAGCCACTCTGCCTGGATCTAACCTGATGCAGTACTTTGGGCCTATCCAGCAGAGGGCAGGCATCTTCTTTTGCACACTAGTTCAGGTTGTCATATGTTTGCTGGCTGTTGTTGGCCCCTCCTTTGCCCACAGAGAGTGCAGGAGGAGAGTTTGGTGCTCGGGTGATCCTGCAGTGCACAGTAGGATCAGTAGTGGGATTTGTACTGGTGCTGGGCTACATCGGCCTTCTTGCAGTGGTCTGCTTCCAGCTGGCCTTTCTTGCTCGGAAACTTCCAGACAATTTCAATGAGGCAAAATTTATTACTTTTAGCATGTTGATCTTCTGCGCTGTGTGGATCGCGTTTGTTCCAGCATATATCAGCTCACCCGGCAAGTACACAGTGGCTGTGGAGATTTTCGCCATTTTGGCCTCCAGTTATGGCCTGCTGTTGTGTATCTTCACCCCAAAGTGTTACATCATTCTGCTTAGACCTGAGAAAAATACCAAAAAGAACATGATGGCCAAATAGGGTTAAATAATGAAAGCCAGTTAAGAAATATTTGCACAGTTCTTGGCCTTTAAATAACAAAAAACACTATGTATTTTGATGTAGTTCAACAACGTTATCAAGTTGTTTAGGCTCATTAATAGTATATAGGTTGGGCATTTTTCTTGAGGGCAGTATCTGTCTAGATGGTATACACTGAGTTATTGTGAATAAATCTGAGATAATATGAATGTATCAATTTACTTCCAAAGATAAGAAAAATGGAGAGAAACATTTGTGTCATTATACGTGCATATATATTGTACTTTAATCATAGGTTTTGTTCGCACAATGTTTATTTAGATGTACTGTGCTTCAGTAAACAACATAAAAAAAAAAAAAAAACATGAATCTCTGACACTCCTTGCACCATGCACCATGCACTACATCAGGTGTTCTCCCTCTTTACACTGTCACCCAAACCCAAACCCCAAACACAGTGTTAGAACAAGCCGGGTAAAGTGCTGCTCGTAGGAATAATAACCATATTAAAGATTAAACAATCAAAAAGGTCACAGGGATTCCTTTGCAATCAAAATGCGTGAGATTAAAATACATTTTGTATATCAGGAATGCATAAACGACCACCAATAGAAAAATAAATCACTTCTGGCATAAAACGAATGGTAAGCCATTTCATGAACCATTCACAGAGTGGAGTGTAAAAGTTGTTATTCAAATAAGAAATTAAGTAACAGCTTGTACATTTAGGTCCAAATAATATGACCACTTTTACTTCTCATCTTATAGATTTACATTTACATCTACATTTTGTCATGTAGCAGACGCTTTTATTGAAAGCGACTTACAAATGAAGCATAATAATGGAAGCAATCAGTGCAACAAAAGAGCAGTAATGTGTAAGTGCCATAGAACTGTCCTCAGTTTGCCTAACACAGTGCACAAAACTATATAAATAAAAACATATAGACATTACATACAGAGAGAAATATTTTTCTAAAAGTGTGACGAGTCACCCCTGGCGCTATCAGTGTCACCATGGAGACGGAGACAATCAGAGCGGCACAGCTTCCGCTCATCACCACCTGATACGGATTCCCAGTGGCTATATAAGCCGCTATCAAACAGAAGAAGGTGAGCAACGTCTCCAGTAGTGTTTGATGGCACTGAGCCTCGTGTTGTACTGTCTTTTCCCAGATTCTGATGTGTAGAGACCGGAAGTAGGACCTTCCGGGACAACCCGGAAGTAAGACGAGTGGATATAACCGGATTCATACCACTTCTAGGAGAAGTGAGGGGATACACTCCAAGACGCCGCCAAGCACGCATCTTGGGACAACGAACACAGTGGCATTTCAAACTACATTCAATAAAGTACCCTCCGGGGTGATATATTGTACTTTTGTGTACGTGTCGTTGCTTCACCCGTCACAGTTGGTGGAGAATGCGGGCATAGTTACAAAGCTACGATACGTACGGAGTCAATATATTATCCTGTTACATTCCTTAGGAACCCTATCTGCTCTCTCTCTTTCTCAGTAACACTATCATGGAGGAGGTTGTTCGACATCTGGGCGAGGTAGTAGTGCGACAACAACGCTTTTCGGAGCAGCTGGCCCAACGGCAAGAAATGACCGACCAGACGCTGGGGCTTCTTCGAGAGGCAGCCGCAGCCCGGATCTCTTTGCTGGATGGGAGAGCCAGCGCACATACTCTACTTACCAAACTCACGGCCCAGGATGACATAGAGGCCTACCTCCACACCTTTGAGGTGATCGCCACGCGGGAGATGTGGGACAAAGCCGAATGGGCAAGGATTTTGGCCCCCTTTTCGGCCGGTGAAGCCCAGAGAGCTTACTTTGCACTACAACCTCCGGCGAGTGAAAACTACGAAGTCCTCAAGAGGGAAATCCTCGCCAGGATAGTTCTGTCCCCTGTTAGTGCGGCTCAGCAGTTCCAGCGATGGGCCTACGAGCACCACGTACCAGTGAGGGCCCAGGCCGCACAGCTGACTCGGTTGGGACATCTGTGGCTGTTTACCGGGGATCCCACCGCCCTCCAGGTAGCCGAGCGGGTGGTGGTGGATCGACTGCTACGGGCACTTCCACGATGGTTCCGGACTTCAGTCAGTATGCGGGGACCTACCACCATCCGGGAGCTCGTAGAGGCCGTGGAGTTGGCTGAAGCGTCAGCCACCCGAGATGCTGGAGAGAGAGCGATTGTGGTCCCCCGGAGGGTAAACCCGGGATGGCGACCTGCGGAGGGCACCTCCAGGCCAGTACACAGACCTGGAGCAGCAACCCCGGTGGACGAACCGATGCCTACGGAGCCTGGCTCCTCCGGGCCCCCCGCTTGGTTGGCGGGCTGTGCGGTTCATCAAGCCATACCATCCGGGGCTACCCGACCAAATGTGCGGGTGGATGGTCGTCTGGTGACGGCCACTTTAGATTCGGGCAGTTCTGTTACATTGGTTCAGGCCGGGGTAATTCGACCGTGTGCCTATCACATGTGTCCACGGAGATACCCGTCAGGTACCAGCCCGACAGGTAACTGTGGCGGCTGGTCCGGGGTCGTGGAGGCTAGAGATTGGGATTGTCGATGACCTCCCGGTACCAATGTTATTGGGTCGAGATTGGCCCGGGTACGACCAATTGTTGAGAAACTCCATACAGGCAGCCGGCCACGGAGGACGAGCCCGGAGGTCCAGGTCCCAGAGGGAACGGAGGCCGCGTCCCATCCTGATGGCGACTGAAAGTGAACCGGAGGGTGAGTGTCAAGACCCTAATGTGTTTGCCGATCTCTTCCAGCAGATAACGGGAGGCGGATCGTTTGGACGAGAACAGCGAGAAGATGCTCGATTAAGAAACTGCTGGGACCAGGTTAGGGTGGTTGATGGAGAGGACCGCCAGCCTGGCCCACACCCCCTCCCACACTTCGTGATCAAACAAGGTCTGTTGTACTGTGCTGCAGCGAGAAGGGGGGAGGAAAAATTGCTGTTGGTGGTACCTAAAAGCAAGACAGAGACGATTCTTGAGTTGGCACACGCCCACCCCATGGCGGGTCATCTGGCGGCTGCAAACACCATACAGCGTATCAGGGATCGATTCCACTGGCCCGGCCTTGAAGCAGAGGTGAAGAGGTTCTGCCAAAGTTGTCACATTTGTCAACAGAAGTCTCCACAGCGTCCTCCCCCCAGTCCGCTGATTCCACTTCCAGTGATCGAGGTGCCCTTTGAGCGCATAGGGATGGATCTGGCAATAGCCAAGGAACTTTTCATGATGTTCAGCCGCGTGGGTATCCCCACGGAGATATTGACTGACCAGGGAACTCCATTTATGTCCCGGCTGATGACGGACCTCTGTCACCTACTCAAGGTTAAACAACTGAGAACGTTGGTGTACCATCCCCAGACGGACGGACTCGTTGAGCGGTTTAACCATACGCTGAAGAGGATGCTACGCCAAGTGGTGGCAAAGGATGGGCGCGACTGGGACCTTCTGTTACCGTATGTGCTCTTCGGAATCCGGGAAGTACCCCAAGCGTCTACAGGATTTACGCCATTCAAACTTCTGTTTGGTCGGCAACCCCGCGGGCTTGTGGATGTCGCCCGGGACGCCTGGGCACATACAACAGATGCGGACCAGAATCGACAGGGTGATGCCTCTGGTGAAGGAACACCTCGTCGAGGCCCAGCACGCCCAACAAAGGTGGTATGACCGGCCTACCCAACCGAGGGAGTTCCAGCCTGGCGATCGAGTGTTACTCCTGACGCCCACCTCCACGTCCAAGTTTCTGGCATCTTGGAAGGAACCATACACCATGGTGGAAAAGGTAGGACCGGTTAATTACCGCCTCCGCCAGCCGGGACGAAGACAGGAGGTACAGCTGTACCACAGCAACCTCTTGAAGAAGTGGATTGCTTCCCCCACACAGATGGCGGCGTTCGCCGAGACTGAGAGGCCAGTAGTCCAGATGGGAGAACAGCTGTCCCCCTTCCAGAAGCAAGACATCGAATCCCTGGTCAGTCAATTTAGAGATGTGTTCTCGGAAAAGCCCGGGCAGACTCGGATAATACAGCATGAGATCCGCACCCCCTCCGGGGTTGTCGTGAGACAGCGGCCCTACCGGGTACCAGAGACTCGTCGACTGGCTATAGAGGAGGAGATCAGTCGGATGAAAATGCTTGGAGTGATAGAGCCCTCCCGCAGCCCATGGTCCAGCCCCATAGTAATGGTCCCCAAACCAGACGGCACTCTCCGCTTCTGCAATGACTTCCGTCGGGTCAACGAAGTACTACACTTGATCTTACGAAGGGATTTGGCAGGTGCCCCTTGCTCCTGACGCCCGGGAGAAGACAGCGTTCAGTACACCATCCAGACACTGGCAATATACAGTCCTGCCGTTCGGACTACATGGGGCACCTGCCACATTTCAACAGATGATGGACAAATTGTTGCGGCCCCATCAAGCCTACGCCGCAGCATATATTGATAATCTTGTCATCCACTCGGGGACCTGGGACACCCATCTGGATAGGTTGCGGAGAGTGCTGATGGACCTTAGGAAGGCAGGCTCAACAGCGAATCCTAAGAAGTGCCATCTCGGACTTGCCGAAGCCCAGTACCTGGGATACAGAGTCGGAGGAGGGGTGATCCAACCCCAGGTGAAAAAGCTGGAAGCGGTACGGAATGCCCCCCGACCTAACAATAAGTCCCAGGTACGTGCCTTCCTGAGTTTAGCGGGGTACTATCGGTGCTTTATCCCCAACTTTTCATCCATAGCCAGTCCCCTGACCGACCTGACCAGGAAGGGGCAGCCAGAAAAAGTGAAGTGGAGCCCAGAAACGGAACAACCATTCCAGACCCTAAAGGAAGCCTTGGCATCGTCCCCAATCTTACACGCCCCAGATTTCGGCTGCCCCTTCGTCCTACAGACAGACGCATCGGACACCGGATTGGGAGCAGATTGGGGGCTCCCACCCAACACATCTCTCCATCTTCCCACAGGACTAGGTCGACACTTTGGGGGGGAAGTGTGACGAGTCACCCCTGGCGCTATCAGCGTCACCATGGAGACGGAGACAATCAGAGCGGCACAGCTGCCGCTCATCATCACCTGATACTTTATAAGCCGCTATCAAACAGAAGAAGGTGAGCAACGTCTCCAGTAGTGTTTGATGCCACTGAGCCTCGTGTTGTACTGTCTTTTCCCAGATTCTGATGTGTAGAGGACCTACCAGGACAACCCGGAAGTAAGACGAGTGGATATAACCGGATTCATACCACTTCTAGGAGAAGTGAGGGGATACACTCCAAGACGCCGACAAGCACGCATCTTGGGACAACGAGCACAGTGGCATTTCAAACTACATTCAATAAAGTACCCTCTGGGGTGATATATTGTACTTTTGTGTACGTGTCGTTGGTTCACCCGTCTCAAAAAGAAAAAAGAAACAGTAAAAGGAAAGCAAGAGGAGTGTGAGTTATTTTGTCAGGTGTTGATAAAAGAGATGTGTCTTTGGCTAAAGATTCTGCTGTTCTTATAGAAACAAGCAGATCATTCCACCATCGTGGAACAGTTCCATAAAAGGTGCGTGAAAGTTATTTTGTGCCTTGGGATGGCACCCCAAGACGTTGTTCGCTCGCAGAGCACAAGGATCTGGAGGGTACATACGTCTGAATAAGTAAGTGTAGGTATGGGGGTGCAGAACCAGTGGTCGTCTCATAAGCCGAAAGCAGAGCTTTAAATTTGATGTGAGCGGCAATCGTTAGCCAATGTAACATGAGGAAGAGCAGCTTTTATTAAAGTTACACACACACACACACGTGAGATTCTTGAATGTAAAGTACATGTGGCGGCTTCCCCAGTGCACTGTAAGATTCTTTATCCAGTAACAGAGCCCTTCCATAGATTCCACTTAGATAGCACTCTCGTGTCCACAGCCTGTGTTAGTCCATGAGTCTCTTTCCGACTGTGTGCGGCTTTCTGTCTTTTATCTGGTCTCTCCACGCCCTTACTGGAATTAGATACAGGTGTTGATTGTCCCACTTACTCACCGCTCGTCTCCCGGCTCTCTCTCCTGCCGCAAATCTCGCTAAACCACGCCCCCTCGCCACATTTGGTTTGTAAGGCCAGTGCAGGAGAGCATTATAATACATTTACACACTTTTATCCAAAGCGACTTACAAAGAGTTTAAGGAGCAATAAGCGATATGTCATACAGGAGTTATAATGCAATAGGTGCCAATACAAAGTTACTGGTTTCAACAAAAGCTAGACCACTATCTTGAGAGAAAGAGAGAGGGTTAGTTTTTTTTTTTTTTTTTTCATTTGTCTATCAAGTATTCAAAAAAGAGATGGGTTTTAAGCTGTTTTTTTTTGTTGTGAGAGATGTGGCTGACCGGACCGAGTTAGGAAAAATGTTCCACCAGGAAGGAGTTGTGAATGCGAATAAGGGAAAGCGATTCATGGGAAGGCAGTACAAGATGCCACTGGTTTGCTGAACGCAGGGATCTTGATGGGGAGTAGGAGTGTGAAAGTAAGCCGGTGCAGATCTAGTGATAGTCCTAGAGGCAGCATTAGTGACTTGAATCTGATACCGACTTCAACCGGTAGCCAGTGGAGAGAGATGAAAAGGGGTGTCACATGAGCCCTTTTGGGCTGTTGGAAGATGAGGCGTGCTGCTGCGTTTTGAACCAGCTGGAGCGGTTTGACAGCCTTTGCAGGAAGACCAGCAAGGAGAGCATTGCAGTAGTCCAACATTGAGATTACCAGGGCCTGGACAAGGAGTTGTGCCGCATTCTCAGTGAGATAGGGCCTACTTTTCTAATGTTGAATAAGGCATATCGGCATGGCCGCGTTGTCTTTGCAATGTGATCATTGAAGGACAGCTCATTAAATATGACTCCGAGGTTCCTGGCTGTTTTGGAAGGAGTGATTGTGGTATTACCAAGTTGGATGGTGAGATAGTGTTGCACTATGGGGTGTGCCGGAAACACGAGTAGTTCTGTGTTGGCCGGGTTCAGCTGGAGGTGATGCTCTTTCATCCAAGCTGAGATGTCCTCTAGGCAGGCTGTAATGCGAGCTGCTACAGTGGTATCGTCTGGGTGAAACGAGATGTAGATCTGGGTGTCTTCAGCATAAGAGTGATATGAGAAGCCATGTATTATGGGTCCCAAGGATGTTGTGTAGATGGAAAAAAGCAGCGGTCCAAGCACCGATTCCTGAGGGACCCCAGTGATCATGTGGTGAGGGAGTGGACAGCAAACCCCTTCATGACACCTGTCACGCCCTGGTGCTGGCACCTCTGTTTCCACCTGAGGGCGCCATTCCACTCTGTGTTCTGTCTATGTTTTGTAAGAACTCCAGTTCCCATCATGCTTTGTCTCGTTATCATGTATTGTTTTCACCTGTGTCTCATTACCTGTTTGTCCCTTCATCTGTGTATATATAGCCCTTGTGTTCAGTTGTCTGGGTTGGATTATTGTATGTATGTACATCCACCTCGTGGTCCTCTGCCTGGATTAACCGCTTTGTTTGCATTTGGACTTTACGATTAAACACTATTAACTGCAAATGGATCCGCTCCTTGTTTCCCCCCCGGCTATTCGTGACAGAATAATCCACCACAAATGGATCCAGCAGTGTTCCTAGTGAGCCAGCGGCAGGGTAAACAATCCCTCGAGGACCATATACAAACTTTTCTGGACATTGCGTATTACTCAAAGTATCCAGACTGTGTGTATTCATAGACCTGTAATGTGATAGTCTTAATGATCACTTCAAATCCATTATATCCCGTTATGGTCCTCGAGGGTCGCTAGCTCAATTCATAGATTACACCTTGTTGTCTTCAGGGTCCGCCTTCACCATGGGCGAAGTAGATGATTTCTTTGGGGGGGGCCAGTAAGCTGTCTGAGCCCATTTTGAGTCTCCCCGGTCATTATAGTCGCCAGTCCAAAGCCCGTTCGCAAGATGGCCGCGAGTCCAGAGCCCACTCGCAAGATGGCCACCAGTCCAGAGCCCGCTCCCAAGATGGAAGGCAATCCAGAGTCTCCAGTCATCATGGCTGTCACAACGGTGGTTCCAAGTACGGTGGTTCTGGAGGTATCTGTTCCAGAGGTTCTTCCCTTGGTGTCTGCTCTGCTGGTTGTGGTTGCTGCATTGGGGTGTGTCTGGGCTGTGCACTGCTCTCCCGTTCCTGAGGCGATTGACGAGCTGGCCGCTCCAAAGTTACCAAAGCCGGTCCCGTCCGGCCTTCCAGAGGTCTTCGAGCTGGTCCTGTCCAGCCTTCCAGAGGTCTTCGAGCCGGTCCCGTCCGGCCTTCCTGTGTTCTTCGAGCCGGTCTCATCCGGCGTTTCTGAGTTTCCTGCCACACCCAGGATTCCAGACCTGACTGCCACGCCTCCATGGCCTCCGGACCAGCCTGCGCTTCCCTGGCCTTCTGACCAGCCTGCGCTTCCCTGGCCTTCTGACCAGCCTGCGCCTCCCTGGCCTTCTGACCAGCCTGCGCCTCCCTGGCCTCCTGACCAGCCTCTGTTAGCCACCTGAGGGCGCCATTTCACTTTTTGTTCTGTCTATGTTTTGTAAGGACTTTACAATTAAACACCATTAACTGCAAATGGATCCGCTCCTTGTTTTCCCTCGGCTTTTCTTGACAACACTCATGCTAAATAGATTTAGCATGCCAAATGTATGCTGACATGCTGTATGTTAACAATTAAAATTTATGCCAGAAGAGGGCAGAGTTAATTGCTTGTTTTTTGGGTCTGTGTGAACTCTCAAGTGATCTTTCATCTTTGCCTCAACATGTCTCTAATTTATCCAGTCACTTATTATTTAAATTTAAATCTGGTTTCATATTTTGAACCTGCTTATTTACTAAGTGTTCTTGTTAAACATTGTTATTTTATGAGTGTTTTGTGTTTCCACAATGATTTGCGTAATTATCACTGTTGACACTGCTTAAATACAGTTTGTTGCAAACTGTGTGGATCTAAAAAAAATCTGTGCAGATCATCTATCAGAAAGCTTCACTATTCACTATATAGCGAATGACATTTGAGTCCACTCTATGGGGAAGAAGTGAATGAAAATAAGTGAACGATTTTGGACACTGACGTAATATAACTGTCAAATCACACCTGACGACTTCTTGCCAAGAACAAGCTTACAGGCATACACATTTTGTCCACTCCCTCTTAACCATGTCTTATGCTTATTGGCCATCTACATTTACAATCAACACAGGTTATTTAAGCTTCTTCGGTTTGACTTCGAGGGTCAAGCATACCAGTACAAGCTCCTGCCCTTCGGTCTGGCACTGTCTTCCCGTGCCGATACCAAGGTCGCGGAGGCTGCTCTCGCTCCCCTCAGGGAGCAGGGAGTGCTATCTCAACTATCTCGACGACTGGCTCATCTAGGCTCACATGCGAGATCTGTTGTGTACGCACACGGACCTTGTGCTCTGGCACCTCGACCGATTGGGCCTACAGGTCAACTGGGACAAGAGCAAGCTCTCCCCTGTGCAGAGCACCTCTTATCTTGGTATAGAACTAGACTCTGTTACCCACGTCAGGCAGCAGTCGGTTGTCCGAATGAAACTTTTGGCTTCTTTTTTGGCTTTCTTTCGAAATACTTTTTTGGCGTCCTCGATGACAGTCGTGCCGCTCAGGTTGATGCATATGAGACCACTTCAGCATTGGCTTCAGAGTTAAGATTCCCTGGAGAGCATGGCACACTGGCAAAGGGCGTATTCCGATCACAACTCGCTGCCGTTGCACCCTAGGCCCTTGGACAGATGTGTCCTTTCTCCGGGCATGTCTCGAGGCAATGTCGTGGTGACGACAGACGCCTCCCTGCTCGGCTGGGGTGCTGTGTGCAATGGACATGCAGTTGGATTGGCCCCCGTCTGCAGTGGCATATCAATTGCCTGGAATTGCTGGCTTCTTGGCTTGCCCTGAGGAGGTTCCTTCCTCTAATTCAGGGCAAGCACGTGCTGCTCCACTCGGACAGCATGGCTGCCGTGGAGTACATCAACCGCAGGGTGCTACGCACTCACTGCAGATGTCTCACCGCAACTCACCCTGCGCCTCCTCTAAGGTCAGGAAAGGGGTTCACCAAGTTCTGTTAGTTGTGCCCTAATGGCCCAACCAGACTTGCTTCTCAGAGCTGACGCTTCTGACGACAACTCCCCCCTGGCCGATTCCCCTAATGAAGGACCTTCTTTCTCAGGGGAAGGGCATGGTCTGGCACCCAAGACCAGACCTCTGGAACCTCCATTTCTGGCTCCTGGATGGGACGAGGAGATCCTGAGTGACCCGCAGTTGTGAACACGATCACTGAGGCAAGAGCCCCAGCCACTAGGCGACTGTACACCTACAAGTGGCGCATCTTCTTGTTTTGGTGTTCTTCCCGGAGGGAATACCCACAGCATTGTGCAATCGGTGTCATGTTGTCATTTCTTCAGGAAAGGTTAGAGAGCAACCTCTCTCCCTCCATGCTCAAGGTGTATGTCGCTGCCATCGTTGCACATCACACACTTGTGGCAGGTAAGTCTTTCAGAAAGCACGACCTGGTCATCAGGTTCCTGAGGGGCTCGGGTGAATCCTCCCCAACCGCGCTCTGTACCCTCTTGGGACCTAAATGTGGTCCTTGTGGGCCTATGTCCAATGAGTGCATAGATTTTGGGCCGGGCGACCTGGTGCTGATACCCCGGCCTGTCTACGTGCCCAAAGGTCCCACCACTGCCTTCAGGGACCAGGTGGTGAACTTGCAGGTGCTCCCGCCTGGGGAGGACGTCCCAACCCCTACCTTGTTGTGTCCAGTAAGCGCCCTGCGCCTCTACTTGGCCCGCAGAAGCTCTGAGCAGCTCTTTGTCTGTTTTGGAGGACAGCAGAAGGGGAGAGCTGTCTACACATAGCCCATAGGTCATTAGCGTTAAGCCGGTCGGCATTTAACCCCAGGCACACACAGATAGTAATACATGAGGTTCTCATAGCCCTTCGAGGAAGCAGCAGTGCACATGTGTTGGCGATAGATCTGTTGGTAGGTTTTATGTTCTTAGCTTGCATTATTCATTATGTGTCTCCTGCTTTGATGGGGTTTATTCATATATGTTATATGTGCAGCAGCATTCCTTATATGCACACAGCAGCATGTTGTGGATGTATTGACAGTAGCAAATCACTGTACTTGCTCCGCCGCAGCAGCGTAGCAGATCTATTCCGCCAAGACCAAAAAATTTTTTTATGTCATGTACACTTTCCATGCTAAACCCTCCGAGAGTTGTCATGACAGAACTGTCAACAAGAACAAACACAAGTGTATACACGTGAATTTGTGGCAGTAATGGTCACTATCATCCAGCTGAATCTAATTTAGCGGTCTATGGGTGTTGTATCATGGGAAATAGTGAGTGAGCGAATGTACATCAAATGCACACTCAAAATCAAGGTGCATTGTGGGTAAAAAAGAGTACCGAATGTAGGGAATGAAGTAGTTCACTCAGGTTTCGGACACCACTACAAAATGGTGGACACCCAATATAGTGCAGTATATAGGAGATAGGGAGTAATTTCAGACACAGCCTGTAACTGTCACAGTGTGTCTCCCCCCTATCGGGTGGTTCTGGAGGCGGAGGAGGGGCGGACAAGGGTGGTGGTGATGGTGGGATGAGCCAGGGAGGAGCCTGGAGTAGGAGGAGCCAGATGGCGGTCCAGAGGCCAGCCAGGTCGACGGTCCACGGGGTTATCGACAAAGGGAGGAGCCATGCTGGAGGATGGTTTGACGACACCAAGGGGCCAACTGACGTGGACAGAGGTGGTGGAGGAGGTGTGCAGATGAACAGACGGAGAGCCTGGGTGACACTTAGGATCCGGAGGGCCAAGGCAAAACAGATGGCTCAGGCGACTGAGGCAGAGGCGGGGACCCGGAAGACTTTGGCGGAGCCAGAACGACAGAGGATGTAGGTGAAGCCGGAGTGAAGGAGGAGCCTGACAGAACCACAGGGACGGAGTTACAAGGTGTAGCTGGAGGATAGGAGTCCCGAAGCGGCAGATGGTCTATGACTGACCAATGCGGAGCCGGAGGGACAAGGGAGCCTGGTGGAGCTGGTGGGATGACGGGCCATTGTGGAAATGAGGGAGGCAGGAGCCAATGTGTAGGCTCTCCGTCTTCAGTGGTCTCTGGCAGATTCTCCGTGCTGCAGGGTGATGTCTGGATGGTCTCTGGGTTGGGAGTGGGGCTGGAGATGTCCATTACTCTCCAGCACCCACTCCACAAAAGCGGCAAATTCCTCGCAGGGACCGTTTGCTGGGAGGCGTGCCTTACACCGCTTGTTTAGTCTGTGGTGATAATAAACACAGAGCGAGCGGTCGGGGAAGTAAGTAAGACTCGCCAGATCTAAAAAGTCCCTGGTGTAGTCCTCCAGCAAACGGTTTCCCTGCTCGAGGCAGATGAGCTGTGGGAAAGCCATCTGGGAGCAGGGAAAACGACAACATAGAACCAAAAATATACAAAACGGAAAACACCGCTTTAAACGTACTTTACAGCCGTTATTTCTGTCATGGAATGCTGTATACGCAACGCGCATGAAGACAAAGGTCCACAACAAGAGTTTATGGGGTATAAATAACAAGAATTATGACTAACTTATATGAACACAAGTGAACTGAATGACTAATTAACAGAAACTTGGTCAAAGGAAGAACGCAATGAAAACATCAATAAAGACTATAACTGTCACACAAACACTGACAAAGAACACAAAACTGTTTCGTTTGCTTATTCAATTTTTTTTTTGCTTATCAGCATTAAAATATATTTTGCTGCAGTCCTTTTAATTGACATTATTCTCTGCTTCAATGCTTTCATAACATGGCTTTGATAATCCTACATGTAAACATCTCCCCACTCACCTGTTTACCTGTTGAATGTTCTTTTGCCTCAGGCAAAATAAAGTCTACAAAAGGGGGTTATCATCCAACCCTTTATTGTTTGCAGGGTCCTGCACTTCTTGACTCAGTCACTCTCTGTCTCTCTCTCTGTTTAGTGATGGGTTTGATGGTGTGGTTGTGGGTGGTGGGGTTAGTTGTTGAGATGGTCCGGGTATGTGGTGCTGGCCTGCCCTGTGGTCTGTGGGGCAGATCTGTGTCAGAGAGTTTGTATAAAGAAGGAGATGTGGTCATTGGTGGTCTGTTTCCTGTTCATGTTGAAGCACCAGAACCTGAGCATGATTTTATACGATTACAGCGTGGAGAGCAATGCCAAAGGTGAGTATATAAACTGTACATAATCACAGGGTTGCAAACTGCTTAACAAGGTGGATTTTTTATATAATTCAGCCTTAATTGTAAAAAAAAAAAGTGCAATGCTTACATTCAAGAGGTAACATCCTCTGACCTACATTTACATTACATTTTACATTTATGCATTTGGCAGATGCTTTTATCCAAAGCGACTTACATTGCATTATCCTATACATTTATACATACATTTTACCTACCCAACATAAAAATTACAGATGTAAGTACATGCAACATTTCATACTAAATTAGACTTTTTCTCTCAGTGTTGACCTGCGTTCATACCGCTGGCTCAAAGCAATGATCTTCACAGTGGAGGAGATTAATCGGGACCCTGTCCTGCTCCCGAATGTTACTCTGGGGTATCTGATAGCGGACACCTGCCTTGCTGAAGGCACAACCCTGAGTGCTGCTTTAGCTTTGGTAACAGGACAGGAGGAGAAAGTGTCAGGAGAAGAGTGCAATGGAGCCCCGATGGTGCCTGTCATTATCGGAGATGCCCGTTCTTCTGCGTCAATGGTGGTGGCTGACACACTGGGAGTGTTTGATATCCCTATGGTATTGATAAAGTACTATTTTCTCTCTTTAAAGTGTTTATATGAAGCAACTGGTTATTATTGTGATCAAATTACGATGCTTATGCATATTTTGAGTTGAAGTCTCACAATGTCATGTTTTTTAAATCATGAGTATTGAAAAAAGTTATAATGATTTACTCAATGAGATTTGTTGTGTGAACAACATAAATTGTTAAAATGTTTGGGAATGTTACTGTGCTGTTTTGTTTTTAAAACCCATTGTTGGGGAAAAATTGTAACCCTAATTAGTGGGTCTAAATTAGTGTGACTTTGGCAATGGTGAACATAAGTATTGATACAGTATATGTTAATTATTAAAGGAGAATTCTAGTCCTTCAAACAGGTGTTAAAAGTTTGGCACTGTGAATCTCTGAGGTTTAACAGTTATCTGTGTTTTACAGTTTACATGGGTCTTTTTGTATTTTGTGTATTTATTTATTTTAGTAACAAATTACATTATTCATGAATTTCCCATGTTACGAAAATAATTAATTTTTACACTACCTCGGATTTAGAACATATCCGGAAATAATGTCTGGATTTACTAACATTAAAAGTATTTATTCATATTAAAACCACGCTGTTCCAGAAAGGATTTTCAGGTTGAGGTAGAAAAATCTGAGGTGTCTGGAACACAGCAAGCACTCTTTACAATTTCATGCCTCGTCTGTCTATTTTGTTCTGTCTAGGTGAGTTACTTTGCATCCTGTGCTTGTCTCAGTGACAGTCGCAGATTTCACACTTTCCTGCGCACTGTTCCCAGTGATGCCTTCCAGGCCAAGGCCATGGCCCGTCTGTTGCGTCTGCTGGACTGGACCTGGGTCGGTGTGGTTGCAGGAGATGATGATTATGGTAAAAGTGGTGTGCAGCTGCTCTTGAAAGAACTGGAGGGTACAGGAATATGTGTGGACTATTTGGAGTTCATTCCTAAATCACACTCACCAAGCAGAATAATGCAGATTGTGGAGAGGATCCAGATTTCCACAGCTCGTGTGGTGGTAACTTTTGCCATCGGCCCTGATATAGAGATTCTGTTCAAAGAAGTGAAGGTGCAGAATGTGACCAACAGGCAGTGGATAGCCACAGAGGCCTGGAGCACTTCTACGCAGTTCTTTGACTTGGCGACCATTCCTCTCTTGAGAGGCACCATTGGCTTTGCTTTGCGCTTGGCTGATATTGAGGGTCTGGATGATTTTCTTGCCCAGCTGAGTCCTTTGAAGCAGCCAAATGAGCCTTTCGTAAAAGATGTTTGGGAAGAAATCTTTGGGTGCTCGATGGCACAGGACTGGAAGCCCTCATCTGACAAACCAAGATGCACTGGATTAGAGAATGTGGAGAAACATGGTCGTATCTACACAGATGTTTCACAGCTGAGAGTCACTTACAATGTGTATAAAGCTGTGTATGCAATTGCCAATGCCATTCACAACATGATGGACTGTCAGCCTGGTAAAGGGCCATTTGAACATGGAGAATGTCCTGATATGACCCGAATAAAACCCAGAGAGGTATGTGGAGATGGGAATAGTTATTTATTTCTTTAATTGTGTTTATTTTTTTGCCAAAATATTGAATATGTTTGTCTTTATGTTTTGTCTTTTCACAGCTTCTTCAGTACTTAAATGCTGTAAACTTCACAACACCTGTGGGTGAGAGGGTCTATTTTGAAGATAACAGGGAGCCATCTGCCTCTTATGATATTATGAACTGGCATGTATATGGAAGTGGAACAGTGAATTTTGTCCATGTTGGACAATTTGATGTAGCAAAAGGAGCAGGTCAGGAGCTGAATATAAACCTTAAGCGGGTGGTTTGGGGAGGAGGCTGGGATGACCAGGTGGGAGTCCATTTAATTTGTCCTCAAATACAATGGCTTTAAAGTTTTTGGACACGTAATACACAAACGAAAATGCACTTGCTTCTCAAATATATTGCTTTTTTTATAAACCAGCATGAGTAAACTTTCAAGCAAACCATTTCATAAAGCCTCACACTGACTTTTAACATCCTGTAAAATTAGCTTAAGAACAGTTGGTCAAATGTAATTGCAAAAATAGTCAAGAACATTTTGACACTAGGTTTGATATTTATTATCATATATAAAATATCATACATATAATTATTTTTTGTGATTGTACAGGCATGGGATAAAAGACTTAAGCTGGTAGTAAAAGTAATAAAATAGAACAAATTAAATAAAATAATGACATTTTCCATAAACACAATTGCACTATCATTACTACATTATTGTGTAATTCCTGTATTTTATATAGAAAATAAAAAAGAACAAATCAGCAAGTAAAACACCAAAATATAGATGTACAACAGCTTGAATTTCTTGATGAAAAGGAAAACAGTCTCTGTTTATGCGGGCCATATGTGCATTTGAATTCAGAACTGATGCATTCAACAATTTCAACACTCTGTAAGATATGGATGTGTCCATTATCTATCTACTGAGTTTAGGTCTTAAACAACATCATTTACTGGGCTGGATCCCCTCTGAAAGTAGAGAAATTAGTCTACTGTGTGGGAGTTTACACAGTATGTGTCTTTAATAGAAAAGAGAAACCACACCAAGCATGTTTCTAAGTTTGTAAAGACCTAATTTATTCTTTTTGTTCTCTATGTGCTTGTTGTACTGACAGATGTTGTGTTGTTAGAGGGTTGCTGTGAGGTTGACAGAGTTTTCTTCTTCTGTAATTCAGGTGCCCGTGTCTGTGTGCAGTGTGTGCTGTCTCCCGGGCACTAGGAAAGCTGTACAAAAAGGAAAACCTGTCTGCTGTTTCGACTGCCTCCCTTGTGCTGCAGGGGAAATAAGTAATGTCACAGGTATAAAAAACAACAATACTTTGTCATTGACAACAATATTGGTTTACAATATTTAATCTTGGTGTCATAAAACAGTATGCCATATCTCCATGTTTTCTATACTATTCTTTAGACTCAACAGAGTGCATTAGGTGTCCAGAACGCTTCTGGTCAAACCCTGAGAGGACAAAGTGCATCCCAAAGGTCTTGGAGTTTTTGTCCTTACAAGATACAATGGGAGTTGTCCTGACCGTACTATCTGTGACTGGGGCAACACTGACCACAACTGTTCTGGCTGCCTTTTTCCATCATCGTGACACACCCCTCGTCCGGGCCAACAACTCTGAGCTGAGCTTCCTTCTGTTGGCATCGCTCACACTCTGTTTCCTCTGTGCACTTGTTTTTATCGGTCGTCCTGCGCCGTGGAACTGCATGCTACGTCACACCCTGTTTGGAGTGAGCTTTGTGATCTGCATCGCATGTGTCCTCAGTAAGACTGTGGTGGTGCTGGTGGCTTTTCGGGCCACTCTGCCTGGATCTAACCTGATGCAGTACTTTGGGCCTATCCAGCAGAGGGCAGGCATCTTCTTTTGCACACTAGTTCAGGTTGTCATATGTTTGCTGTGGCTGTTGTTGGCCCCTCCTTTGCCCACAGAGAGTGCAGGAGGAGAGTTTGGTGCTCGGGTGATCCTGCAGTGCACAGTAGGATCAGTAGTGGGATTTGTACTGGTGCTGGGCTACATCGGCCTTCTTGCAGTGGTCTGCTTCCTGCTGGCCTTTCTAGCTCGGAAACTTCCAGACAATTTCAATGAGGCAAAATTTATTACTTTTAGCATGTTGATCTTCTGCGCTGTGTGGATCGCGTTTGTTCCAGCATATATCAGCTCACCCGGCAAGTACACAGTGGCTGTGGAGATTTTCGCCATTTTGGCCTCCAGTTATGGCCTGCTGTTGTGTATCTTCACCCCAAAGTGTTACATCATTCTGCTTAGACCTGAGAAAAATACCAAAAAGAACATGATGGCCAAATAGGGTTAAATAATGAAAGCCAGTTAAGAAATATTTGCACAGTTCTTGGCCTTTAAATAACAAAAAACACTATGTATTTTGATGTAGTTCAACAACGTTATCAAGTTGTTTAGGCTCATTAATAGTATATAGGTTGGGCATTTTTCTTGAGGGCAGGATCTGTCTAGAATAGATGGTATACACTGAGTTATTTTGAATAAATCTGAGATAATATGAATGTACTTCCAAAGATAATAAAAATGGAGAGAAACATTTGTGTCATTATACGTGCATATATATTGTACTTTAATCATAGGTTTTGTTCGCACAATTTTTATTTAGATGTACTGTGCTTCAGTAAACAACATAACAAAAATAAACAAAACATGAATCTCTGACACTCCTATATGCCTCTGTTGTGTTGAGAATGCACCATGCACTACATCAGCTGTTCTCCCTCTTTACACTGTCATCGAAATCCAAACCCCAAACACAGTGTTAGAACAAGCCGGGTAAAGTGCTGCTCATAGGAATAATAACCATATTAAAGATTAAGCAATCAAAAAGGTCACAGGGATTTCTTTGCAATCAAAGACATGTGTGAGAAAGATGAATGAGAAATGCGTCAGGAATGCACAAACACCCACCAATAAATAAATAAATCACTTCGGGCATAAAAAGACAGAATTATAATTGGCGCTAAACCGTTTCATGAAGAATTCACTCAGTGGAGTGTGAAAGTTGTTATACTAATAGAAATTAAGTAACAGCTTGTACATTTAGGTCCAAATAATATGACCACTTTTAGTTCTCGTCTTATAGATTTACATTTACATGTAAAGGGAAGGGAAGGGCCCCGTTTGAGCCCCTAGGAGAAGCCACTCTTCCTTATCTCAAGATGAAGACGATTCTCCTAGTGGCGCTCGCTTCCATCAAGAGGGTAGGAGATCTGCATGCACTCTCTGTGTCTAATGAGTGCCTAGAGTTCGGGCCAGGCGACTCCCAACGTGGTGATGAGACCCCGGCCTGGCTACGTGACAAAAGTTCCCACCACTCCCTTCAGGGACAAGGTGGTGAACTTGCAGGTGCTCCCCCCTAGGGAGGAAGTCCCAACCCCCACGTGTTGTTTGCAGTATGTGCCCTGCGCCTCTACTTGGACCACAAGCAGAGCTTCAGAAGCTCTGAACATCTCTTTGTCTGTTTTGGAGGACAGCAGAAGGGGAGAACTGTCTCCAAACAGAGATTGGCACACTGAATCGTGGACGCCATCACTTTGGCACTGGGTGCTCGTTCCACCCGGGGTGTAACCTCCTCATGGGCACTGGCTCAGGGCGCCTCTCTGGCAGACATCTGCCAGATGCTTCGCGAGATTCTATAACCTCCGTGTAGAGCCGGTGTCTGGCTGGGCGTACGCCCGCGAAGTGTCTTCTCTCCTTCTTGAGGTGAGTCAGTGTGCTATTCCAGCTTCCCTACTTCCTCCACTGGGTGAAGTATAAGAATTCCATCCATCGCTCAGCACTTTCGAGTTTACGAGCCGGGCGGAGCGGCTCTTAGTCCAAGCCCAGTATAGGTGAGTTTCCCTGACAAGGTGAACCCCTATACCTGAGCTATTTCTCCACACGTAGTGACTCCCCCGCCTTAGGTTGTCCCGTCTGACGTGTCCTCACTCTTGGTTCCCCTGTTGGTGAAACTGTGACCTCCCCTCGGTGGCAAATTACTGTCTGTGGTTATATTTTCGGAAACACACTCGCTACCAGGTGCCACATGTGTTTTGTGGATTTGGAGAAGGCATTCGACTGTGTCCCTCGCGGCATCTTGTGGAGGGTGCTCCGGGAGTATGGGATTCGGGACCCTTTGCTAAGGGCTATCCGGTCCCTGTACGACCGGAGCAGGAGCTTGGTTCGCATTGCCGGCAGTAAGTCAGACTTGTTTCCGGTGCATGTTGGACTCCGGCAGGGCTGCCCTTTGTCGCCGGTTCTGTTCATAATTTTGGACAGAATTTCTAGGCGCAGCCAGGGGCCGGAGGGCGTCGGGTTTGGGGACCACACGATATCATCTCTGCTCTTTGCGGATGATGTCGTCGTGCTGGCCCCATCAGACCAGGACCATCAGCATGCACTGGGACGGTTTGCAGCCGAGTGTGAAGCGGCTGGGATGAGAATCAGCACCTCCAAGTCTGAGGCCATGGTTCTCAGTTGGAAAAGGGTGGCTTGCTCACTTCAGGTAGGTGGAGAGTTCCTTCCTCAAGTGGAGGAGTTCAAGTATCTGGGGGTCTTGTTCACGAGTGAGGGAAGGATGGAACGGGAGATTGACAGACGGATCGGTGCAGCTTCTGCAGTAATGCGGTCGCTGTACCAGTCTGTCGTGGTGAAGAAGGAGCTGAGCCGCAAGGCAAAGCTCTCGATTTACCGGTCAATCTACGTTCCTACTCTCACCTATGGTCATGAGCTGTGGGTCATGACCGAAAGGACAAGATCCCGGATACAGGCGGCCGAAATGAGCTTTCTCCGCAGGGTGGCTGGGCGATCCCTTAGAGATAGGGTGAGAAGCTCGGTCACTCGGGAGGAGCTCAGAGTAGATCCGCTGCTCCTCCACATCGAGAGGGGCCAACTGAGGTGGCTCGGGCATCTTTTCCGGATGCCCCCTGGACGCCTTCCTGGGAAGGTGTTCCGGGCATGTCCCACCGGGAGGAGACCCCGGGGAAGACCTAGGACACGCTGGAGGGACTATGTCTCCCGGCTGGCCTGGGAACGCCTCGGTGTCCCCCCGGAAGAGCTGGAGGAAGTGTCTAGGGAGAGGGAAGTCTGGGCGTCCCTGCTTAGACTGCTGCCCCCGCGACCCGGCCCCGGATAAGCGGAAGAAGATGATGGATGGATGGATGGATGGTAGTCATCATTTACAAGCATAACACTAAATTCATGACGAGGCATGATCATGCTGCATAAGCTATTGAGACCAGGCAACATTACATTATTTCTAGTCTACCTTACGGTTATACATTTTAAACCAGAAATGGTAGTGCGCCAATAAACAACCTGAGCACAGCCAAATTACTTATAAACTCAAAAGTACCGGACAGTAAGAACATCCATTTTGCAACCCCCATTGCCGAGTGTCCTTCAGATATTGATTTGTGACCAATCACTCTCTCTCTTTTTCTCTTTGTTTTATTCGTGGCTCTGCCATGGTGATGGTTTGGAGAGTTGCGTTGAACTAGATCGTTTTGTCTTATTGATAACTGTTGGCTAACTTCTCCCAGGCTAAGAGTAAAACGTGACATATGCCGTAAAGCAGGAGATAGACGGGGCTTGTATCGGGCCGAAAACCAAAGTTACAAGTGCAGTTTCATCTGACAGGAGGCTGCTTAGGAAGCAACAGCAGTGAAATTTGTCCAGTTAAAAGTTGTCCTACCATTAAAATAATTTTAGAGACATTCATTTAAGGTCAAAAAGTTGCGCGTTATTACTTTAAGAACAGTTGGTCAAATGTATTTGCGAAAATAGTCAAGAACATTTTGACACTAGGTTTGATATTTATTATCATATATAAAATATCATACATATAATTATTTTTTGTGATTGTACAGGCATGGGATAAAAGACTTAAGCTGGTAGTAAAAGTAATAAAATAGAACAAATTCACAAAAAAATAAATATTTTCTATAAACACAATTGCACTATCATTACAACGTTATTGTGTAATTCCTGTATTTTATATAGAGAATAAAAATTAACAATTTAGCAAGTAAAACACCAAAATATTGATCTACAGCAGCTTGAATTTCTTGATGAAAAGGAAAACAGTCTCTGTATATGCGGGGCATATGTGCATTTGTATTCAGAACTGATGCATTCAACAATTTCAACACTCTGTAAGACATGGATGTGTCCATTATCTATCTACTGAGTTTAGGTCTTAAAGGGCCCCAATCCCAGTTGTTTTCTGCTATGTAAAAATAGTCAGAGGTATCCCCAGAATGTGTCTTTCAAGTTTGAGCTTAAAATACACCACATATCTTTCATTACAAGATGTTGAACATTTCCGCTGCAATGGAAAACTCGCCGTTTTTGTGTGTGTCTCTTTAAATGCTGTGACGAGTCACCCCTGGCGCAATCAGCGTCGCCATGGAGACGGAGACAATCAGAGCGGCACAGCTGCCGGTCGTTACCACCTGAAGCCAATTCTCGGTGGCTACAAAAGCCGCTACCAAACAGAAGAAGGTGAGCAACGTCTCCCTCAGACTTGGATGCCACTGAGTGCCGTATTTCTTCTGTCTTTGCAGGATCCAACGTTTAACGACCGGCAGCACCGCGCACACAGGAACCCGGAAGTACCGGACCGCAGCAGACAGACTCACAACGCCTCGGCAAGAGGAAGGATTCTTCCCCGAGACGTTACACAAGCCCGTGTCGGGGCAACTTTACAGAGACCGTGACAATCACACAACGTTTCAATAAAATACCCTTCAGGGGTGGTATATTGTACTTTTGTGTGTGTCGTTGCTTCGCCCGTCACAACTGGTGGAGAATGCGGGCATAGTGACGAAGCTACGACACATACCAAGTCAATAAATTATCCTATTATATCTTATAGGAACCCTATCTGCTTTCTCTCTCTCTCTTGTGTTTATCGACTGGGATATCATGGAAGAGATTGTTCGCCGGCTGGCCGAAGTGGTGGTGCGGCAACAACGCTTCTCAAGCAGTTGGCCCAGCGACAAGAGAGCACCGACCAGACGTTGGGATTATTGAGAGAGAGCGCAGCGTCCCGAGAACCCCTGCCGGATGCAAGAACCACCGCGTTCCATGTACTAACAAAGCTCACCACCCAGGATGATATTGAAGCCTACCTCCACACATTCGAGGTCATCGCTACGAGGGAGGTGTGGGACAAAGCCGAGTGGGCAAGGATCCTGGCCTTCCCCGACGGTTTCGGACGTCGGTCAGCATGCAGGGCCCCACCTCCATCCGGGAAGTCCTAGAGGCAGTAGAGCTGGCGGAAGCATCGGCAGCCCGGGACGCGGGAGAGAGAGGATGAGCTCCTGGACCGGCTAAGAAAGGCACGTTTCATCACCACTCTCGATCTTACAAAGGGATATTGGCAGGTGCCCCTCGCTCCGGATGCCAGGGAAAAGACAGCCACCTGGACAGATTGCGGAGAATGCTGATGGACCTCAGGAAGGCAGGCTTAACGGCGAACCCCAAGAAGTGCCATCTCGGACTCGCCGAGGCCCAGTACCTGGGGTACAGGGTCGGAGGAGGGGTGATTCAACCCCAAGCAAAGAAGGTGGAAGCTGTGAGGAACGCTCCCCGACCCCACAACAAATCCCAGGTACGCGCCTTCCTGGGGCTAGCGGGATACTATCGGTGCTTTATCCCCAACTTTTCATCCATAGCCAGTCCCCTGACCGACCTGACCAGGCAGGGGCAGCCAGAGAAGGTGAAATGGACCCCGGAAACAGAACAGGCCTTTCAGACCCTGAAGGAGACCCTGGCATCCTCCCCAATCCTGTACGCCCCGGACTTCGGCTGCCCCTTCATCTTCCAGACAGATGCATCAGACACAGGACTGGGAGCAGTACTGTCCCAAATAAAGGATGGAGCGGAACACCCCGTGGTTCGGTACGCCACGGTGGAAAAGGAGACCCTGGCCATAAAGTGGGCAGTCCTGGAGCTAAGGTACTATCTCTAGGACGCAGTTTCACCCTGATGACAGACCACGCACCATTACAGTGGATGAGTAAAGCCAAGGACACCAATGCCAGGGTCACGAGGTGGTTCCTAACGCTCCAGGACTCCCACTTCACCGTGAAACATCGGGCCGGGTCCTCCCATGGGAACTCGGATGCTCTGTCGAGGACATGGTCAGGATGGACATCTCGGTCAGGAAAATCGCCCTAAATGTTTTGTCCCTAACGGCTTTTCATACTCTCTCTCCGTCTGCGTCTTTGTTCCCGCCATCTCGTTCCTCGGTAACTTCCCTGAGTGTTTCATTACCCACACCTATCCCTTGTTAATTATCCTTTGTTTGTTCCCCTATTTAACATCCTCATGTCTATTGTCTTGTGCTTGTTCGTTTTGCAATGTACCCTGCATGTTCTCCTTGCCTTGCCTTGCCTGCTTAAGCGTGTTTGTTAGACATTGTCGCTTTTGTATTTCGTTTAGTTTTCTTGTTTTTGCCCCATTGTGGGAAGTGTTGTTTTCTTAGTCGTATCTTTTGTATTTTTTCCCCATTGAGGGTATTTGTTTTGTCCTTTTAATAAAGTCTTGTTTTTGTTTAACCCCTTTACTGCTGCCTGCGTCTGGGTTCTTCCTCCCTCCATTTGCGTGACAGTTTTGTGTAACTGTTGTGGTTTAAAAGAGATTACAAAAAGAAGAATAGATGGATTTGTATAATTACAGGGTGTTTCTGCACACGCTGGCGACTACATTTCTGGTAGATAAACATTTAAAAGTGCATTTTCTGGGATAGCGGCCCTTAAAACAACATAATTTACTGGGCTGGATCCCCTCTGAGAGTAGAGACATAAGCCATTGAGATAAGATTAGTCTACTGTGTAGGAGTTTACACAGTATGTGTCTTTAATAGAAAAGAGAAACCACACCAAGACTGTGGTGGTGGCTTTTCGGGCCACTCTGCCTGGATCTAACCTGATGCAGTAAATAATTATGAGCAATTGATCAGTGGAAAAGAACTGCATAAAGTGTTTGTTTAAATTGACATGGATGGGAGTGCAGAATTTCCATTTCCTTTAATATCTTTGTGTAGTCAAAATTTAAATAGCAGAGTTCATGTAATGAACTGCAGAATTCACTGCAATTACACTTTGATCGCATATGGTCAGCATTTACAGCCCTGTTGTGGACACTGCAAACCATAGGGCTGCAAACAAGCTATTAAGAATCCTGTCTACTGATGATTTGTAACTGACATCTTCAAAAGAGCTGCAAAAGAGCTGCAAAATGATGCAAAAGTGGATGCAAGGACTAGTACGATTGAGGTAAAAATGAGTTATTACCAGCCATTAGTGGAGCAGAACTGAGCTCCAGAGCCCTTAGGCTATTTACAGTCATTTTCCAGCACATTAGAGGTGTGGGGAAATAGATGCTGTGCACAGACTCTTGTGTGCTGGAACATGCCTGAAGCAGGATCACAGAAAGCATCACACTGATGTTGTATTGATCAGCTGACAGAAAATAAGGACAGAGCGATGAATGTGCCGGTGCTTTGGTTGACAGAACATCAAGTGAAACACCACAGAGGCAAACGTTTTATGATGGGAAAAACTACTGTGCACTTTTTGATGTGAGGTTATTACGTTCAAGACACTCACATTTAAAGTTTATCTGGTGAATTAATACATGACCAGTATAAATGTGACGTTTTAAGGCAAACTACTAATATCTTAAGAAGTGAAGTGTTAAAGTCCTAATGTCACACACCACCAAATCAAGAGCAGCATGAACTTACTGTGAAATGTGCTGGGTGACACAGTTTGAGGTGTTGTGGCTCTGTTGTTCTGAATGTGAGAAGTAATGACATTCCTTACGGAGAATGGAAACAATTGAATAAAATAAAATACAATTTTAACTAAACTCCCTGAGGGCACATGTACAATATGTCCCTCAAAGTTGCACCTGTGCTCTACATCTATCTGCTATACATCGATTTCTTTATTTGAAATGTAAATTTGAATCTTTCAAAAGCGATGGACATTTGCCCAACACATGCTTATTGTTTTAGATAAACACAAATAGTTAAAAGCTTGTAAACAGAACATGCACACATCAGGTCTTTACATTACAAGGCAAACATCTCAGCTCCCCTCATCAGATGGGCTAGGGTGAGGCTCATCGGAAGCTTACTACATGTTTACAAAATATTGTTGCTTTTTATATATTTTAATTCATGTATTTGTTTTAGAGACCTAGTTTGCAGCTGGGGCAAGTCTCATATGTTGATTATTGAGGAGTTTAACTGAAACACTAGTGCACTCTAGTGGCAGAACATCATACTTGTGATTGTGTGATACACAGGTCTCAGAAATTGTTATGAGATTGTTATGAGATCGATATAAACCACTCACTTCAGAAATATTCAACATAGTTAATGGCTAATCATCTTTGTGACATTAGATACTTTTTAAAATTCCTCACCAGGTATCACTATCAGTTAAATCTAATGTTTGATAGCTTTAAACATTGAATAAAACAATAGGCCATTTTCACAATGACGTCAGTTAACTTTCACCTTTCCGCAAAGCAGTCTTCCCTAGTTCCGGTTAGCCATTGCACCAGGTATTTCTCAGTAAAATGCAGGCATGTTCAACAACAACAACTCGAAATATGAGTGGTAAAGTTCATATTTTTCATGTTCATGTATTATCATGTTCTTTTGGTAACTTTGTTGATCATTTCTAATTTGCCATTCTGTACATGCTAAAGCTAAAAGTAGGCTAAAACTAAAAAGAAAAACGTGCATCGATACCTGGGCTGTATCAATACATCTAGCAGTATTTTATAATACTTTTTATGTTAATGTATAACCACTCACCTTTTCAAACGCTAATGTTTACAAAATATTTAAGGACAATCAAATCAAAACGATTATCCAATCTCATATGCTAATGTTATTCATAAGTGCTCATTGCGACACCGTGTCCATCGCTGCGTCAAAAATCACATACCATGACAGTACGTACTGATTTAAATGAAGTACCTACCTATCGACCGTTAAAACAGTATGTTCTATATGTATATGAGAAGTATGAATAGATTTTGGCCATGTTTCATTGTCATGTGACCAGTATGCTCTTTAACCTGTATTAAAGGGGTCATATGGCGTGAATACACGTTTTTCTGTGTCTTTGGTGTATTATAAGTTGCCCATATGTATAAGACGCGTAAAATTGCGTAAAATAAAGTTTTGCAACAAAAGATACATTCTATCTAAAAGCGTATGCTCACCCAGACCTGCCTTAAACGCCACGTGTAACCACACCCCCACAAATCTACGACAGTTCTTGGTTTGATTTGACTAAGTCTGTGTTTTGTTGGTAATCGGCATGTACGTCCACAATGTACAAAACACGAAGGGATTAATGTAATGATTAGTGTTGCTCGTGCTATAGTTCCATCCCATTCTCCCCACTATTCCCACCTCTAGCAACCGCGTTTTTCCGGAATTAATCGCACAGCTGTATCTCTCTTTTATAAATTTGATTAAAACGAAATAGTCTTCGAAGAATACTACTGTATAGGTACTCAAGATTAATTTGAGATTGGCAGAAATTGCCTGTGATACGCAGGATTCACAATCGGTGTACGAGTACTCAAAGAACAGTCGGTGGTGGCATGTGCTCGGCCCGCCAGTTAGAAGAAGAAAGAAGTAAGCTGTCGTGTTTACATTGGTTGCCATAAGAATTAATCACGATCGGATAAACACTTTATACTTAAAAGCATTCAAAGATCACGGCATAAACTTATAATCATTGTTGCTGTTAACTTTTGACACGTATCCACACCTATAAACATGAAACGTGCACAAAACGAAACGTGATTGGTTGCTTTACTTGGCAGTCATGTGGACTCTTCGGCGGGCCTTGGCCTTAGAAATCGACCAAAGATCTCAGACCTTCAGTATTTGATTGTTTCGTGACAAAAATTAAGACAAAATTAAGGGACAAATTTTCTGTTGGTTGGAGCTAGCAGTATATATAAGCAAAGCCTATATTATTTGCCTTTTATAATCTTGTTAAGTGTTTGTCCATTAGATGGACATTGCATGTCAGTAATTAGTTTAAAATGTTTAAAAGTGCAAAAGTTACAGAATTGTAATGACCCCTGCTATATGTTCAGACAAACATGTCCTACTGGGAACATATAAACTTGTTAAAGTAATTTATTTTTACTTTAAAAAATAAAATCTTACTTTTACTTCCCATGTTAAAATGTCATTAGGCATGGCCATGGATTGGCTAAAGTTTGGTCTTCTTTATTGCCCAGCATTTCTCTTTTGTGCTCACTTGCTTCATAAAGGCCTATTATGATTTATGTAAGAAAATCCTATTTTTTATGAACATATTTAGTTCTTTTTTAAAGAAAATAACAATTCTTTAGTTATTTAAAGGCCAACAACAATATACTGCATTGATTAATTTACGTTTCAGTTATGTAATATTGTTAATAGTAATATTTAATATTAGATATACTTGTTAAAATTCACCTGCCACGTAAATAATACATTAGCTGTTAAGACAATCTTTTCGTCTTGATAGTTATATAAACAAATTATAATTTTATTAATTATAATTTAATGATAGGGTTTGTTATCTGCATATTTTTTAAAGCATTGTGTGCTGAACTAAAAAAATTTATCTGAGTGACCTTTCAAAATAAAATATAATTTAGGCCATGCTTGCATGTTATAAAGCATATTTTGGTCTTACATACAGAGTCTTGACTTTCTCATTACACCTATTATTATGACTAACATTAAGTTACAGAATTTATACATTTTCCTAGAACAATTTATCTAAAATACGTATTCATTTCAAGAACCTTCTGTTCTTCTTATACAATGAAGAAATATACGTTTATATGCATAAAATCATTAGTATCTACCAAATGGTATTTTTTTACTTTAAATTGAATTAAAGAGACACAAGCTGTCAAACAAATGAACCATGAACTGCTCCAAACCTTACAGTTAAAAAACAAGTAGACAACAAATAAATGAAGTCTTAAGGGTAGCTATGTATTGTTTTTTTAACTTAGACAAGTCAACACGTTTCATAATTAATCGCCTATAGCCATGATTTAATTGGACATGAGTAGGTCTAAAGGAGTGATGCGGCTCCACCTTTCCAATTTGCCATTTCCTTAGGGGTGCTGGGCAGGTGTAACAACCTCTTAGACATGTGCTGACAAGTAAGTGTTTCCATCTGAGGTGATTAAATAAGAACATAAGGTGTCATTCTGGAAAACAACAGCTGTATTAGGATTACATCATAATTAATTAACAGGATAATTCATTAACAGCATGACATGCTAGGCAGATGAGTGAAAGCGGAGATCAGAAACTGAGAAGCGGTGCTTTGAGAATTGTCCTTTTCAATCAAAACATATTTAATGAATATGCGTTTGTTCTAGAGGTTGAATCCAGTGGGAAAAACTTTGGCCTTGTTGAACCTCTTTTAAGTTTCTTATACAGAAACCTTTTAACAATAAATAAGCAAGTTTTAAGGATGCCATTTCTAAGCTTTTGAAAGCCAAATGATGAATTGAAACAAAAACTGTTCTATTTAAAGTTAAATGTTAATCATTGAAATATTGTTTAATCACAAAAGAGGTTAGTTATATATTTCATGTTACTGTATTGTCAAACCATAGTAATAATAATAAAAAAAATATTATTTAAATTATTTCACAACCTTATAACCCAAATAGCTTTGCTATTATTATAGCTCAGGTGATTTTTTTACACACAAAATGCTGACTGGTCAGTGATGCAGTAATGCAGCTGCCATAGAGCAGGAAAGACAACAAGAGCATGACTTTGTGTACAGGTGGCCCTTCAAAAAGGTAAATATTAGAGGGATGCACAGGTCCTGCACCTGTTGTGTCAGATAAAGCTGTGAACCATAGTCAACCATGCCAAAAACCTTGCATCATTTTAATCTACAAATTGTCAATTGCTTTTATCATATTATAATAATATTTTCAAGTGGACCAGAAGGCCTAGAGTACTGTCTAGAGTACAGTATACCAAAACAGTACAGTATACCAAAACATAAATAGGGACATACATATGTAGAGCTTTAACTCTAATTGATGTATTTACTGGTGAAAAAACTAATTTATTTGATCATTAACTGTTGATAATTAACTGACTTTCAACCAGTACTTTACAATAAGTAATGTATATATTATATTGGGTTGTATATTATCCAAACTGTGAGTCAGATGAAAGTCACATTTCTCTTAATTGTCACAACATCCTCTGTATCTTTTGTGTTCTGGGGGAAAACATCAAAACAATAGTTGTGTTAATGGCCTTTAGAGTTGCACTTCCATAAAGTAATGTCATGAAATGGTTTGGGCCTGTATACAACAAATACTCAGTGTTCTTGCCTTCATACATGTTATTGTATGTGTGATTTGGCTATCAACATTGCTTCATTTACATTTATGCATTTGGCAGATTCTTTTATACAAATAGACTTACATTGCATTATCCTATACATTTATACATAGGTATTTGCAATCCCCTGGGATCGAACCCACAACCTTGCGTTGTTAACGCAATGCTCTTATCACTGAGCTACAGGAAAGCTTCATTTCTCTTTCTCATTGCAGTTTGGCTTCTTCTACTATAGTTCTCTTTTTAAATATATATTTTAGGGGCTTTTGCCTTTAATTGGAAACGATAGTGGAGAAAGGACAGGAAAAGCATCGGATAGAGACAGGGGGAGTAGGACCAGAAAAGGACGCTTGAGACAGGAATCGAACTCGGATCGGGCCACAAGTGCACTGGCACTATATGTCAGCCCACTAACCACAGGGCTATTTGCGCCAACACTATAGTTTTCTTATGGACATATAAGGCTACATGGCTTTCTTATGCTTATGCTCTGGATTGAAAGCTTGATCATTTCAAAAAAGCTAATTTTATCACATTAAGTATGCTCATCTTCTGTGCTGTTTGGATCCCGAATTATAAAAATACGATCACATAACCCCAATTTTATCATCCCTACGGTGGTTCCCCATTAAGTACCGTATTGATTTTAAAGTTATTTTAATCACGTATAAAGCCTTTAACGGTTTAGTCCCTACCTACTTATCAGAGCTTCTATCACATTACAACCCATCACATTCTCTAAGATCTAAAAAACTCTGGACTTTTCATAACACCTAGAATAACTAAATCCACCAAAGGGGGCAGAGCTTTCTCATACGTAGCACCTAAACTCTGGAATAGCCTTCCCGATACTATTCGAGGGTCAGACACACTCTCCCAAATAAAGACGCCTCTTTTCAGCCAAGCTTTCACTTAATGCATAGT
The DNA here is from genome assembly GCA_006030095.1 of Triplophysa siluroides. Lineage (NCBI taxonomy): Eukaryota > Metazoa > Chordata > Actinopteri > Cypriniformes > Nemacheilidae > Triplophysa > Triplophysa siluroides. The sequence goes on along the minus strand of VCII01000424.1, from coordinate 394,049 downwards.
TAATGCCCCTGCCTCGGGATGCCCAGGGAGAGATTCCGCCAGGCCCAGATGAACGTCATATGCCCACCCCCAACTAGAGATTATGCCAGCTACATCTGAAAATCCTGTGCCATCCTCCTGCGAGAGCCCGCGGACCGAATGACCATCCCAGCTCCATCTCAGGCAATTCCATCACCACCCAAGAGAAAGGCGACCATCTGACCATCCTAGCTCAGACAATTACATCCCCAACCAAGAGCAAAGACAGACTACTTGTCACATTGATGCTAAAGTTACAATTCTTGGTATTTAATGCTAAATTTACATCAAATGACAGCAGTCTGAAGTTATAGCTGCATTCAGTGACCCTGATTGGAGGTTGCTGGGTGGGTGTTTGTGGGGAGTGGGGGGGCTTGTTGGTTGTGGTTTGGAGGGATTTCATTTGTTGGGGCTGTGATTTGGTCTTGTTTTTTGGTCGATGTCGGACAGCAGAGGAATAAACTTACATTACGCCATTACTATTTTCCCTGGTTGTTCCTCTGTTTTCTGGTGTCGATCGCGGAGTGGGACCGGGTTGGAACTGCACGGTTTCGGCGAGTGGGAGTTCCTGGGTTGCGGGCTCTCCCTCTTCTTCATGGATGTTGCTCGGTGGCTTTTGGTCGGGGTCACTGAGTGCAGCTATGACACGTCAGAGAAGATCTGGCCCTCCAGGCTGAGCCTGGTTTCTCCCGAGGATTTTTTTTCTCCATTAATCAATCATTGGAGTTTGGGTTCCTCGCCACAGCAGGGCAGTGTTGGCTTGCTCACCGGGAGACTGCATCTATTTATTAATTTATCAGATATTATTTATTAGAATGATTAATGAATAAATTCCAAATTTTGTGCCTATGCCACAAACTACCTTGAGACAGGGTTGTAACTTCCTGCTTCTTTTTCCTCATTTACTTTTTGGCCATTCTGATCAGTGGGTGAGGGTCAAGCTGAATTGACAAGCTTGACTTTAACTTTGACATGTTACAAACTGAACAACAGGAATATGCAAAATCATTTAATAAAATCACAGCTGGAAGCTATACCATATAAATGTCATAAACATCCAAGGGCTAAAAAGTGGTAAAAACAACCATACAACATATGATGCAACATATTCTTTTTTAGATGCAATTATTTCTTTAATTTATCTTTGACAAACACAATTTGGCATGCATGTCAGGCCTGACTAAAGTGAAAATAAAAATAAAAATAAAATTAATAGAATGAAGAGGTTATATTTGAAGAGTTCAGATGTAAAACCCACTAAAAGCCACATTTGTAAAAAATGTGATTATGATGTTTGGGTGAATGCTTTCTAGACATACGCACTTAAAAATAAAGGTGTTTAAAAGATTCTTCACAGCGATGCCATATGTAAACACGGCTTTAAGGTTCATGTCAGGGCTGTCTAATCAAACTCTAAATCTCAAGTTCTTCAAAGGAGTTTTTTCCCCACTTTATGCTACCCATACAGTTGTTAGATAAACGATTTTAAATATCAGTAAAAAGGGGAATAATAATGATAAAATAAGATAACACCACACACAGAAAAGTTACACTAACGAGGAAAGTGTCGTGGCACTTCATGAATCAAAAAATAACAGCACTGATTTCACTTGGAAAGTTATAACAAATTCAGTGCCCGTTGAAATGAAACAATGAAAAAGTCCAAAATCTTTAGGGAAAAGAACAGTTCCGTGTAATTTGTGTAAAAACATCTCAGTCCTACCGCTCCCTTGGCAATGGCATTTAGTTTATCAAAGATGAATGTGAAGTAGGCGGGACGAGACCCTGTGTTGAGGTATCGTATCACGGAGGCGATCGGGAGCATAACAGGACGAGCGACCGGACCGTCAAGGAGGGAGGACCAGGACTGGGTTTTAATTGTGGTTTGTGTGTGTCGCCGGCAGTCGTCCTTGAGGGGCCGCGGCTGTCTATTTACTTTTGTTTTATTAAACGTTTGAATGTTTGCTGGTTCCCGTCTTCTTCCTTCCACTTTGTATTAGAGTGGTGCCGAAACCCGGGAGAAAGGGGAGACATGCTGTCGGAGAGTCCTCGCCGCCAAGTGGCCTCGCGGTGCCGGAGAGTACGGTCAGCGCGGATGAAAGACGTCCGCCAGTGGCTGCCCGAAGCGGTGGTTCTTGAGAAGAGGAGGAGCCATCGCCGGCCGCCAAAGCTTCGGTGGGACGGCGATCTTTGCTGCCGCACTCCTGGGTCGAGGTGGGGTGGCTATCGTCCAAGCGGGAGCGTGGGAGTCACTACCGTCTGCCAGAGGCCGGAGCCTGCGTCCGTCCGCCCAAGGGGGAGGAGCAGGGGGCGGAAGAGCCGAGAGGGGCCACCACCTGCCAGAGGCCGGAGCCTGCGTCCGTCCACCCAAGGGGGAGGAGCAGGGGACGGGGGAGGAGTCACTGCCGGCTGCCAGGGGGCGGACGGTCGTTCCGTCCTCAGAGCGCCCAGGGCCACCGTAAGGCACCACGAAGGAGAGTACCCCGGCTGGTTGAGGACCGAGCGGCAGCATGTCGGGGAACCGGACTAGAATTTTTATTTTTTCATCTGTCATCTCTCTCTTTTCGGTCGCTCAGAGGGCTCCCATCTCCATTCTCTCGTCTCATCGGTGCATACCCCCAGGGGAAAGGTCCGCTGAGACTGGGCGACCCCCTCCCCCCCGAGTAGTGAAGTAGGCGGGACGAGACCGTGTGTCGAGGCCGGTGCGTGAGTGATAACGAGCGTCAGCTGTACGAGCACCGGTCTCGTATCACGGAGGAGATCGGGAGTTTAAGAGGACGAGCGACCGGACCGTCAAGGAGAGAGGACCAGGCCTGGGTTTTAGTTGTGGTTTGTGTGTGTCGCCGGCAGTTGTCCGTGAGGGGCCGCGGGAACTGTGCAAGGCCAGGGAAGAGGAGCACCAAGTGTTATTGGTTACACCGCACTGGTCTAACCGCACTTGGCTTCAGAGCTGATGCTCTGGACAGCGACTCCCCCTGACCCATTCCCCTGACAGAGGACCTGCTCTCTCAGGGGAAGGACACGTTCTGGCATCCCAGATCAGACCTCTGGAACACCATGTCTGGTCTCTAGACGGGACGAGAAGATCCTGAGTTGGCTACTCCCCCTCTATGGCAGAGACCATCACCCAGGCTAGGGCCCCATCTACTAGGCGGTTACACGCCTCTAGACGGCGCCACTTCTTGTCCTGGTGTCTCTCTCAACGAGAAAGACCCACTGAGGTGCTCGATCAGGATTGTGTTGTCCTTCTTACGAGACTGGAGACTAACATTTCCCCTCCACACTGAATGTGTATGTAGTCGCTATCGCCACTCATCACGTCTCAGTTGATGGAAAGTTTCTAGGATGACACGACCTGGTCACCAGGTTCCTAAGGGGTGCGAGAGGGCGGCTCCCGCCTCATCTCCGCCCCATACCCTCTTGGGACCCTAAGGGGTCCTGGGGGCCTCTGGGCCCCCAAGAGCCCCTCGGAGGTTCCGATCTTCCTCACCCGAGTAAGACGGCCCTCCTGATGGCGCTCGCTTCCTTCAAGAGGGTAGGGGACCTCCGAGCATCCTCCGTGTCCCCGGATTGCCTTGAATTCGGCCCTGGTAACTCTCACGTTATCTTGAGACCCAGGCCCGGATGCGTGCCCAAAAAGTTCCCACTACTCCCTTCCGGGGCGAAGTGGTGAACTTGCAGGCGCTCCCCATCGGGGAGGAAGACCCAACCCCATCCGTGTTGTGTCCTGGACCGCACGCAGGGCCTCAGTAGCTCTGACCAGCTCCTTGTCTGTATTGGAGGACAGCAGAGGGGAAGGCTGTCTCCAAGCAGAGGTTGGCGCACTGAGTCGTGGATGCCGTTACGACGGCATTCCAATCTCAGAATCTCCCATGCCCACTGAGGGTTTACTCCACGCGGGTATAGCCCTCCTGGGCACTGGCAGAAGCGCCTCTCTAGCAGACATCTGTAGAGCTGCGGGTTGGGCTACGCCCAAACACCTTCGCAAGGGTTAACAACCTTTGCGTAAACCCGGTGTCAGCCCACGTCCTGCGTGGCAACATGTAGGACTGGCATCCGGCGGGGCGTATGCCTGCGAAAGCATCACCCCACCCTCTAGGAGGTTGGGTCAGTGTGCTATCTACCTCTTTCCTTACCCTACTCTGGCTAAGGACAGGTACCCTATCCGCTTCCCTTCTTACCCAACCACTTGGTTAAGAATAGGCATTCCATCCATCACTAAGCAAGCACCACCTGGGGGTTGGCTGGGCAGAGCAGCCTTCCCCCTTAGGCCGGGATAACATGTGAGCCATCCCCTGGCTCTAACCGGACCTAGTGCTACCGGACGCCTGTAACACCCCCCCCGTGGGCTGTTCCGTCTGATGTATCCTCATGATATGGTTCCCACTCCTGGTAACCCATGAGCTTCCCCAGGTGGACCTCCACCTCGCGGTTAACTACTCAGCCCGCACGTTCCATGCGTTCTCCTCCAAGGACGAGACCATACCTTATCCACCGTATTCCTCCCCACGGGTAGGAGGTGGCCTCTGCAGCGCATCCCTAATTAAGGAAGTTGCGCTTACCCGGTGTAAACCCGAGCCGGACGGCCTCTCGCCAGTAGAGAGCTAAGGCCTCCGTCCGTGAAAGGTTACCGGTCAGGGCTGTTCCCATCTTTCTCAAGAAAGCTCTGGAACCCCCCGACCACCACACTGGAAGGTTACAGTTTCGCGAAAGCATCGAGCTGACACGCCCAGGCCTGTTACCGTCGCTTCGCTAGAGACTGTGACGCGATACAGCGTTGTGGCGTTTTCCATAGACAACCCCATCTGTCGTTCTCGACACAACGTCGAGAGACCGACAGAAAGGGAACGTCTCGGTTACGTATGTAACCTCGGTTCCCTGATGGAGGGAACGAGACGTTGTGTCCCTTATGCCACTAACACGTATCGTATTCTGCTGCAGTCGTGAGAGGCTCTCAGGCTCTTCAGAACAAAAGGTAAGTGAATGCTGCACGCCGGCTTCCTTTTATACCGGACATCCGGGGGCGGAGACCGGCATGCAAATTTCATTCGCCAAATTTCATTGGCCTTTTCTATAGTAGTCAGAGTTGATTGGTTCTCAAGGGCGAACCCCATCTGTCGTTCTCGACACAACGTCTCGTTCCCTCCATCAGGGAACCGAGGTTACATACGTAACCGAGACGTTTTCTGGTCCTGCATCGGTACTGCCACAGCAAATTTAGTAAAGTGGTCAGTAATGACTAGTATATTCCTAATGTCATGGTTATCAGGCTCGAGAGACAAATAATCCACACATACCAATTCAAGGGGAATTTTTGTATGGATTGTCATGGAGGCTGTTTTCTGAGGACTTGCCTTCCTCCTGAAACATCTTTCACAGGTAGGACATCTGTCCTTAATATCCCTTGCCATCTTCGGCCAAAATAATTCCAGCACAAGCTAGGTCAAGTGCATGCTCGTTGAGGCACAACTATCTGGTGAAGCACAGCCCCGTTGGTAACCCACTTCCGGTACGGCACTCCATATTGCAGTTCAAGCGGTTCCACTCTCTCAGGAGCAGCTTGACTTTGAGTGGTTCAAGCTTGATCTGTCGAAAATTAGGTTTCTGACCTAATTCCACAAAAGAAATGAACCTTCTCAAAAATGAATCCTCCCTCTGAGCTCTGTACCAGTCATCACGGATCATTCCATAGATAGTCTCATAACCTGGACAGGTGAAACTCTCAGGGACAGATGAGGCGTTTAAAGCTAAGGACAATCCGAGTGTGTTTCGTTGGAGATCATTTCGGTTCCCAGTCTCCGCCCGATGCAAACGGGTATAAAAGGAAGATGGCGTGCCCATTCATTCAACTTTTTGTTCTTCAGAACCGGCGAGGCACTATTCTATGCTGAGCTTCTGAAGAGATCATTTCTACTGGTTCTACGACGCAGAGCAGCAGTCTCGTCCTCTTGTATGCGACTTCCCCTGGGCGTTTCGGTAGCAGACCTAGATGGGCATGATACCTGCATCACATGCTTGGGCCGCCAGCATGATGAAGTAGAGTTTATTGATACAGCATGCCCGCACTGCGAGCATATGTCAGTCAAGGTGTTGTGGTCGCAGTTGACTGTGTTCTTTCTGTACACAGCCACGACATCGTCTGTTCCGTTTAGAAAAAAAGCGGCGAGCAGCAATGGTGATGCAGGGATTCCACAGACCATACATGCCCCGACACGCTCACCAAACCCTCCGATGTACCCATAGTGGATTCACGCAAGCGTGAGTAGTATAAGATTTCTGTCGCAGCTAAGGGATATGTCGATGTACCCCAGGTTGAGCGTGCTGTCGCGGTATATCTGTGTCCACAGACGGCCGCCATCTGGAGGGGTTGACCACCTTCATGCCATGTCTATCCTGCAGGTCCACCAAGCCAAGGCGTTGAAGCAGCTGGACGAGGGAAGACACAACCCAGCTGTCATGCAGGAACTGCGCACTGCCACTGACTTTGCTTTCCGGGTGACCAAGTTAACGGCGCGCGAGCTGGGTCTTACGATGGCCACTATGGTGGTCTAGGAGAGACACCTATGCCTTAACCTTGCGCAGATGAGAGACGCCGAGAAGGTACGCTTTCTCAATGCGCCCATCGTAATGCTCCTCTTTATCCTCACTTGACCAGGGACACAAATCTTCTGCTTAGCAGGAATAGTGCTCTGACTTTAATCGGTTGCTTCTCAATCTCGAAATTCCGAGCGACATGCCGGAAAAGCATATCACAGTCACCACTGTTGCTGGGATTTTGGAAGAACTTGGCCACCCCTTTCTCTACACCCTGAAGATACAGGCGGTCAAGAACATTTCTTCGAATCAGCAGAGGGACTCGACTGTTGAAGGGACAATCTGGAACAAGAAGAACAAGAGAAGAAAGTTTCACCTCAGCACCTATGACAGTGCAAGGGAAAGATATGACAACTTGGATGCAACCATGATATGGAACATGCTGCCCACCAGCATCTTCAACCACAAACAAAGCATCAATTGGTAAAATGTCTCTGAAACAGTGGTGACTTGATACCCTGTGTCTAAAAGAGGCTCACACTCAATGCCTTCAATAAAGCCAGAATCAATGCAACGTTGACAAATAAGGCTTTGTGGTAAGAAATCATCTTTAAACCCTTTATCTCATTGGTTTTCTCTAGCATAATTGACAGCATCTTGGACCATCATTGTGGGACGAATATGAGGGACGAATATGAGGGCTGCTAGCTCCTGGGTGACCCGCAGCAGGAGCTGCTACAGGTTTAAAGAAAACTGAGATGTTCCTTGCAATTTCCTGTACTTCTCTCGTCTTTCCCTTAACTGTGAATTCTTTTTGCAAACAAGCTCAGGGTTGGGTTCCTTGCTGCAGCGGTTTGCAATGTGTCCATCCTCTCCGCATGTAAAGCAAAACCAGGGTCTTGGCATGGCTGTAGAGTCAGATGTCACATTGGAGGTAGCCACAAGACAGTCACCAACAGTTTTTCCGCACACTTCACTTCACACTCCTTTATTTCACCTTTATTTGACAGTTACTCAACTTTTGTTTTTTTAGTGCGACTATCTCTCGTTTAAGTCTCTGAGTTTCATCCTGTTCGCATTTCTTTGTAGGCTCAGATTGGGGCTCTACAGTGACAGGTATGCCATACATGGAGTAAACATGTGCAGCTTCTTTTGCGCTACCAAGGTGTTTTTTCATTCGGTCTAACTTTCCTGCTCTTTTGTCTTCCTCTTTTCTAAGAGAGCAAAAGTTCAGAGAACGGTGGTGGAATACACCCCCTCTAGATATTGCTCAGGTAGAAGAGTGTGTAGTCTTTGCAGGTATGCTGATGGTTCTTCTCCAGAATTTTGATTTAAGTCAAGGAAGGTTGCAAGGTGCTCTTCTCCATCTTCTACTACACCAAAAGTGGATTCAATTAGGTTAAGCTGAGAACCTGGTGAAGAATTAACAACCAAAGTGCTTGACAATGTCGGCTCCTGGGCTAAGCAGATATTCCAAGATTACCCTCACTTTCTGAGAATCTTATGAGGAAGGGTCAGAAAAAGAAGGAGATCAACTTGAGTACGCCAAGTCTCATAATCAGCCTGACCATTTGGCTTGGGGATCCTGACGGAGAATGTGCGGATCCGGCTCTGCCTCACAGGTGAATGAGCAGACTCATTACGGATGACATGCTCCACAACGACGTTTTGAATTTGAGGGGGATTAAGCATGCTTCCGTCAATGTGCACAGAGCTCGGTGGTGCAGATAGGGGAAAAAGGTTTAGAACTGTAGGTTGAAATCGACCCAGTCAGGCTGAGTTCAGGACTTGAGCTAGGACTGTGAAGTATGTGGACCTGCCTGGGCAGCTCTGGCTCGGGCAGAAATGAGGAATATATATTCAACTTCAGCAACTGTTATCGCAGTGTTATATCACTTAAATTTCCCAGCTAGTATATGTAATATACATATAACCATCTCTTTTTTATAATCTGAAGAACCTTTTTTTCGCCACAAAGAACCCTTTCTGAAACCTTATGTTAAACGTTCTTTATGGAGTGTAGTATATGTTACTCAAATAACTTTGCTTTAAAATACGCTGAATACCACACTCTGCCCGGTTTTGAATATCTGGTATTGCTGAAATTAAATGGCTGATGAAAAATGCTTGGTTAAACTAAAAGTATAACTCCCTGTATAATCTCCCAGAAGGAAACAATTCACACTGGACATGTAATGGATGAAACTGGTCACACACAAATCTTTTGCATCTGCTTAATAAATTGACCACATCATTTTGCACCAGATTGGGCACCTCCTTGTGACGCCTCATCCCCTTCCTCCGAAGAACCAGACTAGTGGCCGACTGTCTAGGAGGAGGTTGTTCCACGTCCCGTTCGCCAGGACGCAATCTTCTGGGAAGCTAGCCAACGGAACGGGTGCCCCGACTGGGACCCCTGACTCGGGACTGTCCCGGTTGATCACGAACCTGACCATGTCATCGAACCCTAGGGGTCTCAGCATCCTCTTCTACGATGGCGTGAAAGATTACCTTTAAACAGGATAAGGAAACATGCAAAACAGGACGTAAACTTACTAACACTAAACTAAAACAACACTTGATTAAAAAAACACACTTCCGTTCGGCTTGTTCTGAGCTCCGGCTACCTTTAAGTGTCTCATGGACCGCCTACTGCGGCAGCACGAGGCATATGCCGCTGCTTACTTGGACGATATTATCATCTATAGTAATGACTGGCAGCGGCATATGGAGTATCTGAGGGCGGTTCTGCACTCGCTGAGAGGAGCCGGGCTGACGGCCAACCCGAAGAAGTGTGCAATTGGGCGGGTCACAGCCAGGTGCGTCCCCAAATTGACAAGACTGCAGCGGTTGCAACCTCGCCGATACCCAAGACCAAAAAGGAGGTGAGGCAGTTCCTGGGGCTGGCGGGATATTACAGAAGGGTACCTAACTATTCGGACCTCACGAGCCTGCTGACTGACCTCACTTAAAAAGGAAGCGCCAGATCCCGTCCGGTGGACGGAGCCGTGCCAGCAGGCTTTTACCCAGGTGAAGGCTGCTCTGTGTGGCGGGCCATTATTGCGGTCCTGTCCCAGGAGGTAGAGGGTGAGGAGCGGCCGGTCCTGAACATCAGTCGCAAGCTCTCCAGGAGAGAGATGATGTACCGCACCATTTAAAAGGAATGTTTAGCAATCCGGTGGGCCGTCCTTACCCTCTGCTATTACCTCCTGGGGCAGGAGTTCACGCTCTGTTCGGACCATGCACTCCTCCAGTGGCTCCACCGCATGAAGGATGCCAATGCGCGGATCACCCGTTGGTATCTAGCTCTACAACCCTTCAAATTTCAGGTGATCCACAGGCCGGGGACACAGATGGCCGTGGCTGACTTCCTCTCTAGGAGGGGGGGAGGCTGCAGGCTGGTGGGTTCCCCGGCTTGAGTTGGGCGATGGGGGTATGTGGCAAGGGGGGCGTGGTTTAGTGAGGTCTGTGCCGAAAGGGCGAGGCGGGAGAAGAACGGTGGTTAAGTGCACATTAGATACACCTGTGTCTCGTTCCAGCGATTGGTGAGGAGACAGTTATAAACCACCTTGATGCGGCAAAAGGCAGAGAGAGAGAACGGCTGGGGACTCGAGGACAACAGAAAGCGGGACGAGAGACCGAAGCACCCAGAGTGAATTCTGAGTTATTGTTGAATGTTAGCGCAGTGGCGTACAGTTTATTTATTTAATAAAAGAATCTCTCTTCCTTCTATCCATACTTGAACCTTGTTACAACCCCATTTTCAAGAAAGTATCTATTAACAGAACTCTCTGCTGTATCTGCACTCAAAACTGTGTCAGACAGAGACTTAAGAGTTGAAAACTCTTTTTAAGGAGAAATACAAACCTGATTGGAAACAGACTTTAAAGCAAGGAGCCCTGATGCAACTCTTATTAGAGGCTAAATGAGCCTTACAATTAATACATTTTAAATTATCAGTTTTATTCATGTGAGTGAACAAGCCACATATACCTCTAGATAATGCTAAGAGATAACAGTTGATATTTTGAGATTAGTTAGTATAACTATTACCAAAATTATTTTTATTATAATTGTAAAAATTATAAAAGTAATATTTAATGATGATTGAAAATAACACTTATTTTATGTTTTAATTTATTTTTAATAAAAAATGAATGGCAAGAGGGTAGACTGACACCTCACCACTGCTTGATGAGGTCATTGGCTACGTATTGTTTATCCCTATTTACTTTCTATAAAACAGCCATTATAGAATCGGGTGCATTGCGTTTTGCACCTGCAGACGAGCTCATTCTTTGGGATGTTTTTTTTCCTATACACACTTCTGCTTTTTCATCACCTTAATGCAAAGGTGGAAAACACTCTTTGCCGAATGATGGGGGACATTAAATATCCGCTGTTTTCAAAGGAAGGTGATGTAACTATTGGATCAGTTTTTGCAGTTCGCAGTAAAGAAACGTTACCTTTATTTGCGTTCACACAAAAACCTCAACCATTGTCTTGCTCCAGGTTTGTAACATTGGAAAATATTCAGGAAGCATTAGAGGAGATCATGTTTTAAACACAAACACTTGTTTTTAACCTGCTGGTTTCATATTTTACAGTGTGACTCTAAGAGATTTTCGGCTAGCTCAAATGCTGATTTTTACAGTTGAGGAGATTAACAGGAATGGAATTTTACTCCCAAATGTTTCTATTGGCTATAGAATATATGATACATGTGGTTCAAGACTGTCTTCTATGAGTGCAATTATGGCATTGATGAATGGAGAAGAGTTTGCAGAAGTTCAAAGATGCAATGGACAGACTCCTATACATGCTATCATAGGAGAAACAGAGTCTGCCACCACAGTCATTCTGTCCAGAACAACCGGACCTTTTAAAATTCCAGTGGTAAGAGGGAATAACAAATTTGACACAGTTATGCAACTCATTACTGTTCATTGCTTATGTTGATTTCTTTTTCAGATAAGTCCCTCAGCTGGATGTGACTGTCTCAGTAATAGGAAAGATTTCCCCTCTTTCTTCAGGACTACCTCTAGTGATTATCATCAGAGCAGAGCACTTGCAATTTTGGTCAAACACTTGGGCTGGACTTGGGTTGGAGCTGTGAACAGTGACAATGATTATGGAAACTATGGAATGGAAATGTTTCTGAATGCAGCCAAGAAAGAGGGGATTTGCATTGAGTACTCTGTAAAATTCTACCGTACAGAGTATGAAAGACTCCAAAAAGTGGTAAAAACAATGAAAAAAGGCACAGCAAAAGTGATTGTTGCATTTGTTTCATTTTTTGAGATGGAATTACTAGTTGAGCAGCTACATATTCAGAACATTACAGGCCTCCAAATGGTAGGAGTGGTAGGATGGATAACTTCAAAGGCTCTGATCACTCCAAACACTTTTCGTGTAATGAAAGGGTCACTGGGGTTTGCTGTGAGCAAAATCTCTGTTGGAGGTTTTATAGATTATGTTATTAAATCATTCTGGGACACAGCTTTATCATGCTCACAAAGAGATGTGAATTTATCTCACGCTGATTTAAATTGCAGCCGATATCAAGACCTACTTGTGCTGAAAAATTACACTGAAGAAGCGCCTGATAGGTATATAAGTAATGTCTACAAAGCAGTGTATGCCGTGGCATATGCACTACGCAGTCTACTCAAGTGCAAAGAACAAGGAGGTTGTGAGAAAAACCTGACAATACAACCACACCAGGTAAAAAAAGAGAATTTGTTATACAAAAAATCATCCCTACAATTTTTTATATGTTGAATTGTCACTATGACTGCCAACTGTCAAATCTGTCTTTGTACCAGATGGTTGAGGCTCTAAAAAAGGTTAATTTCACAGTTAAATTTGGAGGTCGTGTGTGGTTTGACAGCACTGGTGGTGCAGTAGCCCAGTATGAAGTTGTGAACTGGCAGCAGGACTCTGATGGATCAATTCAGTTTAAAGCAGTGGGTTACTATGATGCCTCACTGCCACCTGACCAGCGCTTTGTGCTTAACACAGAAAACATCATCTGGGCTGGAGGACAGCTGCAGGTACATGACAATAACCTGATTATCCAACAGGGTTTGATCAACTGTTGAAACATATCATGTATATCAAATATAAATAACTAAAAACAGTACAGTAAAAAAAATAATCTAATCACATGTGTATATTGGATGTAAGCAATATGGTACTATATTGATGATTTGACAAAATGTATCATCTCTTTTAAAGGCACACTAAAATTATAGGGTTAGTTTTACATTTACATTTAGTAATTTAGCAGACACTTTTATCCAAAGCGACTTACATAGTGTTCAGGGAGCAATAAAGCAATATTTCCAAGTTAACTAAGAAAAGTTAGAACACTTATTGTTGAGAGAAAGGGTTCGTTTTTTTCCTCGTTTGTCTTTCAAGTATTCACAGAAGAGATGTGTTTTAAGTAGTTTTTTGAATGTTGTGGGAGATGTGGTTGACAGGACTGAGTTAGGAATAATGTTCCATCAGGAAGGAGTTGTGAAGGAGAATGAGCGGGAAAGCGATTTACTGCCCTTTTGAGAAGGCAATACAAGGTGGATAATTCACCCAAAAAATGTAATTCTGTCATCATTTACTTACCCTCTTGTCATTTCAAACCTGTATGACTTTCTTCTGCAGACCACGAAAAAATATATTTTGAAAAATGTTGGTAAGCGAACAACACTTCTGTTGTATAGACACAAAACCAATGTAAGTCAATGTGTACTGTCGTTGCTCGATTTCCAACATTCTTCAAAATATCTTTTTTACAACTCTGAAAGAACACTGATCAATTATTGTGTTGTTTTAGAATATTCATAATAGATTTTTTTATAGCTTCTTTTGTGGGTTTGCACTGCTTTGTTCCTAAAATATGCAACATTCTGCAAAACTGTGTTCTTGTTGAGGAAAGTTGGTCGTCTTAATGCACAAAGAAGTCTTGCAGGTGACGGTTCCAGGTGCCGAACGGCCAAAACTTTATTTCCTCGAGCCAACACATCGAGATGCTCAAAGATGATCTGACAATACAGCAATTGAATCCAACATTGACATAGCATCCACAAGTTACTAACCACTTATAACACCAATCAGGTTTTGTCATGACTTCACCCTATTTTTTTTGCAATCTCATAACTGCAGGGATTTTCTGGATTGTTAAAATATATATATACGTCAGGTGCTTTTAAATGGTTTATTGTTTGCATGCATGATTTATTGTGATGTTTAAACACTTCTCATCCAAAGTGGGAAAGAAAGGTACTTTATGATTAGAAAGTCCCTAAAACTACATACTTATTGTAAAGTAAAACAATAAATTCAGTGCAATTCAATTTATATGTATTATGGGCCTGCGATAAGTACAAAACCCATACATCCGTTTTATTTCTTATATTTATCTATATATGCAACAAATTCTATCATATTCTCCATACCATTTGCTTGTAGAAGCCAAGGTCTGTGTGCAGTGAGAGTTGTCCTCCAGGCACTAGGAAGGCTGGACAGAAAGGAAGACCTGTCTGCTGTTATGACTGTATTGCATGTGCAGATGGAGAAATCAGTAATGAGACAGGTAAACTTCAGCACAAATAAAAAACATATTGCTCTCTGGATTCAGTTGCATATACAGCAACTTATCAAAGGAGTTTGTAAATGAAAAGTATTTTTTGTCTCTACATACTGTACAGTAAAGTGATCACAATCTTTTTTCAGATTCAAATAACTGCATGCAGTGTCCAGAGGATTTCTGGTCTAATACTGAGAACACTGAATGTGAGTTAAAGTCTGTAGAGTTTCTGTCATTCACAGAAGTTATGGGTATAGTGCTAGTCTTTTTCTCACTGTTTGGAGTAGGAATAACTGTACTGGTCACAGTCCTGTTTTACAGTAAGAAGGACACCCCTATAGTAAAAGCCAACAACTCAGAGCTGAGCTTCCTGCTGCTCTTCTCATTGACTCTGTGTTTTCTCTGTTCACTTACTTTCATTGGTCGCCCCACTGAGTGGTCCTGTATGTTACGTCACACGGTGTTTGGCATCACTTTTGTCCTCTGTATCTCTTGTGTTCTGGGGAAAACAATAGTTGTGTTAATGGCCTTCAAGGCCACACTTCCAGGAAGTAATGTCATGAAATGGTTTGGGCCTCCACAACAGAGACTAAGTGTTCTTTCATTTACACTTATTCAGGTTATTATATGTGTGCTTTGGCTAACAATATCTCCTCCTTTTCCATATAAAAATATGGAATATTATGAAGAGAAGATCATTCTTGAGTGCAGTCTGGGATCTACTGTTGGATTCTGGGCTGTTATTGAGGTTAAATATGTGGCTACTGGCTCTTTGTGCTTCCATTCTTGCTTTTGGTTGACGACATGTTACTCCCAAAACACACCTACTAGGCCTACATACACTGCCCGTCCCAAAAAAAGTCACACAATCTAATATTTTGTTGCACCGCCTTTAGCTTTGATTACGGCACACGTTGTGGCATCGATTCAATAAGCTTCTAAAATGTCCAGAATGTTTTCCAGTCCAGAGTTGAATTAATTTGTCACCAAGATCTTGTATTGATGATGGGAGAGTCAGACTGCTGCACAATGTCTTGAGGTTGAGGTGTGGACTCTGTGGTGGCCAATCCATGTGTGAAAATGTCTTATGTTCCACGAACCACTCTTTCACAATTTCAGCCTGATGAATCCTGGCATTGTCATGTTGGAACATGCCCGTGCCATCAGGAATGAAAAAACTCATTAATGGAATAACCTGGTCATTAAGTATATTGAGGTAGCTGAGCTCATAGCACATTAGCGCCACCTATCTTAAAAGCGACAAATAACTGTTGACAATTAGTTATTTACCACAGATGTGAAATCTAATTTCATCAGATATTGAATTTACTTTATCTCATTGCAGGCAATCAGAATCGAGTCTTAGGATGTTCTCAAACCTGTAGACTGTTTGCATTGTTCTGAAACAGGGATTATATTGATACAAAGCTGTGTTGTTCTTCTTGGTTTGACTTCTGGTGAGAATAAACTGTATTGTCAGTGGTCATAATGCACCATCATCTGTACTATGTGCCCAATGAGAAAAAAATGCCTCATGTCCTCAAGTTCCGGAACAAATGCTCCAAAAGAACCAGTTGTGAAAACACCCTAAGAGGATTTGGAACAAAATTAATGAAACTGCTTACAACATTTAATTAAATGGCCTTATCGTCATGTGACATTGTTCTGCAGATTCCTTGGGTCACTCCAAGTATGATGGTCCCAAAAATGTCATAGTTAAAACTATTTCCTCTTTGCCATTATAATGATATTAAAACCTCCTTTTTAAACTCTTTTGTGTCTCTTATTTTAATCAAATGAAACAAAAAAATATATGTTAATTGACTAAATCACTCTCGCATACCCCATCAGCTAAGAGGCTATTTACACGACAATGTTTTCAACTACAATTGGAATGGGTTTTGACTCTTTGTATTAACAACAACAGTGTTGTCTGTTTGGGGGACTGCAAATCCAAAGTTTTGAAATAGACATCGCTATTGTCTCGGTGTAAACTGCGAAAACTGCACTCTTTGAAGATGCTGACATCATGTTCATGCATATTACTTGTTCAACTAATGCACAGGCATGTAGTGTTTCTTCACAAAGTGATATTGTCATCCATTGGCCTGGCATGCATAATACTGCGTTATTGGTCGTTTTTTGCTGATCTGCGAAAATGCTGATTGTGTTAATAATGTTATCGTGTGTACATTCAACTTTTCAAAAACGCCAAAGGAAAAACGTACGTTTTTTCTACATGATGTTGTAACAACTCTATAGTGTGGTTAACTATGTTACAGTGACAGGTCGCTCTAATGACCTGATATTGGACCAGTGTCTAGGTTCGGTTACAGGAGGGTAAGAATCAAAACACTCAAGACACAGGAAATGACTAATTATATGAATGTATTTTGATTGGTGCAAAACAATGATAATAAAAGCAAATGTAACAATCACAACAACAATGAAATAAAAATAAATCAAATGATACAATTGTCCTTTTCAATCCCTTGCTGTTCTTTTAGATATCTTTTGAGCTCTGTTCACTATTTAAATAGTTTTCTCCTATTTACTTCTAGTTATTTAAGTTATACTTTAGTCGTTTAGTTTCTAATTTTAGTTATAGATATTTAGTTCCGCTAACTTTTAGTTTAATAAGAGCTTTTGTTATTTTGGGGGTTTCCTCTTCACTCTTTTAGTTCCCACTCATAAAATGATTAACCAAAATTAAAACAAAATATGAGAAAGTAAATTACATTAAATCACAATAGACAAATCAAAACAAATTGAAACAATTACATTTCTCAACAGTATAACAGTCGATTACTCCTCAATAGAAATGTTCTTTTGTCAATCAAAGTGTAAAATGTGTTAGTGCGTGCAAAGAGTCTTTGATGAAGGTTGTATTGCGACAGTCAATAGTGCAAAAATGATCAACGTCGGGAAAAGAATCTGATCCTTCCGATCAGAATGTACTCAATGAAAAAAACGGATTCCACCTGTTTAGTTGAAAGCACTACCGGAATCTTCCGTTTGCACTTCTCTCAAATCACTGTGGTTCGGGTGGGTAGGCTCGCCATCTCGATGTCAAAGGGTTCATCCAATCGCACAAAAAAACCTGACCAAATCCGGGGGTATTATATGTTTGACACCCGCATGGATTTACAGGGGTTCGAATCAGAAATCGTCAGTGGTAATATCGCAATCTCGTTCTTGGATTGACCTTGGATTTTTTTCTCTCGCTCGCGATCAGCAAAATGCGTTCGCCTCTTACTGCTCCCGCGTCTCGTCTCTATGACGTCACGCGCAGTCGCAGTTTAAACTGAATATATCATTTCAGCATTTAGTCGTTTTATTATTTATTATATTAAACTGCAATGACTTTAAGCAACATTCTATTTAATCTTTTTACAATATGTTAGAATTATAATTATTTGAAAATTATATTATTTTCTTTCTGTTTCTCATATAGCAGGATTCTAACCTGTGTTACAATGTGTTATTAACAAAGTAAGTGAGGAGCACGTGCAAATAATATGTCCAACCAATTCGTCATCAGCAATTACATCACCTATCATCACGCAGGAACAACTCCATAAATATGCAAGCCCACTTACCTTCATTCTTTCTACAGTTTTCTCCAAGACTTCGTCGCACTAGGCCCTGTCCACTTCTCCACACCGCTGAGATTCAGACTGCTGTGCCCACAACTGGCCCAATCGTCTCCTTTATGCCTTCCCTCCGATCGCTCTCATACCACAGACGATCAAGAGGATCATAGAACAGAAGCACAGGGTGCTGTTCGTAGCCCCACTCTGGAAGAACCAGCCTTGGGTTGCAGAACTGTCTCAGCTGCTCGTAGCAGCCCCGTGGCCTATCCCCCTGAGACGAGACCTCCTCTCTCAGGCAGGCAACACGATTTGGCATCCCCAGCCAGAACTGTGGGCTCTGCACCTTTGGCCTCTCGACGGGAGCCTACGGTCCTCCCCGAGAGCGTCATAAATACGATATCACAGTCCAGAGCTCCGTCTACAAGGCGACTCTATAACCTCAAGTGGTCTGTCTTCTCTGCCTGGTGATTCATGCGTGGAGCAAACCCAGAATACTGTGACATATCACTAATTCTGTCCTTCCTGCAGGAGCTGATGGATAAGGGCCGTTCCCCTTCCACGCTCAAGGTTTATGTGGCAGCAATTGCAGCTTCTCATGCCCCCATAGAGGGCCGAGGAGTTGGGAAAAACGACTTGGTCTTTCGGTTTTTTAGGGGTTCCAGGCGGCTACGCCCTCCTCGCCCCCTCACCGTTCCCATATGGGATCTGCCCACGGTGTTGAGAGCTCTCAAGGGTCCTTCCTTTGAGCCTCTGCAGTCCGTGGACCTTCGTCCCCTAACACTTAAAACCGCCCTGCTTCTAGCATTAGCATCGGTAAAACGTGTGGGTGATCTGCAGGCGCTCTCTGTGAGCCCCTCCTGTCTTGAATTTGGGCCGAATGACTCTAAAGTAGTCCTCAAACCGAGACATGGTTACGTGCCTAAAGTGCTCTCTACTCCCTTTAGAGCACAGGTAGTGACACTTTCTGCGCTCCCCTCCTCCGAGCAGGACCCGGAGCTCAATCTGCTCTGTCCTGTCAGAGCACTTAAGATTTACATTGAGCGTTCCGCCCCCTTTAGGAAGTCGGAACAGCTCTTTGTCTGCTTCGGTGACCGCACCTTAGGGTCTCCCGTCTCGAAGCATAGACTATCTCGCTAGCATATTCTTCCTTGGGCCTTCAATGCCCTACGGGAGTCAGAGCCCATTCCACAAGAGGTGTCGCCTCTTCCTGGGCATGGTCTAGCGGAGTCTCCATAGCGGATATTTGTGCGGCGGCCTGCTGGGCTTCGCCTTCCACATTTACCAGATTCTACAGTCTGGACCTTCCGACCTTTCACGCCCGGGGTCTTTTCTGCCTAAGACTAGAACGCTCGGCCGTGGTTGCCCTCAACCACACCGGCACCTAGCATTCCCTTGGAACGATTAACCGGATTAGGCCACCTATTAGCTTGGTTTTTCCGTCTTTCGCAGGTTTCCCTGCCTCATACCTATCCTCGAGCCACGGCTCTGGGATTTATATTGTTTTTCGTTCCACTTGTAGCACGGCGGGATTGTATTGGTTCCCCATAGCGTCCTGCTACGCAGTACGAGTGAAGTATCGAAAGGGAACGTACTCGGTTACTTACGTAACCTCGGTTCCCTGAGATACGGGAACGAGTACTGCGTTCCTTGCCGTGCTTACAAGCTGCATATGGTCGTCGCTTCAGTCAAATTAACCTGAAGACACTGCGGCGATGTGGCTGCTTATATAGCCATAAGCCCCGCCCCGCCCCTTCTGGCGGGCTCCATCGCCATAGGTCCGTGCAGCTTCGCTTCCATTGGCGCAAAGTTTTACTTTGCACGCACCAATGGCCGTGCAGTATTCACTGCGTTATTGAAAAGCTTCAGTCATCGGAGAAAAAGGAGTTTTCCCCCATAGCGTCCTGCTACGCAGTACTCGTTCCCGTATCTCAGGGAACCGAGGTTACGTAAGTAACCGAGTACGGTTTGTATCATTAGGTCAGTTTTACAGTACAGTGTGCTGCTCTTAGGGCAAGAGTAGTCTATAGGTTTGTATCATTAGGTCAGTTTTACAGTACAGTGTGCTGCTCTCAGGGCAGGAGTAGTCTATAGGTTTGTATCATTAGGTCAGTTTTACAGTACAGCGTGCTGCTCTCAGGGCAAGAGTAGTCTATAGGTTTGTATCATTAGGTCAGTTTTACAGTACAGCGTGCTGCTCTCAGGGCAAGAGTAGTCTATAGGTTTGTATCATTAGGTCAGTTTTACAGTACAGCGTGCCGCTCTCAGGGCAGGAGTAGTCTATAGGTTTGTATCATTAGGTCAGTTTTACAGTACAGCGTGCCGCTCTCAGGGCAGGAGTAGTCTATAGGTTTGTATCATTAGGTCAGTTTTACAGTACAGCGTGCCGCTCTCAGGGCAAGAGTAGTCTATAGGTTTGTATCATTAGGTCAGTTTTACAGTACAGCGTGCGCTCTAGTAGTCTATAGGTTGTATCATTAGGTCAGTTTTACAGTACAGCGTGCCGCTCTCAGGGCAGGAGTAGTCTATAGGTTTGTATCATTAGGTCAGTTTTACAGTACAGCGTGCCGCTCTCAGGGCAGAGTAGTCGTATCATTAGGTCAGGTACATCTCAGGGCAGGAGTAGTCCATAGGTTTGTATCATTAGGTCAGTTTTACGGTACAGCGTGCTGCTCTCAGGGCAGGAGTAGTCTATAGGTTTGTATCATTAGGTCAGTTTTCGGTACAGCGTGCTGCTCTCGGCAGGAGTAGTCTATAGGTTTGTATCATTAGGTCAGTTTTACGGTACAGCGTGCTGCTCTCAGGGCAGGAGTAGTCTATAGGTTTGTATCATTAGGTCAGTTTTACGGTACAGCGTGCTGCTCTCAGGGCAGGAGTAGTCTATAGGTTTGTATCATTAGGTCAGTTTTACAGTACAGCGTGCCGCTCTCAGGGCAGGAGTAGTCCATAGGTTTGTATCATTAGGTCAGTTTTACGGTACAGCGTGCTGCTCTCAGGGCAGGAGCAGTCTATAGGTTTGTATCATTAGGTCAGTTTTACGGTACAAGGGCATGAGTAGTCCATTAGGTTTTACGTACAGCGTGCTGCTCTCAGGGCATGAGTAGTCTATAGGTTTGTATCATTAGGTCAGTTTTACGGTACAGCGTGCTGCTCTCAGGGCATGAGTAGTCTATAGGTTTGTATCATTAGGTCAGTTTATACAAACTGTTTGCTCTATAAAGTTTGAAACGACATGGATGGGAGTGCAGAATTTTCATTTCCTTTATTATCTTTGTGTAGTTAACATTTCAATTGTAGATTCTACTAAGAGTTCATGTAATGAACTGCAGAATTCACTGCAATTACACTTTGATCAAATATGGTCAGCATTTACAGCCGTGTTGTGGACACTGCAAACCATAGGGATGCAAACAACATATTAAGAATCCCGTCAAGTCATGATCTGTACATCACTAATTTTCCATAAAAAAAAAAAAGTGAGATGAAGTTGCAAAATGATGCAAAAGTGGATACGAGGATAAGTATGATTGAGGTAAAAATTAGTTATTACCAGCCATTAGTGGAGCAGAACTGAGCTCCAGAGCCCTTAGGCTATTTACAGTCATTTTCCAGCACATTAGAGGTGTGGGGAAATAGATGCTGTGCACAGACTCTTGTGTGCTTGAACATGCCTGAGGCAGGATCACAGAAAGCATCACACTGATGTTGTATTGATTAGCTTGAGAGAAAATATGGACAGAACGATGAATGTGCAGGTGCTTTGGTTGACAGAACATCAAGTGAAAGTTTAAAGTCTAAATGCCACGAAGGCAAACATTTTATTATGGGAGGAACTGCTGAGTTTTAAATGATTAATTTCCTTTTCATATGAGGTTAAGTTGAACACACTTAGGCTATTTTCAGGCTCTCAGTCCAAATCCGATTTTTGTGCATATCTGATTGAAATTCAATCATAATTAGCAAGCGGGAATGTCAACTTGTGTTAAACATCAACACATAATGTGTTAAATGTAAATAACACAAAACAGTGTGTTAAAAAGTAAACATCCGTTTTTAGATTGTAGCAATGCACATTTGCCCAACGCATGCTTAATGTTTTTGATAAACACTAATAGTTTAAATACTGATTAATTTATTGATTAAGTTTTAATTAATGTATTTGTTTTAGAGGCTTATGTAACATCTGGGGCAAGTCTCACTTGTAGATGTCTTATTGAATAGTTTAACTGAAACACTGGTGCACTCTAGTGGCAGAACATCATATTTGTGATTGTGTGACAAATCTCAGAAATAAAGAATATTTTGCTTAAAATCATGGTTTTGAGATTAATATGTACATATATATGAATAAAACATTGGATGACTAGTAATTCTACTAAAACAGTTAGTTCTGAATGCAGCTGTCAGAGTTCTAACCAGGTCCAGACAATACGATCACATAACCCCAATGTTACCATCCCTTCACTGGTTACCCATTAAGTATCGTATTGAGTTTAAAGTTATTTTAATCACTTATAAAGCCCTAAACGGTTTAGCCCCTACCTACTTAACAGAGCTTCTATCACATATCAACCGATCACGCTCTCTAAGATCTCAAAACTTTGGACTTTTGATAACACCTAGAATAACTAAATCCACCAAGGGGTAGAGCTTTCTCATACGTAGCACCTAAACTCTGGCATAGCCTCCCCGATACTATTCGAGGTTTTGACACACTCTCCAAATTCTCCAGACTCCACACATCTTTTCAGCCAAGCTTTCACTTAATGCATAATATGCTAAATAATAAACCACCTGGAGACTGCATTTATTAGATATTATTTATCTTGCTTGTTATATAAACAAAATGCACTGTGCTGTGTTTAACCTTTTTTGTTTTTTTCTTATTTTCTCCAGTAAAGCAGCTTTGGAACAATGCAAAGTGTGAAAAGCGTTATATAAATAAAATTGAATTGAAAGCATTTAAAGCCTCAAATGTACAAGCAGAGACATGTTAATGGCTAATCATCTTTGGGACATGAGATACCTTTTAGAATTCCTCTCAGGCATGAAAATAATGATGTAACATTTAGGGGCAAAAATACACAGAAGCACTCCATAACTAGAAGCTAAAATGGCAAATATCTCTACAGCTACTGTGAATTTTCCAGGCGAACTGACATAAGCTGGAATAAATGTGATCCACACAGCACAGAATATGAGCATACTGAATGTGATGAATTTAGCTTCATTGAAATTATCAGGCAATTTTCTAGCCAAAAAAGCCAAGATGAAGCAGAAGGCAGCTAAGCAGCCAATGTAACCCAATACACAGCAGAAAAGGGCTACCGAACCCAGGTGACACTCTAAAATAATCCGGTCGCGGTACAGCCAGGTGTTCCTCACAGGATACGGAGGAGCTGTGGTAAGCCAAGTCGCACAAACTCCGCCCTGCAGGACAGAACATAAAAACACGCCCAGTCTTTGCTGGGGGGGGCGGAACCATCGAGCTGTGTTGTTACCAGGCAACGTGGCTTTAAAGGCCATTAGCACCACCAGGGTTTTACTGAGGAGACAGGAGAGGCAAAGGGCAAAGGTCAAGCCAAAAGCGGTCCGTCTAAGAGGGCAGGCCCATCGTGACGGCTGGCCAAGGAAGGTTAGCGCACACATGAAGCAGAGAGTGAGAGACAGCAACAACAAAAAGCTCAGTTCTGAGTTATTAGCACGAACTAGCGGTGTGTAACGATGGCGGAAGAAAATCACAGTGACTGTCATTGCAGAAACAGCACCCAGAATGGCTGTAGCAGCCAGGGCCATGCCAAAAGCCTCTGAGTATGACAGGAACTCGATCTGCTTGGGGATGCAATGGTTGCGATGCTGGTTGGACCAGAAATCCTCAGGGCACGGAATGCATTCGGACTGGTCTAAAAATGGACACACAAAACAATGACCTAAGAGAAGGGTTTCAACGGCTAGCATGTACATACCTATGTGTTTGATGTATAAGGATTGTCTCAGAGATTTAGTGGTGTGATTCAGTAAACAAATTCAAGCAGACAGTATATTTTGCGATTAAAAACACTGTGATAAAGTACAAGATACTTCAATGTCCACATGGTAAAATAAACACTGTTTTGCAGCAAAATATTATATGAATAATTGAATAAACATGTATTATTTTGAAAATAATCTACTTACTAATTCACTCTAACAAAAAAGGACTATATGTACTATACTATGTTTGACGCAAAGAATATTAGGATTAAGCTATGTTTTTTGTATAATGACTGGCTGACGACACATATCCCTTTCTTGTGTGTGTGTGTGTGTGTGCGTGTGTATGTGTATGTCTGAGGATACCTGTAGTATTGGTTATGCTGCCCTCTGCACAAAGCACACAATCATAGCAACACACAGGCTGACCCTCTCGTGTAACCTTCCTGAATCCCTGCAGGCAGCTAGCAGAACACACTGACACTGGTACCTGTCACAGAAGGGTGTAATAAAATAAAATATTAAAATAAAAAACAGAACAGGACTAATCGATCAATTTTAATATATTTATCACTATACATTTAAATACTGATACCCATCGAATATGATGCTGTACCTTCTTACTTCCCCCATGCCAGATGATTTGGTCCTGTTTTAGCACTAACTGCTGTGCTGTCGGGGACGAGGAGTCAAAGCGACCCACTGTAACATACTGCACTGGATCCTCCTCTCTCCCTCTTTGCCAGTTCACTATGTCATATGACCCGACGGGGTCTCCATTCTTATCAAAGTAAATCAAATCACCAAATATGTTTGTGTAGTTCACTTTCCGTAGAACCTCAACAACCTGTGGAAGCACAATATAGATGTTATCATTCTCTTTTCATTTATTTTAGAATATATAACATTTTGTTGTACCTGCCAGGGCTGTAGATTGAGGATATCAGGGCATGGTTGTGTAAAGGCAGACACATTCTCTCTCTGACACAGAAGCAGGTTATGCAGCGCATACGCAACCGTATAAACAGCCTTGTGCATGTTATATGTCACCCTGAGCTCAGACACATCATTATAAATACTCTGAGTGTTCTGGATCGTCTCTTTTCCACTACACGTGCGGCTGTATTGGACCGGCTCAGTTGTAGATGCAAAAGGAAGACTTGTGTTTAAAGAGCATTGGAACTGTGTTTCCCAGAATTCCCTTGCAAATGGATTGTAGGGCTTAGCCAGAGGCTGTATGCTTTCAAGAAAGCTTTTGAGGCCCGGTATCTCAGCTCGGCGGATGGCAAAACCAATAGTGCCGCTAAGGGAGGGGTAGTTGTCTGTGGTAGAAATGAGAGTGGAGGTCACCCACGCCTCACTAGCCACCCACTGCTTCCCAGTCACGTTCTGCCGTACTATTTCATCCACCACTGGTTTGATATCCTCCTCAATGGCGAAAACCACCAAAACACGTGCTGTTGAATCTCGTATGGTCCTTACGATTTCTTGCAGCTGTTGCTGGGTCGGGAGTTTGGGGATGATCAATCGATAAGCCACACACACACCAAGGTGAGTCACTTCCGCTGTAAACATGTCTATGCCGGTGCGCCCGTAAGCGTCGTCAGCACCGACCGTGCCCACCCAGGTCCACCCGAAGTGCTTGACCAGACGTGCAAGAGCATTGGCTTGGTTAACATCACTGGGGATTGTCCGAAAGAAATAAGGGAACTGGTGCTTGTCACTCAGGCAAGCGCACGATGCAAAGTAACTCACCTGAGGAGGGAAAGGAAACAAAGCAGTCGACTAAACTTGAAAGACAAGTGAACAGAGATTTCCAAATATGTTAAAGAGAAAGTTTACCCAAAAATAAAAAAAAATCTGTCATCATTTACTCACCTTCGAGGTGTTCCAAATCTGTATACATTTCTTTGTGAGAAAGATATCTAGAATATTGCTTATAACCACAGTTCTTGGCCACCATTGACTACCATAGTAGGAACAATTACTTTATATTTTTTTGTTCTGTTGAACACAGTAGAAGATATTTTGAAGAATGTAGGACAGCATACAGTTCTGGGGAGATCTGTTTGATTACAAGCATTCATCCAAATATCTTTCTCTATGTTCAACCAAACAAAGACATTTAT
Source organism: Triplophysa siluroides (assembly GCA_006030095.1). NCBI lineage: Eukaryota > Metazoa > Chordata > Actinopteri > Cypriniformes > Nemacheilidae > Triplophysa > Triplophysa siluroides. The sequence continues at coordinate 368,220 of VCII01000424.1, read as the reverse complement.
ACAGATTTGGAACAACTAGAGAGTGAGTCATTTATGACATAATTTGAATTTCTGGGTGAACTATCCCTTTAAATACATATTTAACATTCGTATTCGGTATACTGTATACAGTGCCCCAAAACATTATAGAACTATAAATTCCTAAATTTCTATTTTTTGTACTTGGTTTGTTATTTTGTTATATAATGCAAAGAGTGCCCTTCCTCTATTGTGCAAAATGTCCTCTCTGGGTGTCACTGTATTCTATTAAAGTCCTAATATTTTATGCAATTTTGATCTTCAAATAAAATGCAATTGTTTGGATGAATGCTTAGATAGTAAACATTACAAAAGTATTTTTGAGAATATTATTATTTCCAGAAGCTTTTCTGGTGTCTCGTCTGCCCTCACCAGTGGGATACGAAACAAGTTGAGTAGTCTGGAATTGGCCATAGACAGGGTGGATCCAGAGTCCCCAATGATGATGGGGATGCTTGGGGAAGAGCACACCCCAGAACTGCTTTTCTTTCTGGGTTGAGAGACCACAGACAATGCTGTCCTCTGAGACAATGTAGTCAGCCCACACGTGTCATACAGCCTGTAGCCCAGCGTAATGTTTGGCAGGAGTGCAGGGTTTCGGTTGATCTCCTCAATGAAGAAGACCATTGACTGAGACCAGCGAAAAACTCGCATGTTGAACCTAGAGGAGAGATCAGATTTGAAAAGATCTTGAAAAAGTGAATGTTGAGTAGAAACTCACTAAACTCACTTAAAAAACATTGTGACATTTTTGCCATCAGATAAATAGAAACAAAGATGCTGTTTTAACAAAATGTTGAAAAAATACTTTTACAATATATTTTTTTACAAAACGCTGCAAATGAATGATGTAAAGATGAAGAACACAAGTTATTCGTCTTTTTTTCTTTACCCCCTGCATGTCCTCTGGTCTGGCCGACTTGTAAAGTTTAGCTCCTGTTCAACGCCTTTAGAGTGGATGGGAAACATACCAGCCAGAACTATGTGGCCTGCTTTATGGACTACCGCCGAGTCTAGGTCCCTCCAGAGTTCACAGTCTTCATCTGAGGCGCTTTGAATGGTGTAGAGGAAAGGGAACACCAAAAGTACAGTCTGGAGGACTAGCATCTTCATCTGGAACAACTGGAAACTAGGAGTCTAGGTGAAGGACTTTATAAAGGGAATTTACAGAGGCTCTCTGCAGGGACATAAAGGAGTATAGGAACACAAAGATAAAAAGACACACATGCCCGAGTTCACATGCACGCACGCACACCCACACACTCACACACTGTATGATTTATAAGCTGTTTTCCTCATAGGAACCCGATAAATGTCCCACAAGGTCATTACTCTTTTTGTCCCCACACTGTAGGGTTTACGAGGACCACACATATACATTACTGTACTGCATGTGTACAGTAAATACAAAAGCATACCATTAACATGCAGATAATAATCTAAAAATGAAGACACCAGATTAAATCATATGATCATTTGTAAAGCCTTCATTCACCAACCCTGTTTTAAGGAATATATATAGGATAATAAATGATTCCTGAAATATTGCTTTTGAAATTAAAATATTAAACATTATCTACGCATATTTCTAAAATGAGTAGACATTTTCTGAGGAAATGCAGGATTTGACTATTTAAACCAGTATAATGTGACTTCTTAAGGATTTGACACAGAATAATTCAAGTTCCTTTATTTTATGAAGTTTCTGACTTTATATTTTTTTTATTGCAGTCTCTTTTCATATTCCATTATGTTTAGGCTCCTCAAAGTACATATTGCAACTGACACAAAGATTTCAAATAAAAGAATGGAATGCTGTTTCATTTTTTTTATTCGTAATATCACAAGGCACACCTAAACAAAGTGTAACTACTATTACTTATGTACCATATAATGTTAATGTTACACGTCTCCAGTCTCCCCAAAGACTGGAATGTCTGTATTTCCTTCCTCTCAATTCTCCCCATGATGACGAAGAGGCGCCATGTGTGGTATAAATTCATTAGTGTGCATTTGTTTTTGCCGTGTTCAATGAGTAAGAGAGAAGTCACGTTGACATGTTTAGCTGTTATTTTAATTAGCCTAAGGTGCATAAGCGGTTTCATGTCACTTTCATTATTTCATACTTCAGGATCAGGCCTTACAGTGAAAAACAAAGGGGTTGTAAAGATGAACATAATTATTTTCAATGAATGCCTCAATCATATTTTATGTATTGGGTTTATCATTAATACTGGGAAAAGATTTACACATTTATGAAAATTCAGATAAATGGTGGACAAACAACTGCAAAATGCATGTTTGGGAGAAATATTTTTTAATCTGTGTATATTTAGGAAGCAGTTATGAAAGCAGACTGTAAACGACAAGCCATATTAATCAATATACATGAAATATATATTTTTTCTTTTCTTTTAATATTTTCATTCTGTATTTGATTTGGACATCAAATATCTCTTTGTATTTCTCTCAGGTCTAAGCAGAATGATGTAACACTTTGGAGTGAAGATACACAACAACAGGCCGTAACTAGAGGCCAAAATGGCAAAAATCTCCACAGCCACTGTGTACTTCCCCGGTGAGCTGACATATGCTGGAACAAACGCTATCCACACAGCGCAGAAGATCAACATGCTAAAAGTAATGAACTTAGCTTCATTGAAATTGTCTGGGAGCTTTCGAGCAAGGAAGGCCATAAGGAAGCACAAAGCAGCCAGCAGGCCGATATAACCCAGAACCAGTGAGAATGCTAACGGGGAGCCTACATCACACAAAATTATAATCCGGGCAGTTTCGCGGGTCATGAGCTTGCTTGGGACAGGAGGTGCCACACTCAGCCATGTGCAGCAAATCACTACCTGCACGGCCGTGCACAAGAATATAATGCCACGTTGCTGAAGAGGGCCAAACCATTTCATCACATTGCTGCCTGGTAAAGTAGCCCTGAAGGCCATGAGCACCACCAAAGTCTTCCCGAGTATACAGGACAGGCAGAGAGAGAACGCAATACCAAAGGCAGTGTGGCGAAGCCCGCAGGACCAGGACGTGGGACGCCCAATAAAAGCTAGTGCACACAAAAAACAAAGCCATAGTGAGCTGAGGATGAGGAAACTGAGTTCAGAGTTGTTAGCTCTGACAATGGGGGTGTGACGTTTGATGGCAAATATCAGAGCAACTGCGAGAGTGAAACAGGACCCAAGCAGGGCCATGGCTAGTAACGTGATTCCCATGGTATCGCTGAAGGAGAGGAACTCGACCAGTTTCGGGATGCAGGTGTCTCGTCTAGTATTGGACCAGAACTCAGACAGGCATTTTTCACATTCTAAGGCATCTGACACATAGAAAAAAATAACAATAATTAGTTTCTCCTTTATTATTCTTTTCCATATTGGAAAAGCGTTTGCTACACTAACAAAATCCTCCAAAACTGCATTTGTGTATACACACAAACATCCACAGAGATGGGTTGAATAGGACACACCTGTCTGATTGCTAACCTCCCCAGCTGTACAGAGAATGCAGTCAAAGCAGCAGACAGGAAAGTTTGGCCTGGTTGCTTTTCTAGTGCCTGGAGGACAGCTGGTGCTGCAGATGGACACAGGGACCTGCAATTCACAGAGCAAACCGACTACAGGGATATACATCAGACATTGTAAATAAAAAAAATACTAAAACACAATCATCACAGTAAGGTCCAAAACAGGACCTGTTTCTTTTCCCGTATTAACATTTGAATTAGACGTGATTTATAGAATTTCTTGTGACCCTGGCTGTGAAAACACAGCTGAAGTCATTTTGGGGATTTAGTTTTTTCTACAAAAAAATACATAATAAAACACAATTTACACCAATAAACACAACCTTACCTATTTTTGCCATTGTATGGCTATGACATTTTTGAAAGTACTAATCTTGCTTTTAGATTTTAGGACTTTAGCCTGGATTGCGAAGACATTTGAATCACATGTGTTATGTCCCTCATTTGTATTAATGAGTATGTATACTCACGTGTATATAAAAAATGATCAAAAAAAGTGATTGAAAGTTTGAAATGGCTAACTGTGTTTTTAGTTAGGCAAGAAATTAACTAATAACGTACCAGCAGTAAACAGTATTAAGTCATATGTGGCAAGTTAGCTTTTTTTATTAGTGACCTAAAAAGTTGTAACAATTTTATATTCTTATTTCACTTATTTCACTTTTCACAGATTTGTCTTTATATTTTGACTTCTCAATGTTTTGTGATTCACGGATTTTCAAAATGATTAAACATTTGCACAATACATATGATTATAAGTTGATGGAAGAAAAAATAATCAAATGGACTAAAGCTTCCAATAGATTCAATTAAATTAAATAATGGAGCATTACTTGTCTTTGGTTTCCATTCCAGATGATGTTTGTCTCTTCAATCACTAATTTTGGCTGCATTGTTTCATCAAACCTCCCCACCGTGATGTACTGCACCTCTCCATTGCCACCGAGCTGCCAGTTGATGAGATCATACAAGGCAGCAGGATCTCCGTTATCATCAAACTTTGTCTCTTCACCAAACTCATTAGTGAAGTGTACGTGCTTCAGATAATGCAGAAGCTGTATGAATGCGTGCGAGTTAATAAATGAGACGGACAAAAAAGCCAATGAGAGAGAGAGAAACAAAACCGATAAAATGTCAACACATCATGCAACAAAACATCATGTTTCACCTTTATCTACACCAGAGAACATTTGAGACAATCAGTGTTATATAAGAAGATTAAATAAAAAATAAATAGTGACTTTTACCTCCCCTGGTTTTATGGTGCTGGAGTTTGGGCACGATTCCCACATGAAAGGTCTTTTGCTTGGTTCACAGCGCAGCATTAAATCAAGAGCGTGAGCAATTGCATACACTGCTTTATAAACATTATAAGAGATTCTGAGCTGGGTTACATCGGAATAAAGGTTCCCTTTGTTGACCAGCACTTCAGAACCATTACAGGGTGGTCTAAGAGAGGAGTCTTTGCCTATAGAGCACTGAAACATTTCTTCCCAAAACTGCAAAACAAATGGGTCCTGAGGGTATTTGGAGGGATGCAGCCGTAGCAGGAAAGGCTGCAGGCCGGGAATATCAGCCTTACGGATGGCATATCCCATGGAGCCCTGAAGGATGGAGTGAAATTCAGGAGTGGAGAGAACAGCCGCCGTGATCCAGGCCTCACTGGCCAACCATTGTATACCAGTGAGGTTCTGACGGAGGGCTTCCCAGAAGAGAGCCCTTGCATCTTGCTCTAAAGCAAAGACCAGGACCACCCGGGCACCTGACTCACCAATTCTCTTTACAATCCTGGTCATCTCTACTTTCTCGTGGTTTTTAGGTATAATTTCATAAAAAGCAATACATGCACCCAGTTTGGTAATCTCGTCATTGAAAATCTGAGCGCCTCCACGACCATAAGCATCATCCCCTGCGAAAGTGCCAACCCAGCTCCAACCAAAGTGTTGCACCAGCTGTGTAAGAGCATCCACTTGAAAGAAGTCACTGGGCATAGTCCTCAGAAATGAAGGGAACTCAAGTTTGTTACTTAGACATGCACAGCTGGAGAAATAGCTGACCTAAAAGTGAGAAGAGGAGAAGGCGTTAAACACATACACACACAAAAACACCTGCAACAATTCCAGAGTATCCACAACTCACCTGTGGAACATGAAAAACACCCAGAAACCGTGCAACCACTAAGGATAATGTGGATCCTCCATCACCAATGACGACAGGCACTCTGCCTAGGCACTCTGGGTTGCCTTGGTCCTCTTCGTGACCGCTCATCAGGGCCAAGGCTGTACGGAGGGCATGGAATGGGGTACTGCATGAGTCATAAATCTTATAACCCAGAGTTAAGTTGGCCAGGAGTCGGTCATCTCTGTTGATCTCCTCTATGGCAAAAATCATTGTCTGCATCCATCTAAAGGTTCGAAAGTTAAACCTTTTTAAAACAAAACAATAAAAATACATAATACAAATTAAATCACCAAAATCATTTTTTTTTGTGTAAAATAGCTTAAGACTGTGATAAAACATACTTAATAAGTAGAGACCAAATATGAGTCTGAACCTTCATTTAGTTACATTTAATGAATTGCAAAATAAAAATCTTAAAAGATATGCAGTCTCTATTTACAGACTGACCCCGAGCACTGTGTTGGTCGGGGCTTTGCAGTAAAAGACACTGGAGATTCCAGCACTTTGTCATGTAGAGAGAAAAGGCCACCGATGGTAATGTCTCCCTCACTGGCCAGCACTGGCAGATCGGAGGTGCTGCGGAGAAGTCGACAGGTCTGGAAGAGCTGAGAAGAGATCAAAGTGTTGAGGAACAACACCGTCAAACACACATACACACCCTGAAGTGGCATCCTTTCTCTATACACTTCACCGGTTGAACCCAATTATACACCACTTTGAAGCTTCATTAAACACCACAGTAGCATTTTCTACATGACATGACACCAGTACTACATACAAACGTGTAAGATACAGCGCCCACAGGAGTCATCCAAGGCTAGCTTTATATTGTACTCAAAATCAACGTCTTTAAAAGTATCACACACACTCCCTTGAGGAAATGATTTGATGGAAAAAAGTTGAGCAGCACGCCAGAAAACAAGACCGTCATCGTGCATACAATGCTAATAGAATTATTTGATTTCTTTATTTTATTAATATAAGACCTCAAATAAAAAGTGAGTTATAAAATGTCCTTGTTTTTTTTCTGCAGGATTTAAAAACTAGTAAATTAAATTATTATAATAATATTAATATAAATAATACTTTTGTTACTAATAAATAAACAATGACATAAAAATTCCATACATAAATATACATTCATAAATAATATTTTTATATTACAATGATAAAATACTGTCAAATTTTATACAATAGCTTTTAGAGTTCTCTTCCTTTGCAAGGTTGTGTAAAGTCCTCTTGGTACCTTTAGACATGTGGTTTAATGGCTCATTACAGGTTCTTCAACAGCATTTAGGGGTATTTCATTGTGCTCCAGGCTATATTTACATGCATACACAAAGAGAGAACAGGGGTATACAGAAGTGTAGCTCCAGGCTACAGTTTTCATGTCTTCACACTAATATTACCAGGAGACAGTCATTGCTGTATGTTCAGGGCATTCCATCTCCCAGGATAAGCTTAAATGAAAACACAGTACGTCGAGTGAAGAAGGTAATTGAAAGCTGTTGTACTGTTGACTGTCCCTGTAAGATAAATGTATACAACTAGTTAGAAACAGGATAGATATATGTGGGTTTGGTGCATGATTTCTTCCTAACAAGGTTAATAATTACATGGCATAAAAAGCATCCATATATTTTGTATATTATCAGTAACTCACACAATAATTGTATATTATATTTTGACAAAATAAGAATCAGTTAAGACCAGAGAAATAGAAATGGTAATTTCATTAAAAATTAAAAACCTTAGTGTAAAAATATCCAGTAAAAATAAACAAATTTCATATTTGTGAGAAAAAATCAGCATTTAACCCATCCAGTCAGATAAGTTCTTAAATGGAACAACAACTTGTGTTTCACTGGTATAAAACTTCACTTATTAACTCAAGGTTTAATGAATAATTATACAAAATCAACATTCAATTCATGTTTATTTATATAGGGCTTTTCACAATGTGCATTGTCCCAAATCAGCTTTACAGGAGCAAATAAGAAAAACAGAAAGTTAAAACACAGCACAGTGCATAGTGTTTATAGAACAAGCAAGATCATTCTAATAGATAATATCTAATAAATAAATGCACTCTCCCGGTGAGCAAGCCAACACTGCCCTGCTGTGGCCAGGAACCCAAACTCCAATGATTGATTGATGGAGAAAAAAAAAAGCTCCGGAGAAACCAGGCTCAGCTGGGAGGGCCAGATCCCCTCTGACGTGTCATAGCTGCACTCAGTGACCCCGACCACAAGCCATCGAGCAACATCCATGAGCAACAGGGAGAGCCCACCGTCTGCGACCCAGGAAGTCCCACTCGCCAAAACCGTGCAGGTCCAACCCAGTCCCTCTCCGCGATCGACACAAGACAACAGAGGAACAACCAGGGAAAATAGTAATGGCATATAGGAACTTTATTCCTCTGTTGTCAGACATCGACCACAAAAACTTTTTTTCATTTACATTTTATGTAGGTATTGTGGGCCTTTGTGTGTATTCATTTTGTTGACAGATTTCTTTAAGACAATCCCCTATTCTTCTCTTACCAGCAGTAAGAGTAACAAAAGTAACAAAAGAATCAAATAAGGTGTGGTGAGTGGTGAATGCTTTTAAAGCCAGAAGTTTTACATCCAATCACATAAATTATGTAACACATAAATCGGACAATGCACCAGCAATTTAGTGTAATTCCCACAGTTGTGGTCTTGACCGGTCTTGAAATAAAATCCCGAGACCACTAAGTCTGAGACCAAGACAAGACCGAGACCAAAGACAGTCAAGACCGAGACAAGATCAAGACCATCGAAAGAATGGTCTTAAGACCGGTCTCGAGTACTACAACAGTGTAGAGAACCTCAAAATAATTAGAAAACTAGACCAGAGCTTGTACCTCTTGAGTGTAGCTTTAAGTTGTCACGTGTGTTGTATTAAAGTATATTAACTCACACAATGTGATTGAAACACAAATAGCCTTAACTATCATGTAATAGGTTCCCTTTCTGTCGGTCTCTCGACGTTGTGTCGAGAACGACAGATGGGGTTCGCCCTTGAGAACCAATCAACTCTGACTACTATAGAAAAGGCCAATGAAATTTGGCGAATGAAATTTGCATGCCGGTCTCCGCCCCCGGATGTCCGGTATAAAAGGAAGCCGGCGTGCAGCATTCACTTACCTTTTGTTCTTCAGAGCCCTCGCTCATGACTACGAACAAAAATAATTCAACGAATTCTTCTTCTACATTGCCGGTGTTACGACGTAGAGCAGCGGATCGTCCCTACCTGCAGCGATCTTCCCCTGGGCGTCTCGGCGGTTCCGGAGGTGGTAGAGATTTTTTCTAAAAAGTCCTTTTTAGGACTGAGCATTCTCCAGCGTGGCATGTCCCACTGTTCTCTTGGGTGCGGCACCCTCATCGAGGAGGGGGATGGACACGATCGCTGCATTAGGTGTCTGGGCATCCAGCACACTGAAGCAGCGTTCGTTGACACATCTTGCCCGCACTGCGGGCAGATTGTCATTCAGAAGTTGCGGTCACGGGTGGCTGTCTTCCTACGGGAACCAGCCACCATTTCGTCTGCTACCCGGGCTGTGACATCTGTGGCTACGGCCCCGATGACCACCCACGTAGCAGCGTTAGTGATATGGGAAACTGTGCGAACGTAAACCCGCCAGCCAAGTGCTCACGGGCCGATCGCACCCCGATTCGCTCTTCTGAACGTTCCCCAACCGGCGGTGGCATACCATCCGGATCCTCAGGCACGCACTCGGAAACGATGTGTGACATAGATGAGATGTCGTTCGCAGCAACGGAGGGAGACTGGCAACCGACGGAGGAAGCAGAAGTGATGTCAGCCATGCTAACCCGGGGATACGTGGTTCCTGGGGGCGGAGCGCGGTGCAAACCGCGCCCACCCCGGGTGCCATTTTTTTCCCGGAGGTGCATGAGGAGCTGTGTAAAACTTGGAGCGCTCCACTCTCGGCCCGCTCCGGTCAAACCAGCTCCGGCTCCCTCACTTCCCTCGAGGGGGGGGGCAGCCAAAGGCTACGTCGAGATCCCCCGGGTGGAACGTGCGGCTGCGGTGCATCTGTGCCGCAGACGGCTGCCACCTGGGGGAATCGGCCACGCCTACCGTCCAAGGCGTGTAGGACTTCGACATCAATGGTGCCGAAGCCTTGCGCTGCCGTGGGCCGGGCTGCCTCCTCTCTCTACGCCATGGCCTTCCTGCAGGTCCGCCAGGCCAGGGTGTTGAGAGAGTTCCACGAGGGTAAGGCCGACCCGGGTATAATGCAGGATTTCTGTGCCGCCACTGACAGCGCTCTACGGGCGACCAGGTGGCGGCACGGGCCCTGGGTCGGACGATGTCCACGGAAGTGGTCCAGGAGAGTCACCCCCGGCTGAACCTTGCGTAGCTGAGTGACACCGAGAAAGTCCGCTTCTTGATGCACCCGTCTCGCAGGGTGGGTTGTTGGTAACACCGTCGAGGACTGCGCTCAGCAGTTTTTGACGGTGAAGAAGCAGACAGTGGCGATCAGCCACATTTTACCGCGCTACGTGATGTCTGTTTCCCGGCAGCCCAGGACCCCTTCGACATCGGCTCCGGTTCCTGTGCCCCCACAGGTGGCACCCCGGAAGTCGAGGTCGAGGGGGAAACCTCACCCCATCAGCAACCTTCTCGCGAGAAGTGACACTGACGGGAAGACCCCCGGGGGAACAACATCGGGCCCGACCTTCACAGCTACGGCTCTGATCGGTCGGTACGGGACGGCTCCTGCCTCGTCACCAAAGCCGGGCCCTTCTCAGGGCCTGGCGCCCACTTACTCACAAAGAGTTTTCTGTTTCCCCTGGGAGTTCCTTCTAGCCGATCGCACACTCCACTGGACTGTGCCCGGCAAACCCGACCTCACGCCCTGGCGAGGCGTAGGGTCATACACACACGACAGCTGAGGGGAGGAAGGTGTGCGGGTACTTAACTATGTCAACGACTGGCCTATCTTGGCACACTCGTGAGATCTGTTATGTATACAAAGGGACCTGGTGCTCCGGGGAGATCCCCAGGTCAACCGAGGAAAAGACAAGCTCTCCCCAGTGCAGAGCATCCTCTTTCTCGGTAGGGAACTCAACTCTGTCACCATGTCGGCGCTACTGTCCGCAGTACGCGCCCAGCCGGTGTTGAACTGCCTGAAACATTTCAGGCAGACAGCGGTCCCCCTGAAACAATTCAGAGGCTCCTGGGACACATGGCGTCCTCGTCGGGTAGTACCCCTCGGGTTGATGCACATGAGACCGCTCCAACACTGGCTTCAGAGTCGAGTTCCGAGGAGAGCGTGGCACACCGGCAGCAGGCGCATGGTGATGACGCCCTGCGGCCGACGCACCAAAACCCCTGGTCTTCCATGACTTTTCGACGGACTAAGGTCCCTCTGGGCAGGTTACGAGGCAAGTCGTGGTGACGACGGACACCTCCCTGCAGGGGTGCCGGTGCAGTGTGTAACGGGCACGCAGGCGGGGCGTTGGGCGAACCCCCACCTGCGCTGGCGTATCAATTGCCAAGAGTTGTGGGCGGTGCTACTTGCACTGAGTAGGCTGCGGCCTCTCGTGCGGGGCAAGCACGTGCTGGTCCGAGGACAGCACTACAGCTGTAGCGTACATCAGATCTTAGGGTGGCGTTCGCTCACAGCAGCTAACACAACTTGCTCGACGCCTCCTCCGGTGGAGTCAACAGGTGACCCGTTCCCTGCGGGCCACACTCACCCCGGGCAAACTGAACTAGACAGCCGACGCGCTCTCTTGTCAGTTTATGCCTCGTAGAGAGTGCCGATTCCACCCCCGCGCAGGCCGCTTGGTACTCCCTGTCCGAGGCCCTCGGCACGGATATCCTTGCGCACAGCTGACCGCGGGACGGGCGGAAGCACACCTTCCCCCCCCCAGGAGCCTCCTTGCACAGACTCTGTGCAAGGGCAGGGAAGAGGAGCAGCAGGTGTTTTGGTTACACCACACTGGTCTAACCGCACTTGGCTTCAGAGCTGATGCTCTGGACAGCGACTCCCCCTGACCCATTCCCCTGACAGAGGACCTGCTCTCTCAGGGGAAGGACACGTTCTGGCATCCCAGATCAGACCTCTGGAACACCATGTCTGGTATCTAGACGGGACGAGAAGATCCTGAGTTGGCTACTCCCCCTCTATGGCGGAGACCATCACCCAGGCTAGGGCCCCATCTACTAGGCGGTTACACGCCTCTAGATGGCGCCTCTTCTTGTCCTGGTGTCTCTCTCAACGAGAAAGACCCACTGAGGTGCTCGATCAGGATTGTGTTGTCCTTCTTACGAGACTGGAGACTAACATCTCCCCTCCACACTGAATGTGTATGTAGTCGCGATCGCCACTCATCACGACTCAGTTGATGGAAAGTTTCTAGGATGACACGACCTGGTCACCAGGTTCCTAGGGGCGCGAGAGGGCGGCAACCGCCTCATCTCCGCTCCATACCCTCTTGGGACCCTAAGGTGGTCCTGGGGGGCCTCTGGTTCCCCCAAGAGCCCCTCGGAGGTTCCGATCTTCCTCACCCGAGTAAGACGGCCCTCCTGATGGCGCTCGCTTCCTTCTAGAGGGTAGGGGACCTCCGAGCATCCTCCGTATCCCCGGATTGCCTTGAATTCGGCCCTGGAAACTCACACGTTATCTTGAGACCCAGGCCCGGATGCGTGCCCAAAAAGTTCCCACTACTCCCTTCCGGGACAAAGTGGTGAACTTGCAGGCGCTCCCCATCGGGGAGGAAGACCCAACCCCTTTCGTGTTGTGTCCTGGACCGCACGCAGGGTTTCAGTAGCTCTGACCAGCTCCTTGTCTATATTGGAGGACAGCAGAGGGGAAGGCTGTCTCCAAGCAGAGGCTGGCGCACTGAGTCGTGGATGACGGCATTCCAATCTCAGAATCTCCCATGCCCACTGAGGGCTTACTCCACACGCGGTGTAGCCACCTCCTGGGCACTGGCAGAAGCGCCTCTCTAGCAGACATCTGTAGAGCTGCGGGTTGGGCTACGCCCATACACCTTCGCAGGGGTTAAACAACCCTAGCGTAAACCCGGTGTCAGCCCACGTCCTGCGTGGCAACATGTAGGACTGGCATCCGGCGGGGCGTATGCCTGCGAAAGCATCACCCCACCCTCTAGGAGACTGGGTCAGTGTGCTATCTACCTCTCTCCTTACCCTACTCTGGCTAAGGACAGGTACCCTATCCGCTTCCCTTCTTACCCAACCACTTGGTTAAGAATAGGCATTCCATCCATCACTACTCGCAAGCACCACCTGGGGGTTGGCTGGGCAGAGCAGCCTTCCCCCCTCAGGCCGGGATAACATGTGAGCCATCCCCTGGCTCTAACCGGACCTAGTGCTACCGGACGCCTGTAACACCCCCCCCGTGGGCTGTTCCGTCTGATGTATCCTCATGAGTTGGTTCCCACTCCTGGTAACCCATGAGCTTCCCCAGGTGGACCTCCACCTCGCGGTTAACTACTCAGCCCGCACGTTCCATGCGTTCTCCTCCAAGGACGAGACCATACCTTATCCACCATTCCTCCCACGGGTAGGAGGTGGCCTCTGCAGCGCATCCCTAATTAAGGAAGTTGCGCTTACCCGGTGTAAACCCGAGCCAGAGAGCTAAGGTCTCCGTCCGTGAAAGGTTACCGGTCAGGGCTGTTCCCATCTTTCTCCAAGAAAGCTCTGGAACCCCCCGACCACCACACTGGAAGGTTACAGTTTCGCGAAAGCATCGAGTTGACACGCCCAGGCCTGTTACCGTCGCTTCGCTAGAGATTGTGACACGATACAGCGTTGTGGCGTTTTCCATGGGCAACCCCATCTGTCGTTCTCGACACAACGTCGAGAGACCGACAGAAAGGGAATGTCTCGGTTACGTATGTAACCTCGGTTCCCTGATGGAGGGAACGAGACGTTGTGTCCCTTATGCCACAAACACGTATCGTATTCTGCTGCAGTCGTGAGAGGCTCTCAGGCTCTTCAGAACAAAAGGTAAGTGAATGCTGCACGCCGGCTTCCTTTCATACCGGACATCCGGGGGCGGAGACCGGCATGCAAATTTCATTCGCCAAATTTCATTGGCCTTTTCTATAGTAGTCAGAGTTGATTGGTTCTCAAAGGCGAACCCCATCTGTCGTTCTCGACACAACGTCTCGTTCCCTCCATCAGGGAACCGAGGTTACATACGTAACCGAGACGGTATATGCACATGGAATGATGACGTACTTCTGCTAAAATCGCTGCAGCTAGGTAACTTCTGCTCTCATCGTACTAAGGGGATTTTAACAATGTGTTTAGTTAGAAAACTTTCAAATTTCGGCGAACCGACAGAACAGGGGTGAGCATTGTTAAGCTGGAGACAACTACACTTAATAACTTTAGCGGAAGGACGTCATCGCTCCGTGTGCATATACCTTCTGGGTAGGTACGTATTCCAACTGGAATATTTGTGCGTAAATGTAAACAAAGGGCGTGGAAACTTTTTTTATATAATAACAAAAATATTTTAAACAAGATGGCGTACAATTAAAATGCAAAACATCAATTTTAGGGACTAAGATGTAATAATAAAAACATTTTCAAAAGAAATACAAACTTTCTTTCCCAGAATTGTAATTTAGTTATTAAATCAGAATTGCATGAAATAAACTCACTACACTGTAAAAAATGATTCATGGCCGTAGTAAATATGCCTCAATAAAATAGGCAGATTTTACTCTCAAAAAATGTATTTGCACATTACTTAATTTCTTTTATATGAATGTTACTATATATATATATATATATATATATATATACATGTTTGCTTATAATGATGAGTAAATACAGCAAGTACGTTTTTGTAAAGTCGCATGAATCTCTACATTAGTCAATTTGACACAATTATTAAAGATTTGGTTAGATCATGTGACGCAGAACTTGACTGACTTTCAAGAGCGTTGGCGGCCATTTTCTCAAAATCTTCGCCTCAAACGATAAAGGTGAGTAAGCTAAACTTGTTTTATACTAAAATGTTTTATAAAATAAATCCTATCGATGTGTGATGATGTTTTATAATGTTTTCATTTTAAATAAGTTTAATTGTAGTGGTGCACGTTTCTTTTAAATAAGCTCCAAGATATCCAAAACATGCGTGCACAGCTGGGCACTTCAACTTTTGTGAAGACATTTTATTTACGTTGCTTTTATAAGACTTATGGTAAACAATCTCAATCGCCTAATTTTATGATGGGCTGAAAACACGCCAACTCTCCCCCAGTTCCGCCTCCTCTCCACCGCCCTCCAGGACCTAGTTATTTTTGAAAATCATATTTTCCTATTAAGATATTAAGTTATTTTTAAAGAATAACAATTCTTTAGTTGTTTCACTCAAACAGATAACAAAGCAGATTTTGCTGACTATATTGATTCTGTCATGTTTCAGTTATGTAATATTGAGTTACTATCCATTTTAAATAATAAGGAGCCTAATATTGAGCTTTGACTATAAAACCCACATGCCACTTAAAAAATACATTAGCTGTTAAGACAAATGTTTTTTTTATCTTGATATTTTAATAAATAGATTATAATTTTCTTAATTATACTATAATACTGTGTGGTGTGTTATCTGCATATCTCAGACCGTTTCATATGGGCTGCGTTAAAAATGTAATGTGAAAAACCTTTCAAAATAAAATTAAAACTAGGCCATTTCTTCTAAAATGTGAACTTATGTTCTTGCATGCTTAGAAGCATGGTTTGGTCTTACATAGACTTTAATAAACAAATACAGTGCATCTACGTATTTGACCTTCTCAGTATACACCTATAGTATGACAAACATTAACTTACATAAGTTAGTTAGAATTCATTAATTTTCTTAGAACAATATGCCCCGGTTTTACAGACAAAATTAATTTTGAGCTGTCTTTACTGAAAATAACTTGCCCTGACATACAGTATCTTAAAATATGTCAGTGCCATTGTTTTGTCTTAAGATGCACATCAGTAATGTTTTTATGAAAGGCATTTTCATAAAATTGTCTGTGAAACCGGGCGTATATGTATCGTTTTCAAAAACCTTCTGTTGTTCTTGTACAATAAAGAAATAAGTTTACAGTTACTTTTTTACTATCTACTAATCAGTAATAAAAAATGAATCAAAGAGACACAAGCTGTCAAACAAATGAACCATGAACCGCTCCAATCCCTAAAGTAAAGAAACAGGTAGACAAATAAAATAAATGAAGTCTTAAGGGTAGCTATGTATTGTTTTTTTTTAACTTAGACAAGTCAACACGTTTCATAATTAATCGCCTATAGCCATGATTTAATTGGACATGAGTAGGTCTAAAAGAGAGATGCGGCTCCACCTTTCCAATTTGCCATTTCCCTAGGGGTGCTGGGCAGGTGTAACAACCTCTTAGACATGTGCTGACAAGTAAGTCTTTCCATCTGAGGTGATTAAATCAGAACATATGGTGTCATTCTGAAAAACAACAGCTGTATTAGGATTACATCATAATTCATTAACAGCACCTAGCATGCTGAGTAGATGAGTGAAACCGGAGATCAGAAACTGACAAGAAGTGCTTTGAGAATTGTGATTTTCAATCAAAATATATTTAATGAATATGTGTCTGTGCAAGAAGTTGAACCCAGCGGGAAAAACTTCTCAAACAAAGCCTTGTCTAACCTCTTTGAGGTTTCTTTTCACATACAGAAACCTTCAAAAAATAAATAAGCAAGTTTGAAGGTTGCTTTTTTAAAGCTTATGGAAGCCAACATATGTATTGACACAAAAATTGTTCTATATAAAGTTTAATGTTAATATGTAAGATCCTGAAATATTTTGTTGAATGCCATTTATGGTGAATCTAAATGAAGCATCAGATTTTATTTTGAGAAGTAATTTGTGTAAACAATCATTAACCTGTCAAAAAAATGAGTCTTTTGAGAACTCAAACTAATAAAACAAAAATGAGTAGGCCTAATGTGATGACCAGTGTTATTGCATCTAAATGATTCATCCCACTATGAAAATGAGAAAATCTAATGTTGTTGATGAATCACTAGAGGGCACTGCAGACCAGAACAGCAGGCAGACACACAGCTTTATAGTGAGAGTAAAAAGGACAGATTTTTGTGCAAGCAGATAGAACTGCAAACAATGATTTTTAGAATTTTTTTTTTTTACTCGTGGCCTATGACATTTCTACTGAGAAAAATAAAAGTAATTGATTAATATTTGCATTGTTGCTATTAAAGCTCAGTTGATTTGTTATTCACTAAATGCTGACGGATCCGCAATGTAGTTTTTCAGCTGCCATAGAGCAGGAAACAAGAGATAATGAGCCAGTAAATGACTTTCCGTACAGGTGACCTTATTATTAGAGGGAAACCTAGTAACCATACTAACTTGTGTATTTAGTATTAAAATGTATTTAGTAGTGCAAAAACAATTTTCTGACCACTGACGTTAGTTCTTGTATATTACAAGCGGGTAGAATGCATCCTTTTACAATACAGTTTCATAACCAAAGGGCCTGGTTATAATTAACTGAAGATAAGCATTATTTGTTTAAGACCATAGACATTTAAAGGACTGATGCATCACAATTAACCTGTTTATGTTTCTATTTACATGCAATATTTGATCATTTTACTGTACTTTACAATAACAACGTAATGTGTCTATCCTTCAATAATGTGTTACAGCTGGGAGTCAGATAAAAGTAACATTTATCACAGCAATTGTCAACATCCTCTTGTCTCCTGTGTTCTGGGGAAAACAATATTTGTGTTTAATGGCCTTTAAAGTTGCACTTCTGGGGGGTATTCTGGTTAGAATAGCTGGTTATGTGACATACCCGGGTAAGTTTAAGGGTAGGGTAGCTGATAACCTAAACTTTCGGTTCAGAAAACGGAGATAACTTTCAGGGTATATAAGTTACCATACCTACTCACTCTCTGAAGATAAACCATTAAAATTAAATAATATTTAAATAAAATAATGTAAGCAGTTATTATTAATCTAATTTAAGGCTTTATGTATTTATATTGAATACTGTATAGACTTTGGACTCTAAAATTAGGTTTATTAAAACATCTCTAAATATCACTGGATGTATGCACACCTTACAATTTCCAACAGTTAAATGATGGTAATAGTGAAGTATTTTAACTGCAGAACAATTTATTGAGCAATTGCATATCATTACTCTTGTCCACTTATTAGGCAATATTTGATGCATTGGGTCAAATGGTCAGAGAGCCAGATTTAAAATGGCAGGTTTCCAAAGCTTTATTAGGCGAGCCCAAATGGGATCACCTATTGCATGCTGTTTACATACAGTTTTTTATTCTTAGTATAACTTTAAATCGATTTACATAATAAAATGCATCAAAATACTTTTTGAAGTTTTTCATACTGACTGTATTCCTTCAAAATGTCTTTCTGATCCTGACCCCCCTCCTACAGTTTATTATTGAAAGGCCTTTCTCCAAATTACAACTAGCCTTTGAGAATAGGCTTTTTCCATCTCTTTTAACATTGGGAAACTTTCAGCTAAAAAAGTAAAACCAAAAAAAATAAAATGGATATATTTGAAATATGTTCATTAAAAGGCATATATTACATGACATATTGGACATGTAACTGTGGGCCTTTTCATTTCAAACGTTTCATTCAACGTTTCATTCTGGTCATGTCAGGAATGATCATGGTTAATGTGGTTATGACAACTGTAGCAGTTTCTAGAATTAAAGGAGTCTCCATTAATATGACTACATCAGCAACTGTTCAAAATAAAGCTGATACATTGCAAAGTCAGTTTACACAAAACCAAATAAAAGTCGTCTTTTTAAGGAACATGTAAAATACACTGGAAAATAACCATACGCATGGTTAAATAATGGTTACAAACATCTCAACAAATCTAAGAGAGA
Source organism: Triplophysa siluroides (assembly GCA_006030095.1). Taxonomy (NCBI): domain Eukaryota; kingdom Metazoa; phylum Chordata; class Actinopteri; order Cypriniformes; family Nemacheilidae; genus Triplophysa; species Triplophysa siluroides. The sequence continues at coordinate 349,520 of VCII01000424.1, read as the reverse complement.
TAGCCATGATGAAAAATATTTAAAAAATCTTAGTATAAAATGCTTATATATAGTAGCCTAGCCATTTCCATGGTGACTCTTGAAATCTGTGATCCATTGTCTTCATGTTGTTCCTTTGAGCACTTGTTAACTCTGGGTAACTTGTGGAATGTTGATTAAACTTACCCTTCATACGTGTTGTGGATCCAACATACCCTGAGTAAACAAGGTTTGGGTTAACCAACCCAGAGTTCAGTGTTTAGCCGAGGATAAGTTAACCCTGCTTTCTGGAATACACCCCAAGACATAATGTCAGTGTCTTGCCTTTGTACAATTTTGCTTCCTTTTACTCCAAACAATATGAAATGACAAGAAATATCATTCTTCATTGCAGTTTGGCTTCTAAGATAGGTTTCTCATAGACATAGTGCTGGGGTTTTATTGGTCTAATGGCTTTCTTATGCTTGTGCTCTTGCTTGAATGGCAGATAATTTCAAGGAAGCTAATTTCACAACATCAAGTATGCTCATCTTCTGTGCTGTTTGGATCACATTTATCCCAAACCTCAAGCTTTGGATCATGATTCTGCATTTTTGCACCAAGATGTTCAGGCTTACAGAATGATGTAACAAAATACAAAGCAACATGTAAAAGGAAACCAACAAAATCTAAGTCTGAGTAAGAAATAAAAATATTCGCAATTATATAGCAGTTTACATTTACATTTATGCATTTGGCAGACACTTTTATCCAAAGCGACTTACATTGCATTATACTATACATTTTGTTTCTGAGTGTGTGCAATCCCATAGGATCAAACCCACGACATTAGTGTTGCTAGCGCCATGGTCTATCCACTGAGCTACAGGAAAGCTAATAGCAGTTATTTGCATCTATTCCACATGTTTCATGTTCGTATGCTGCATTATGCTAAAAATGAGCATGATCATAACAGCAAATTTTAAACATGTTCGAGGTTTGTGCGCTCTGAAAGAAGACTACCGTTAAAGACTGTTAGAAGTCTTTGTGCTTCTGGGGTTGAGCATTCATTGTTTTAAGCAGCTAGCTAGATGTTTATAAATTAATGTTATCCAAGAAACAAGTAGGCTACTTCACTTGAACTAATCTGAAAAGTGATTATATTTCTATCGCAGTAGAATTCCTAAAACAATCTCTAGTAAATGCAAATTAGCTATTCAGACATGTGACAGAAAAACAAATTGTGTCAGTTTTTTTGTAAACTAATGTACTTTAATTCATTCATTGTTTTTACAAATGCAAGGCTATTTTAAAGGCCAGATCATAACTTCCTGCTTCTTTTTCTTTGTTTACTTTTGGTGTTTGGCATTTCTGATCAGTGGGTGAGGGTCAATCTGATTTGACAAGCTCAATTTAACTTTGACGTTACAAACTGAACAACAAGATTATGCAATGGCCCCACTGGCATTTAGTCACAGGGGAGCAGATATAATAGTTTCCTTCACAAACATGGCAAACAACATAAGATTGCTATTAAATCAACGCTGGAGGCTATGCAATAATAATGTCATAAACATCCAAGGGCTAAAAATTGTAAAAACAAGTAACACAAAGAAAAACACCTGATGCAACATATTTTTATTAGATGCAATGATGTCTTTAATTTATTTTAAAATGTGACAAACACAATCTGCCAGGCCTGAATAAGGTTAAAAAATTATAATAAAAGTGAAAATAGAGTTAATAAAATGAAGAAGTTTAATTTTTAGTTACCCAATTAATAGTATGTGTTATTTACATGTTATGCTATGTCATGTCATGTCATGCAAGTCAAAATCAAAGTACACTGTATTGGCCCCACAAGGCTATTTGTTTAAATGAGAAAAAATACACTTAAAACAATTAATATTTCCGCAGAAAACGTTACAAATGCATTAAAACGCTTCATCAAACTCTACAGATGTTAAGCATTCACACTACTGTTTAATTTACAAATTAATTTCCCAGAAGGAAGCAAGTCATACTGCACATGCAAGGTTTGAAATTTGTCACACACACACAATTTCTGACTACAACTAATATTGTGCTGCAAAGTAAACTTAGAGTTATAGTTTCTACAAAATGAAATGCTGTCAAAATTGTCCAAAACCTGAATCTTTATTCTGTTGAACACAAAAGAGCATATTTTGAGAAATGTCTCTGTTGTTTTGCGTACAGTGGCAGTAATTTGGGCCAGTATTGTTTGGTTACCAACATACTTATTTTGTGTTATGCATAATAAAAGTCACACATGTTTGAAATTACATTGAATAATTTAATAAAAACAAGTAGGTTACCGCACATTTTTCTTTACTTTTGTAAATAAAATATTTTTGTTTATTTCAAACATTTAGGCAGTTTAAGCACTAATCAGCATGACAATTCTGCATACTTGACCTGAGTCATGTCTTGTCCTCAGAGGTCATTGGCTGAATTCTCAATCATTCATCAGGATAGTGATGTCTATAAAAGTATAAATACTGTATCAGGTCATTGACATTTAAAAGCTCCATCTGAGGTCATTGGGATGCATATCTATCTTTACACAATCATTGTTTTTCATTGCCTTTATACTAAGGTCGAAAACTCTCTTTGCCGAATGATGGGAGACCCAAAGTACCCGTTGCTGTTCAAGGAGGGAGACATAACTATTGGATCACTTTTGTCAATTCACAGTAAAGAAACATCACTATCATCCGAGTTTACGCAAAAACCTCAGATTCTGTTATGCTCTAGGTTTGTTACATTTTATATTATTTGAGAAAAAGCAGGGGAATTATTATAATTATTATAATATTAAAATATATTGAACTTTTTTTATTGCTTCTGAAATGTGACAGTGTAAATCTTAGAGACTTACGACTGGCTCAAACTATAATATTTGCAATTGAGGAGATTAACAGAAGTGACACGTTGCTTCCAAATATATCTGTTGGCTACAAAATTTATGATACGTGTGCTTCAAGATTGTCTTCAATGAGTGCAACTATAGCATTGATGAATGGAGCGGCATTTACATCAAGAGAAACATGCAGTGGACAGACTCCTATACATGCTATCATAGGAGAAACAGAGTCTTCTGCCACGATAGTTCTTTCCAGAACCACAGGACCTTTTAAAATTCCAGTGGTAAGAGAAAACAACAGTAAACGTTTGACACAAGCACAGTATTTCTGCATCAACATTTACTGTTTCATATGCTTTATTTTTTAGATAAGTCCTTCAGCAACATGTGAATGTCTCAGTAATAGAAAAGATTTCCCCTCGTTCTTCAGAACTATTGCTAGTGATTATCATCAGAGCAGAGCACTTGCATACATAGTCAAGCACTTCGGCTGGTCTTGGGTTGGAGCTGTGAACAGTGACAATGACTATGGAAACAACGGAATGGCCATATTTCTGAACACAGCACAGGTGGAGGGCATATGTGTAGAGTACTCTGTGAAATTCTACAGAACAGAGCCTGAAAAACTGCAGTATGTGGTCAACATAATAAAGCAAAGCACTGCTAAAGTCATTGTTGCATTTCTATCCCATGTTGAAATGGGATATCTGCTTGAACAGTTGACTATTCAGAAAGTTACAGGCCTCCAAATGATTGGTGTAGAAGGGTGGATAACATCAAAGAGTTTAATCACTCCAAACAGTTTTCATGTGCTCGGAGGATCGCTGGGTTTTGCGGTGAAAAACAATAACATCGCTGGATTTTCAGATTATGTTATAAAAGCATTCTGGGAAACAGCTTTTCCATGCTCACAAGAAGATGGGAATTCATCTGAAGGTCAAGTGGATTGCAGCAGATATCAGGATCTACTTGTGCTAAAAAAGTATGTTGAAGAAGGACCTGAACAAACATTTTCAGGTAACATCTATAAAGCAGTGTATGCTGTGGCCTATTCCCTACACAATCTACTCATGTGCAAAGAAAAAGAAGGTTGTGAGAAAGACCTGGCAGTACAACCACATCAGGTAAAACACAAATAGAATTAGAGTGAAGGTACACTATTTTTGTTGTTTATGCATTAATGTTTATTAGAATTACTTTTTGCTAGGTTGTTGAGGCTCTGAAAAGGGTCAATTTTACAGTTAAATTTGGAGATCGTGTGTGGTTTGACAGCACTGGTGGTGCAGTAGCCCAGTATGAAGTTGTGAACTGGCAGCAGGACTCTGATGGATCAATTCAGTTTAAAGCAGTGGGTTACTATGATGCCTCACTGCCCGCTGACCAGCGCTTTGTGCTTAACACTGAAAACATCATCTGGGCTGGAGGACAGGTAAACATGCTGCCCTGTTTAGCTTGGGTTCCTAAGTGTTATAACCAAAATTTCATCCCAAAACACCCATTTTGATCGACTTGGTTCTAAGTGAACAATGTAAATGCATTTATAACGAATGTCTTCCATGTAGAAGCCAAGATCTGTGTGCAGTGAGAGTTGTCCACCAGGCACTAGGAAGGCTGTTCAGAAAGGAAGACCTGTCTGCTGTTATGACTGTATTCCATGTGCAGATGGAGAAATCAGTAATGAGACAGGTAAACTTCAGCCCAAATCAAAGTTTTATAGGAAACTGTTTAGTTGCTTTTTTTGTATTTTTATTTTACTGTTCAGGAAGCAGTTTCTTAGCAAAGGAGTTCAAAACTGAAGTTTCATTTTGTTTCTAATTCTTCAAAACACAACTGTCTTTCCAGATTCAAATAACTGCATGCAGTGTCCAGGGGAATTCTGGTCTAATGCTGAGAAAAATAAATGTGTGTCAAAGACTGTAGAGTTTCTGTCATTCACAGAAGTTATGGGTATAGTGCTAGTCTTTTCCTCACTGTCTGGTGTAGGAATAACTGTACTGGTCACAGTCCTGTTTTACAGTAAGAAGGACACCCCCATAGTAAAAGCCAACAACTCAGAGCTGAGCTTCCTGCTGCTCTTCTCATTGACTCTGTGTTTTCTCTGTTCAATTACTTTCATTGGTCGCCCCACTGAGTGGTCCTGTATGTTACGTCACACAGCGTTTGGGATCACTTTTGTCCTCTGTATCTCTTGTGTTCTGGGGAAAACATTAGTTGTGTTAATGGCCTTCAAGGCCACACTTCCAGGAAGTAATGTCATGAAATGGTTTGGGCCTGTACAACAGAGACTCAGTGTTCTTGCATTTACACTTATACAGGTTCTTATCTGTTTGCTTTGGCTAACAATTTCTCCTCCTTTTCCCTTTAAAAATATGAAATATTATAAAGAGAAGATCATTCTTGAGTGCAGTCTGGGTTCTTCTGTAGGTTTCTGGGCTGTACTGGGTTATATTGGTCTACTGGCTCTCTTGTGCTTTATTCTGGCTTTTCTGGCTCGGAGGCTTCCTGATAACTTCAATGAAGCTAAATTCATCACATTCAGTATGCTCATATTCTGTGCTGTGTGGATCACATTTATTCCAGCTTATGTCAGTTCTCCTGGAAAATTTACTGTAGCTGTGGAGATATTTGCCATTTTAGCTTCAAGCTTTGGTTTATTATTCTGTATATTTGCACCTAAATGTTTCATCATCCTGTTTAAGCCTCAACAAAACACAAAACAACATTTGATGGGAAAAACACAATCCATCCCCACAGAGAAATAAATTGACACAGGTATATTTAAATGGAAGTTGTCTATGCTTCATGTTATTCACATTTGAGCATGTTATAAGAAACCTACTTTCATATGCGGTTACACTAGTGCTTTACAACTTTAAGGCTTTTTTGAGGGTCAGAAATACAAATCGTACTTTCTGGCCTTTGTTTGTGAGAGGGTCAAATTAAAGTGACATGCTGTAACACAAAGAATTTTCACATGTCACAATCTGAAAAACAGCTTGATGCAACAGCTCCACTGACATGTATTTACGCGGGAGCAAATTTAATAGGTACCTTCACAAAGCATAATACATACCCATTAATTAAAACATAGCTGCAGGCTACAGAATGTGTATGTCATGGACATCTAAAGGGATGAATATGTTTTTAAACAACTAATAAAATTAACAAACATATGATGCAACTGACTTAAATTAAATCTGGAGAGATTATACTGTGTGTGTGTTTTTTTTGTTCATGAAATCTTGGAAGTGGTATCACTAAGGCCACATGGACTCACGACACCTCTGAATGAGTCGTGTGGTTTGTGGTACCAAAACAGCAGATTCTTAAAACGGATACTCCACCCAGAAATTAAATTTCTTTCATCAATTACTTCCCCTTAAGTTGTACCAAACCTGTAAAAACGTATTTGTTCTGTTGAACACAAAGAAAGATATGTGGGAAACTGTTATCAACTGACATTTCTGGGACATCATTGACTGCCATAGTAGGTAAAATTAAAATGGTAGTCAAAGGAGCCCCAGAACTTGCTTACCTAAATTCTTCAAAATATCTCATTTTGTGTTCCACAGAACAATACATATATATAGAGGCCTATATATACATATATACACAATAATTTCTCTTAATATGGTAGTCAATGATGTCCCAGAAATATTAGTTGATAACATTTTTCCAAATATCTTTCTTTGTGTGCATTAGAACAAAGACATTTATACAGGTTTGGAACAACTTGCATGTGAGTGAAGAGAATTGACAGAATGTTCATTTTTGTGTGGAGTATCCCTTTAAATTGGAGGTAGCAAGGTGGGGCCTAAACAGAATTCTTGGTCCAGCACATACCACACATGATTAAGATCTGAGGACTAAGGTGGCCAAGGTAAAACCTTCTTGAAGAAGCCACCCCATAAAATGTGCCATTTTGGAGATGCTCTGACCCAGTCATCTCTGGCCCTTATCAGAATCCTCGATAGGATAGTAGGTCTCCTACTTTGATAAAAACATCTGCTAAATGAGACAACTGATATTCGGTTCTGTAGTATTTTGTCGCCTCGCACTGCTCGCGTCCGGAGTAGAATTATCCTTTCCCAATTTTTAAAGCAGTTGATTTTGCCGAATACTTATCTTATCTTATCATACATTATTGTATTTTAGTAATTCATTACTGCCATGTTCTTAAATTTAACTGATCTGAAGGTCAGTTGTTCAAGTGTATTGCAACGGAAATATTTTTATTTAAAAAATAAAGTATAGATGTCCACAGTGGTCTCAAAGTCCTAAATCCTGCAGTTATTTTTCAAATTTTAGTATATCACATCATAAACAGGTTCTTGTAAGCTATTATGGCATTTTCCTAATTGCCACTAGGATGCTCTAAAACGCCAATAAGTATTCTATTTAAAATTGATTATATGAACATGAATGCACTTACTATGTATATGTTAATTTGGCTTTGAGGGTCACATCACCTCACAGCTGTCCCCACCACTTTTAAAATGTGTCTACAACATATAACAGTATTTTGAGATATTGCTGGTACAACATATTTCTTTAAAGGAGCCATTTTCCAAACAACTGATTTAATAATGTTAAATACAAATTGGACAATTTAATTGACTTTGCTTTGACTTGGAGTGGTAAAGTACCAGCAACAAGTGAGAAGTGTCGGTACACAAGAAAAAGTGAAGGTATGCTAAAGATTAAAACAGATGTGCCAAACTTCTTCAAGCACTGATTGTGATGATTTAGCTCCTTCACCCTCGGTGGGTGTATTGTGGTGACTTATCGGCAGTGTTGAAGTCTTGAGACTCGGACTCGGTCTTGAACTCGGTCTCAAGACCCTTTTTTAATGGTATTGGTCTTGTCATGGACTTGTGTGCATTTTGACTCAGTCTCGACTCGTACTTGAATATGTTCGGAATTGGACTTATGCCTAGTCCACTCGAGTCCCATCAAAAATTCTAAATACACTGAAAAGACGTCCCTTTTTGGGCCAAAAATAAAAGTTGTTTCTACGGCTTTGCATGCAGGCATCTGCTGATTGTTTTTATATTGATTTCCAGTCTGTACAAAGTAAAAACTGGTTGAAATTTCGAGTTTATCAGACTAGTTTCAATTTACACATGGAAATAAATTAAGTTGAATGATTTGAATGCAGTAAGAAAGCAGCAACGATTGAACCAGGTTAAAAATGGATGATTTGTCAATGTTCATTGCATTGAATCAGTATCACTTTTGAACCTGCAAAAATCACATCATTGTGATCGTTTTTAGCTTTAGTTGAGTTCTTGGCTCTATATTTTAATGCTAAATTAGGTTTACATTAGCCATTACTGTGTATTAAATTACATTTGTTGTGATAAAGAGTTTATGACTTCTGAATGGTAATTTATACATTTTTAATTTTTTTTGGATCACTGTTAATAATTGGGTTTGTTTTATTAATGTGTCAGCTCTGTGGATCTGTAGTTTGATATAATGTGATTCATGCTGCAATGCATGCTGGGTATCAACAGCCTGACAGTTTCCATGAGAACAACCCCAACTTTTGCAAACGCATCTCTGTCTTTCTCAGTGCATAAGTGTTTTTAAAACACTATTACACGACCCAATAAATTAGTTACACAAACGTCAAGGATCAAGAGCCCAACTAAAGCAAACACTGAGAATGGTGATTATTGTGGGTACAAGACTGATATTGATTTAAAGCAATTATCATTATTCTAATCTTACTCAGTTCAAATCATGAACAGTTGAAATCAATTAATTTAATTTATTTCCATGTGGAAACTGAAAGTAGTCTGATAAACTCCAGATTTGAACTAGGTTTTACATTGTATAAAGGTCCCCCTTCAATATCTGAAATTCAGAAAACGTCATAAAGGGCAAATAGAGGGATGTCTTTTCAACATCGAAAGATGCAGAAAACATGTCTTTTGGACATATCTTTGGTCAGGGGGAGGTCCTAATTGTAGTAAAATTACCTTTACAACACTTACTATGTTGCCTTTTTTACCCTCAACTGAAAATATTTTAAAACTAATATCAGTCTAAGTAAATAAAACACAGTGTTTATGCCATGGTATATTTAATGTCCTATATGAGCTCGGTGCCAGTTTTATGGTTTCCACTTAACATTTAACATATTCTTGAAGATTTCTATAGGTCTTGTTTCAGACCTCTCGCCTAGGACTCAGACTTGACTCGGACTGGACCCGGTCTTGACTCGAACTCGACCTACTCTGGACTCGGTCTTGACTTGAACTCGAACTACTCTGGACTCGGTCTTGACTCGAACTCGAACTACTCTGGACTCGGTCTTGACTCGAACTCGAACTACTCTGGACTCGGCCTTGACTCGAGCTACTCTGGACTCAGACTTGACTCGGACTCGACCCTCTGTGGACTCGGCCTTGACTCGAACTCAAACTACTCTGGACTCGGTCTTGACTCGAACTCGAACTACTCTGGACTCAGCCTTGACTCGAGCTACTCTGGACTCGGACTTGACTCGGACTCGACCCTCTCTGGACTCGGCCTTGACTCGAACTCGACCTACCCTGGACTCGGACTTGACTCGAACTCAAACTACTCTAGACTAGGTCTTGACTCGAACTCGAACTACTCTGGACTCGGACTTGACTTGGACTCAAACTACTCTAGACTAGGTCTTGACTCGAACTACTCTGAACTCGGTCTTGACTCGAACTCGAACTATTCCAGACTCGGTCTTGACTCAGGCTCGAATGAGATGGTCTCAACTACAACACTGCATATTGGTGTATACCTGGACTATTCCAGCAAATGTTTAGGTGCCACTGTGTAGTAATTAATATGTGTATAGGCCACAATGGATTTGGCTTAGGCAGTTTGGGACTCTTAAACAACAAGAACAAAGGTTTTATCAGACTTGGACAATTTTTAGATCAGGAGAATAGATAGTTCTTATTTGCTTTGCATTGAACAAGAAATAGTGATGCATTGAACAATATGCAGTATTTGAAGTATATAAGGAGTTAATACAGTACAGTAGAAATAAAGATAATTACAAAAAAATTTGAATTCCCTAACGAACAAACTGAAAGCGCTCAGGAAGACGGGTCTCAGAGTGTACGTTTTTGAAAACGACAGCATTATCTTCTCCACGTAAACATCAAAACCGAAACGTTTGGAAAATTCTGATGTCATAAATGCACGAGTATTCACAATACTGACTGCTTCCAGTAGGCTACTGTGTGTCTGGGCTACGTGACATTAACATTTACATTTAAGCATTTGGCAGAAGACTTACATTGCAATATCCTATACATTTATACGTGCAATCCCCTGGGATCGAACCAACAATCTTGCGTTGTTAACGTTATGCTCTTACAACTGAGCCACAGGAAAGCAGGAAAGGAAAAAAACATTTACTGCAACACTATGATGCGGATACATATTATCTAAAATAGACAAATAGACACAGACAAATGGTATTAAAAGCACTTTTAATGTAAAACAAGCTCTGCATGTGTGCGCAGGCATGTAGTGTTTCTTTACAATATGACATTGCCATCCACTGGCCTGGCATGCGCAATACAGTGTTTTTACTGGTTTTCGCGAAATCAAGTAAACACAGATTGTTTTGACAATGGCGTTGTTTGTTTGTGCAACTTAAAAAAAAAAGCTAAGGAAAAACTTTTCTACTCCGTTGTTGTTGTATAAACGTGCTCTTAGACACTACACTCTTAAAAATAATGTTGCTTCACGATGCCATAGAAGAATTGTTTTTGTCTAAATGGTTCCATAAAGAACCTTAAACATCTGAAGAACCTTTTTGTTTCACAAAACGTTCTTTATGGCGAAAACGTTTCTTCAGATTATAAAAATGTAAGAAACAGATGGTTCTTCAAAGACTGAATGGTTCTTTGTGGAACCAGAATAGTTCTTCTATGGCATTTCTGTGAGTCTATGTTATCCAAATCTGAGTGTACACAAATGCCAATGTTCAATCGTTTAAGAAAATTGAATAAGTTATGAGCTAGTCGTCCTGGCTCATGCTGTTCCCTAGGAGGTCATTGGCTACATTTGCAATCATTCAACCATGTCAATTGTGCCTACAAAGCAAATGCAAATACCGTATCAGTTTAGTTGCATTTGCCAACCACAGCTGAGCTCAGTCTTTGCGATGCTGAACTTTCTTTACACACTCCTGATTTTCCATCATCCTTATGCGAAGGCGGAAAATACTCTTTGCCAAATGATAGGAGACCCCAAATACCCACTGCTGTACAATAATGGAGACGTAACTATTGGGGGACTTTTTGCAATACACAGTAAAGAAACCTTATCTTCATTTGACTTTACGCAGAAACCTCAGGTTTTATCATGCTCCAGGTGTGTTTTATAGGAATTCAGCCAATGTGTTTAATATTTTTTTTTTTAATTAAGTAATAACATCTTGATTGAAGTATTTTGTTATTATATTTTTAGGTATTAGTCATATATAACATTTAAAAAGAACAGGAACAGATACTTAATATGTTTAACTATTTGGTTATTATTTAGCCCAATGCTTCCTTGTTTCCACAGTGTGAATCTAAGAGATTTTCGTCTGGCACAGATCATGACATTTGCTATTGAGGAGATTAACAGAAGTGAAATTTTGCTCCCCAATGTTTCTATTGGCTACAGAATCTATGATACCTGTGCTTCAAGATTGTCTTCTATGAGTGCGACTATGTCAGTGATGAATGGACAGGAGTTTTCAGAAGAAGACAAATGCAATGGACAAACTCCTATACATGCTATAATAGGAGAAACCGAGTCTTCTGCAACAGTGATTCTGTCCAGAACCACAGGACCTTTTAAAATCCCAGTGGTAAGAGGGAATAACATGTAAAGTTTGACCCAGTTAACTACATGACTATTTCACATTTTTCTGTGCTTTCTTTCTCCAGATAAGTCACTCAGCAACATGTGAATGTCTCAGTAATAGGAAAGATTACCCATCATTCTTCAGGACTATTGCTAGTGATTATCACCAGAGCAGAGCACTTGCACACATAGTCAAACACTTTGGCTGGTTTTGGGTTGGAGCTGTGAACAGTGACAATGACTATGGAAACAATGGAATGGCCATATTTTTAAATACAGCCAAAAAGGAGGGGATATGTGTAGAGTACTCTGTGAAATTCTACCGAACAGAGCCTGAAAAACTCCAAAAAGCAGTAGACGCAATAAAAAGAGGCACTGCAAAAGTGATTGTTGCATTTATTTCAGTTTTTGAGATGGGATTACTTATCGAGCAGCTACATATTCAGAACATTACAGGCCTCCAAATTATTGGCGTAGAGGCATGGATAACTTCAAAGAGTTTGATCATTCCAAACACTTTTCATGTTCTGGGAGGGTCACTGGGGTTTGCTGTAAGAAAAATTGCTATTGAAGCGTTTTCAGATTATGTTACAAAAGCATTTTGGGACACAGTTGTTCCATGTTCACAGAGCGATGACAATTCATTTAAAACCGAACTTAATTGCAGCAGATATCAGGATCTACTTGTGTTGAGAAATTACAATGAGGATGTGCTTGAACAAAGATTTTCAAGCAATGTCTACAAAGCAGTGTATGCTGTGGCTTATGCACTACACAATATGCTCGAGTGCAAAAAACATATAGGTTGTGATAAAGACCTGACAATAAAACCACAACAGGTAAAAAAGGCAAAGGGAATGTGATATTAAAATAAAAAGGTAACCTTATTACTGTTTCTGCCTTGATAATTGCTATTTTAATATTTTGCTAGGTTGTTGAGGCTCTGAAAAAAGTCAACTTCACTGTAAAGTTTGGAGATCGTGTGTGGTTTGACAGCACTGGTGGTGCAGTGGCCCAGTATGAAGTTGTGAACTGGCAGCAGGACTCTGATGGATCAATTCAGTTTAAAGCAGTGGGTTACTATGATGCCTCACTGCCCCCTGACCAGCGCTTTGTGCTCAACACTGAAAACATCATCTGGGCTGGAGGACAGCTGCAGGTACATGACAATATACAAGGTTTAGTTTGTTTTAAAAGTGAAAAAGCAATGGCAAGTGTTTATTTTTAAATAATAAAACCCTTTATTTCTTTATTTGTTTTTTTTTTAAAGAGATCGTATAATGTTCTCGATGCCTTTCATTATTCAATCAATATTGTTAACTGTATGTGTAAAACATGTGTTTGCTTGTAGAAGCCAAGATCTGTGTGCAGTGAGAGTTGTCCTCCAGGCACTAGGAAGGCTGCACAGAAAGGAAGACCTGTCTGCTGTTATGACTGTATTCCATGTGCAGATGGAGAAATCAGTAATGAGACAGGTAAACTTCAGACAAAGTCAAAGTTCCAACAAAAATGTGTTAGTTGCTCCTTCTGTGCTTTCCTTTTCCTGTTCAGGCTACAGTTTCTGATCAAAGGAGTTCATAATTAAAATACTTTAATTACCTCTAAATATGGTGATCATATCTTTCTTTCCAGATTCAAATAACTGCATGCAGTGTCCAGGGGAATTCTGGTCTAATGCTGAAAAAAGTAAATGTGTGTTAAAAACTGTAGAGTTTCTGTCATTCACAGAAGTTATGGGTATAGTGCTAGTCTTTTTCTCACTGTTTGGAGTAGGAATAACTATAATTTTGGCAATTCTGTTTCATAATAAGAGGGACACCCCCATAGTGAAAGCCAACAACTCAGAGCTGAGCTTCCTGCTGCTCTTCTCATTGACTCTGTGTTTTCTCTGTTCACTTACTTTCATTGGTCGCCCCACTGAGTGGTCCTGTATGTTACGTCACACAGCGTTTGGGATCACTTTTGTCCTCTGTATCTCTTGTGTTCTGGGGAAAACAATAGTTGTGTTGATGGCCTTCAAGGCCACACTTCCAGGAAGTAATGTCATGAAATGGTTTGGGCCTGTACAACAGAGACTCAGTGTTCTTTCATTTACACTTATACAGGTTCTTATCTGTGTTCTTTGGCTAACAATATCTCCTCCTTTTCCCTATAAGAATATTACATATTATAAAGAGAAGATCATTCTTGTCTGCAGTCTGGGTTCTTCTGTAGGTTTCTGGGCTGTACTGGGTTATATTGGTCTACTGGCTCTTTTGTGCTTCATTCTGGCTTTTCTGGCTCGGAAGCTTCCTGATAACTTCAATGAAGCTAAATTCATCACATTCAGTATGCTCATATTCTGTGCTGTGTGGGTCACATTTATTCCAGCTTATGTTAGTTCTCCTGGAAAATTTACTGTAGCTGTGGAGATATTTGCCATTTTAGCCTCAAGCTTTGGTTTATTATTCTGTATATTTGTACCTAAATGTTATATCATCCTGTTTAAGCCTCAACAAAATACAAAACAACATTTGATGGGAAAATCACAAACTAGCTGCTACTGAGAAATAAAACAAGATGATGGGTAAAAATACAATGTGTGTTATTTTTGTAGTTGTGTGAATAAAAAAGTATATCGACAATAACGCATGCACACACACACAAATACATACTGTATACCAATTAAATGTGAATCATCATCAATAACTTTGATTTAGCTCTATACACCTTAGGTTTTCATGGTAAAATTTTAATTAAACTGATTATACTATTGTACAAATTCAAGGTGTGTGTTATGAACACTGGACAATCATTCACCCACTATATAGCTGTATTTGTCATTTTGAGTTAATCGCAAAGTTCTTCATGTTGCAGATCTATGTAATAAGGGAGTGTGTCTTCTATACTAAAAACAAATTATGCCATTATATTTAATTAATGGTTGAAGGTTATTTCTTATAAATTACGATTTTGGTTGTTTGTGAATAGTAAACAGCAATGCCATTTCTGGTTCCACAAAGAACCATTCAGTCAAAAGTCCTTTAAAGAACAATCTCTTTGTAACATTTTCATAATCTGCAGAACCTTTCTTGCCAGAAAGAACTTATTGTGAAACAGAAAGGTTTTTCAGATGTTAAAGGTTTTTTATGGAACCAAAAGGTTCATCTATGGCATCTATGGCATTTTGAAGCACCTTTTTTAAACGTGTACTGCAGCAACAGTGGCATTGCTAGGCCCCTTTTGGTGGACATTAGCCACCCTAAAGATACAAAGTAAAAAGTTTTGTGTGTTCACCCCTCATCACACTATTGACTTGTTACCTCCAGCAAAATGAAAGCATTTCACACCAATGACGGCGTACTTAAGAAAGCGATCATGATGATAATTTATCGCACAGAAATGTGTCATTCATGAATGAAGTGCTGTTTTATTTTTCTGCAACTTGTTAAAGAGAGCTGACGGTAGTTTTGAGAGCCCCTGAAAGACGACGGGCAGATACCAAGATAGCACAGGTACATCTGTAAGGTGTCCACTAAAGATCTGGAGATCTGGAAAACAGCTGCGGTGTAAAAACCTCTGCTAAACATCTTAGAAAGAGCTGTTGTACATCTATTCTAAATCATACACATCTTACAAACATCTCATAGAGGTCTATCTGACAGCAGACGTCTCAGAGATGTAGGGCAGATAAGCAAACAGCATCTGCCAGATGTCTTGCAGATGAAAATGCAGACATCAAACAGATCAAACAGATGTCTGCCAGACAGGGGCGTAGCCATCATTTCAAAACTGAGGGGGGGTGGAATGTCAAGTGTTATACCTGTTTTTTTCAGTTAACCCTTATCTAATTGACAGGTTTTATTTTCTGCCCTAACAAACCTAGGCTGTCTGTTTCTTGTTCATTCTTGACAACACATTAAAACGTAAAATTAGTGCAATAATGACATTTACATTTATGCATTTGTCAGACGCTTTTATCCAAAGCGACTTACATTGCATTATCCTATACATTTTACATGGGTATGTGCATTCCCCTGGGATCGAACCCACAACCTTGCCTTGTTAACGCAATGCTCTTACAACAGAGTTAAACATGTAACAAGGCTGCGAACGCTGTAAAATCTTAGTTCAACATTTTCTTTATTCTTATTTAAAGTGTTCTGATAACATTCATACGTGTTAAAATAAAAGACGTTACAAAAGAGTTATGGAAAAAACACTGAAAATAAGTGCATGTTTGTCCAGGCATCTTTTTTTTCTTCATAAAATCAACATCAAAACTTGCTAATGATTCAACGAGGGCAATAGGCAGAGTCACTCAACTTTGTGCAACACTATTCGGATACCACATGCCAACTTAGGCTGCTTGACTTTTTCTTAAAAAAGGAGTGATGAGTTTTTTACCGCTTTGAACTCATCCCGACCTCTATGAATGATGGATACAGCGTGGGACCGCATAGAAACGTAAACTTCATGTATGAACTATCTTGTCTTTTTGCATTTGAAACTTTTTGCATTTATATACATTGCTCCATTAAAACCTCAACATGTCGAGAACACAGCTGTCAAATGAAAAAGTGCGGGGGACGAATTTACTTTTCATAAAAGTGGGGGGGACACGTCCCCCGCGTAATCTACGCCCCTGCTGCCAGATGATCGTGTGCTATCAGGGAGAGTCGCAGTGCGTATGCAGTGCAACGGGGCAACACGTATGCCATACAGATCCGTCATGCACCATTGTGCTTCCACACATACTATTTCAAATATACTGTATGATTAATTGAAATGTACGTTTTTGAAAAGGGTTTATGAAACGCCATTTTCTTCATCATTGTGATTCTCTGTTTTATGTTTAGTGTGAGTGGTTGATAGATATATATAAATAACAACATCCATGTATCCAGATGACTTAGAATTAAGTGTAGGACAACACAGAAATAAAACTATATACCTTTTCAAGACTAAACACAATAGCTGAAAGTGTAATGACTCTGCAGTTGATCGTGACATTTATTATGGATTTGTGGCTGTAGTTGTCACTTTGAATTATAAATGCATGTTGCAGATTGATTGATTAATCTGATATTAATTTAATAATAATATAAATAACTTGTCTTTATTCTTCAAATTTTTTCTTTGTTTATTTTAGTAATGTACAGTATGTGATGCTTAGAGAGTGTCTATATATTGTGACGGGGTAAGAGACACGGCAGACACAGAGCAGCGGGTGAAAGCAACCCCAGTGGGGAATTTAATAAACAACATAAAATAAACAGTCCAAAAAGATACCATTTGGGGTGCTCATAAATAATAAGGTGCCAGTCCGTGCTCGTGAGTGAAGGTCCTCGTCTCTACTCCCCTCAATGTCCTTCCGTCTTCCTCTCTGGGGCGAAATGGGAACAGCGGTTGTAGCCTCTCGACCCAGGACCTCGAGTGTTGGGAGCACGTGGCTTTTATGTCCGGCAGCTAATCGCCGTCAGGTGAACGCAATCAGCGTTAGCTGTCGGGCCGTTTCCCAGGTGACGCTGATCCCAGGCCAGCTCCGCGTCACAATATATATATATATATATATATATATATATAGGCTGAGCCTCCCTAATATTGAAAACCTAGAATCGCCCATGTGCAGCAATATGAATAAAAATGATTTTTGGAATAGATTAAAGATTATACTTTTATTACAGATTAATCAGGGGCTGGTTGCATAAACAATCATTTTTTTGGGGTTGTAACCTCTTTAAATAAGTTACATAAAAAGGTAGATTGGGCTAATTGAAATATGAAAAATTAGACTGATTAGTCATAAGTCATGATTAGTCATAAGTAATTGCTAGTCAGTCTTAATTTAGCGGCTAAATTTATGCCACTGGGCCCAGTTGTTTACAGTAAAGTGGCTGATATAAATGAATAAAATCTTAATTTATCCTAAACATGTCAAAAATACACTCACCTAATGGATTATTAGGAACACCATACTAATACTGTGTTTGACCCCCTTTCGCCTTCAGAACTGCCTTAATTCTACGTGGCATTGATTCAACAAGGTGCTGAAAGCATTCTTTAGAAATGTTGGCCCATATTGATAGGACAGCATCTTGCAGTTGATGGAGATTTGTGGGATGCACGAAGCTCCCGTTCCACCACATCCCAAAGATGCTCTATTGGGTTGAGATCTGGTGACTGTGGGGGCCATTATAGTACAGTGAACTCATTGTCATGTTCAAGAAACCTATTTGAAATGATTCGAGCTTTGTGACATGGTGCATTATCCTGCTGGAAGTAGCCATCAGAGGATGGGCCCATGGTGGTCATAAAGGGATGGACATGGTCAGAAACAATGCTCAGGTAGGCCGTGGCATTTAAACGATGCCCAATTGGCACTAAGAAAAAACATCCCCCACACCATTACACCACCACCATAATTGCATTAATGAGAAATTGAACAGGTGTTCCTAATAATCCTTTAGGTGAGTGTATAATATATCATTCCAGTTAGTTGAGTTATGTCAAAATTTAAAGAGTTTTTGTTGCTTGACATCATTTTCTAATGTAAGGCTAGATAGCCATTAGCCATTCTGCTTAACTGTATTGGTATATTTCACAGAAAATATATAAAATGAAAAAAAAACCCAGATGTAACATTAAACCAAACCAAAAACAGGTTGTCACCGTTGAAGGTCAACAAGGTCATCTACTAGTAAATTAATGATTGTTCAAACAAATTCAAAAAAAGATTAGGGGTGTCACAACATATCTATGAAATTAAATACTGATGTTGTGTTTAATCTATACATAAGATCATATCATAAATAATTCAGCACCCGTTTTGCGGCAGAAGCCACAATGGTTACAAACTCTTTCTCTCTGTCTCCATACATATTCCGAGTTAGAAAAAAAAAGATTGATTTTAAACAGATAACATTATTTATTTACTTAATTATTTTTTGTATTGAAAATCTCATATCATGACTACCCCAGGAAGAATGTTTAATCATTGTACTGCATTGACCTTGCCCATGTGTTTTCTGTAATTAAATGGTTTAAGAATAGTATGAATCACATTTATCAGAAAATAATCTGGCAATTGCACAGCAGATCAATTAATTCAATGGGTTAAAACTGTGTTCAAATGTGTTCAAAGTGGTTATTATTATTATTGCAGGAGCTTTTCCATTGTAGCAAAATACATTTATGAAATGCATAATTGACTGATTCACTGCACCTAAATCAGACCTTTGTTTGTGATCAGTGAGAGAGGTTCACACTGAAGTGACTGAAGCAGAAACATGTTGATCCTGTTGCAACCTGTAAACGAGGCTGATGCAATGGCTCTAGTGACCTGTTTTTGAGCGCAAGCAAACAGGTGTCTCAACAAACACGAATTACATACATATGAAACCCTCTAATTAAAGCATAGCTGGAAGCTACAAGATGCTTCCAGAACAACAAAGACAATGATGCAACCCACATGATGCAACTGACTGTTTTGGTCTATAAAATGTCAAGTATGAAAGTAAGATTTGAAATACATATTAGGCATTGATGGCTCTAAAATATATAGTATTGTGCAAATGTTGTTAATAAACATCTTAGCATCTAATGTTTCAAGAAATACAGTACATAGATTTTTTTTTAATAGGGAAAGAAACCAAAGGGTTTCTTTGAGTAACACAACCCACTAAAAACTAAAATTATAGCCAGAGGAACAAATACATCTGCTCAGTTTATGGTTGATGACCTTGGCAACATAAGGCCCCTTTACTCTAGCCAAGCAAGGATCATATAGGCTAGTTCATTTTATTATGGTCGTGAGTCAGGATCCCAACACAAAAAAATAGTGCTTAAATTGCACCAAAAGTGGTTCTTGGCTTTAATCATAGGGAAACCACTTTTAGTGCTATATAGAATCATATTTTGGTGCTTCAGGATGACTGAGGTGCTATATAGAACCGCTGAAGAACCATACAGGGGCCTAACAGGTTCTTTATATGGAAATCGTGCTATACAGCACCTCGGTCACCCCTAAGAACCACTGAAGCACCAAGATATGGTGCTTTATATAGAACTAAAATGGTTCCCCTATGATTACGAGCAAAGAACCACTTTTAGCACCATTTTTTCTTTTTAGAGTGTAGGAACACACTTAAAGCAATTTATAATGTTAATCTTTTTCTTCTTTTGGTTTTATTTCATTCACAAATGTATCCCACATATCAGCAACCTTAGTGCCCAGAGTTGAAAAATGCTCAACTTTGGGCAGAACGCTGCGCCTGCAGCAGGCGTTTTCAGCCGTGTAAAAGGTGGATACAGCCCCTAAATGTACTAGTGTACATTGAACGCTTTAACTACATTTGACTACACTCTTAAAAAGTACTTCATGATGCCATAGAATAACCTTTTTGGTCTAAATTGTTCCATACAGAACCTTTAACAATAAAATAACCTTTCTGTTTCACAAAAGGATTATTTGAGAAAGAGATAGTTCTTTAAAAACCTCTGAATACATGGTTCTTTGTGGAAAAATGGTTCTTCTATGGCATTGCTGTTATTTTTAAGAGTGATTTCAGAAACAAGCAACACAATGAGCAAGCATGTACAGTACATTAGCACAAAATAAAAAATATAGATATTTTAAAAGATTATTACATAATACTTATGTAAATCTAAATGTGCAGGTAAACTGAATATTTATATGTTGGCACATTTATAATTTACTACATTCTGATAATTTGGGGAAAATTAACTAATACGCTCTTAAAAATGTGCTTCAAAAGGTTCTTCGTTGTCATAGAAGAACCTTTTGGTTCCATACAGAACCTTTAATAACTGCAGGTTCTCATTCCTATTTTTTATAATCTGAAGATTATAAAATCTTTTTCACCACAAAAAAACATTTGTGAAACAGAAAGGTTCTTCAGATTATAAAAAATAGGAAAGAGAACCTTTGACAGAATGGTTCTTTATGGAACCAAAAATGGTTCTTCTATGGCATCGCTGCATGTGAAGAACCTATCAAGCACTTTTATTTTAGTGTAGACTGACTCGTCCAAAACATTTTTTAATCATTCATCCATGTTAATTATGTCTATAAAAATGCTTGGACTGAATATGTTCAACATAATTTTGGAGCTGCAGTTGAGCCTTTGGAATGCTGATGTTTCTTCACACGTACCTACTTTTTCATCAACTTCAGGCAGATGGAGAAAACACTGTTTGCTGAATGATGGGAGACCCAAATACCCACTGCTGTCCATGGATGGAGACATACATATTGGTGCCCTTTTTTCAATCCACAGTATAGAAACATTGTCTTCATTAGTTCACAGAAAAACCTAAACTTTTATCATGCACCAGGTGTGTTACATTGGAAATGAAAAGCACAGATTATTAAAAATAAATTAATATTGTTTAATATTGTTGCTATTTAGCCAAACGGTTTCATGTGTTCACAGCGTGAATCTAAGAGATTTTCGGTTGGCTCAGATCATGATTTTTCCATTTAGGAGATAAACAAAGGTTTAACTTTGCTCCCAAATGTTTCTATTGGCTATAGAATATATGAAATCTGTGGATCACGACTGACTTGTTTGAATTCTACCGAACAGAATCTGAAAAACTCCAGAAAGCAGTACACCTAATAAAACAAAGCACTGCTTTGTTGCATTTCTTACCAGTTTTGAGATAGACAATCTACTTGAGCAGTTAAACATTCAGAACATTACAGGCCTCCAAATGATTGGTGTGGAGGCATGGATAACAGCAGAGAAATTGATCACTCCAAAAAGCTTTTGTGCCCTTGGAGGATCACTGGGTTTTGCCGTAAAAAAAAGAGAAGCAGTTTGTTGCAGCTTAAGAATCAACTGAAATTCGTAAGTGTAATTGATTAATCGTGTCTTATTGAGTCTAGCGCAGTTTCGTTGCTTTGTTTTAATCGTGTCTTATTGAGTCTAGCGCAGTTTCGTTGCTTTGTTTACAACCGCTTTGTCACATGCTGTGAGTTGCGTTTGGTTCGCGTGTGATTGGGAGATATTGGAAGGCGTGTCCAACGCCAGCTAGAGTACTTAAACAGTTGTTGTAAGGCCGTTCTGTGGGAGAAGCAGTTTGTTGCAGCTTAAGAATCAACTGAAATTTGTAAGTGTAATTGATTAATCGTGTCTTATTGAGTCTAGCGCAGTTTCGTTGCTTTGTTTACAACCGCTTTGTCACATGCTGTGAGTTGCGTTTGGTTCGCGTGTGATTGGGAGATATTGGAAGGCGTGTCCAACGCCAGCTAGAGTACTTAAACAGTTGTTGTAAGGCCGTTCTGTGGGAGAAGCAGTTTGTTGCAGCTTAAGAATCAACTGAAATTTGTAAGTGTAATTGATTAATCGTGTCTTATTGAGTCTAGCGCAGTTTCGTTGCTTTGTTTTAATCGTGTCACATTGAGTCTAGCGCAGTTCCGTTGCTTTGTTTACAACCGCTTTGTCACGTGCTGTGAGTTGCGTTTGGTTCGCGTGTGATTGGGAGATATTGGAAGGCGTGTCCAATGTCAGCTAGAGTACTTAAACAGTTGTTGTAAGTCCGTTCTGTGGGAGAAGCAGTTTGTTGCAGCTTCAGAATCAACTGAAATTCGTAAGTGTAATTGATTAATCATGAAACGTCTCATGTAACCTCGGTTCCCTGATGGAGGGAACGAGACGTTGTGTCGAAGACGACAGATGGGGTTCGCCCTTGAGAACCAATCACCTCTGACTACTATAGAAAAGGCCAATGAAATTTGGCGAATGAAATTTTGTGCAGCATTCACTCACCTTTTGTTCTGAAGAGCCTGAGAGCCTCTCACGACTGCAGCAGAATACGATACGTGTTAGTGGCATAAGGGACACAACGTCTCGTTCCCTCCATCAGGGAACCGAGGTTACATACGTAACCGAGACGTTCCCTTTCTGTCGCTCTCTACGTTGTGTCGAAGACGACAGATGGGGTTCCCTATGGAAAACGCCACAACGCTGTATCGCGTCACAATCTCTAGCGAAGCGACGGTAACAGGCCTGGGCGTGTCAGCTCGATGCTTTCGCGAAACTGTAACCTTCCAGTGTGGTGGTCGGGGGGTTCCAGAGCTTTCTTGGAGAAAGATGGGAACAGCCCTGACCGGTAACCTTTCACGGACGGAGGCCTTAGCTCTCTACTGGCGAGAGGCCGTCCGGCTCGGGTTTACACCGGGTAAGCGCAACTTCCTTAATTAGGGATGCGCTGCAGAGGCCACCTCCTACCCGTGGGGAGGAAACGGTGGATAAGGTATGGGCTCGTCCTTGGAGGAGAACGCATGGAACGTGCGGGCTGAGTAGTTAACCGCGAGGTGGAGGTCCACCTGGGGAAGCTCATGGGTTACCAGGAGTGGGAACCATATCATGAGGATACATCAGACGGAACAGCCCACGGGGGGGGTGTTACAGGCGTCCGGTAGCACTAGGTCCGGTTAGAGCCAGGGGATGGCTCACATGTTATCCCGGCCCTAAGGGGAAGGCTGCTCTGCCCAGCCAACCCCCAGGTGGTGCTTGCTTAGTGATGGATAGAATGCCTATTCTTAACCAAGTGGTTGGGTAAGAAGGGAAGCGGATAGGGTACCTGTCCTTAGCCAGAGTAGGGTAAGGAGAGAGGTTGATAGCACACTGACCCAGCCTCCTAGAGGGTGGGGTGATGCTTTCGCAGGCATACGCCCCGCCGGATGCCAGTCCTACATGTTGCCACGCAGGACGTGGGCTGACACCGGGTTTACGCTAGGGTTATTTAACCCCTGCGAAGGTGTATGGGCGTAGCCCAACCCGCAGCTCTACAGATGTCTGCTAGAGAGGCGCTTCTGCCAGTGCCCAGGAGGTGGCTATACCCCCCTCAGTGGGCATGGGAGATACTGAGATTGGAATGTCGTTCGTAACGGCATCCACGACTCAGTGCGCCAACCTCTGCTTGGAGACAGCCTTCCCCTCTGCTGTCCTCCAATACAGACAAGGAGCTGGACAGAGCTACTGAGGCCCTGCGTGCGGTCCAGGACACAACACGGATGGGGTTGGGTCTTCCTCCCCAATGGGGAGCGCCTGCAAGTTCACCACTTCGCCCGTAAGGGAGTAGTGGGAACTTTTTGGGCACGCATCCGGGCCTGGGTCTCAAGATAACGTGAGAGCTACCAGGGCCGAATTCAAGGCAATCCGGGGACACGGAGGATGCTCGGAGGTGCCCTACCCTCTTGAAGAAAGCGAGCGCCATCAGGAGGGCCGTCCTACTCGGGTGAGGAAGATCGGAACCTCCGAGGGGCTTGGGGGGCCCAGAGGCCCCCCCGAGGACCCCTTAGGGTCCCAAGGGGGTATGGAGCGGAGATGAGGCGGGAGCCCCTTAGCAACCTGGTGACCAGGTCGTGTCATCCTAGAAACTTTCCATCAACTGAGTTGTGATGAGTGGCGACAGCGACTACATACACACTCAGTGTGGAGGGGAGATGTTAGTCTCCAGTCTCGTAAGAAGGACAACACAATCCTGATCGAGCACCTCAGTGGGTCTTTCTCGTTGAGAGAGACACCAGGACAAGAAGCGGCGCCGTCTAGAGGCGTGTAACCGCCCAGTAGATGGGGCCCTAGCCTGGGTGATGGTCTCCGCCATAGAGGGGGAGTAGCCAACTCAGGAACTTCTCGTCCCGTCTAGAGACCAGACATGGTGTTCCAGAGGTCTGATCTGGGATGCCGGAACGTGTCCTTCCCCTGAGAGAGCAGGTCCTCTGTCAGGGGAATGGGTCAGGGGGAGTCGCTGTCCAGAGCATCAGCTCTGACGCCAAGTGCGGGTTAGACCAGTGCGGTGTAACCAATAACACTTGGTGCTCCTCTTCCCTGGCCTTGCACAGTGTCTGTGCAAGGAGGGTCCTGGGTGGGGAAGGTGTGCTTCCGCCCGTCCCGCGGTCAGCTGTGCGCAATGATATCCGTGTCGAGAGCCTCGGACAGGGAGTACCAAGCGGGGGGGTGGGTCGCCACTCTCTACGAGGCATAAACTGACAAGAGAGCGCGTCGGCTGTCTAGTTCAGTTTGCCCGAGGTGAGTGTGGCCCACAGGGAACGGACCACCTGTTGACTCCACCGGAGGAGGCGTCGAGCAAGTTGTGTTAGCTGCTGTGAGCGAACGCCACCCTAAGATCTGATGTACGCTACAGCTGTAGTGCCGTCCTCGGACCAGCACGTGCTTGTCCGCACGAGAGAGGCCGCAGCCTGCTCAGTGCAAGTAGCACTGCCCACAACTCCTGGCAATTGATATGCCAGCGCAGGTGGGGGTTCGCCCAATGCCCCGCCTACGTGCCCGTTACACACTGCACCGCACCCCTGCAGGGAGGCGTCCGTTGTCACCACGACTGCCCTGAGGGACCTTAGTCCGTCGAAAAGTCATGGAAGACCAGGGGTTTTGGTGCGTCGGCCGCAGGGCGTCATCACCATGCGCCTGCTGCCGGTGTGCCACGCTCTCCTCGGAACTCGACTCTGAAGCCAGTGTTGGAGCGGTCTCATGTGCATCAACCCGAGGGGTCTCACCCGATGAGGACGCCATGCCCAGGAGCCTCTGAATCGTTTCAGGGGGACCGCTGTCTGCCTGAAATGTTCCAGGCAGTTCAACACCGGCTGGGCACGTACTGCGGACAGTAGCGCCGACATGGTGTCAGAGTTGAGTTCCCTACCGAGAAAGAGGCTGCTCTGCCCTGGGGAGAGCTTGTCCTTTCCTCGGTTGACCTGGATTCCCAATCGATCTGGGTGCCGGAGCACCAGGCCCCTTGTATACATAACAGATCTCACGAGTGTGTCAGGCCAGTTCTCAGGGAGAAAGGGCGGCTTCCACGATCTTCATGAAGACCGTGGAGACAGGGACAGATGGGTGTCAGGACGCGCCTTTGCGTGGGCATCCTGAGCAGCAGCTTGAGAAGGTGCTTAGTTCAGGGTACGCAGACCTCCGGGGCGCAACCCGCCGCAACCCGCGTTGTAACCCACCGAACATCTCTTGGTTTGAGGGACGAACTCGATGCCTGTTTGCCAGAAGGGTGGTGACCTCTACCTGAAGTATGTAGGCGTCCCTAGCCTCAGACAGAGGGAGAGATGATGCCCCAAAACTTGGGAGAGTCTCTGGCGAACTGGATCGAGTAACCAAGACGGACCGTCTGCCCTAGCCACCGAGACAGTGTGGGCAGCTCTCGAGCTCCCAGGGACTGTAACAGGGGGACCAAGGGGACGGTCTGCTTCACCATTCCCATGGAGGGTGGTTCGATGGCTGGCGGAGTTAACCCTGTCGCGGGGAGGGGGCCCCGGAGGGAAGGTTGGCTCTGCCTACTTACCTGCCTGGCGGGACAGCTGCACGCACTGTCATTGAGAGTGGTAGCAGCTGTCGTGTGTGTACGACCCTACGCCTCGCCAGTGCGTGGGGTCGGGTTTGCCGGGCACAGTCCAGTGGAGTGTGCGATCGGCAGGAATGAACTCCCAGGGGAAACAGACAACTCTCTGTGAGTAAGTGGGCGCCAGGCCCTGAGAAGGGCCCGGCTTGGTGACGAGGCAGGAGCCGTCCCGTACCGACTGATCAGAGCCGTAGCTGTGAAGGTCGGGCCCGATGTTGCTCCCCCCTGGGGTCTTCCCGTCAGTGTCACTTCTCGTGAGAAGTTAGCTGACGGGGTGAGGTTTCCCCCTCGACTTCGACTTCCGGGGTGCCACCTGCGGGGGCACAGTAACCGGAGCCGATGTGGAAGGGGTCCTGGGCTGTCGGGAAACAGACATGACGTGAGATCTCGGAGGAGCACAGAAAACCTGCATTATACCTGGGTCGGCCTTACCCTCGTGGAGCTCTCTCAACGCCCTGGCCTGGTGGACCTGCAGGATGGCCATGGCGTAGAGAGAGGAGGCAGCCCGGTCCGCGGCAGCGCAAGGCTTCGGCACCATAGATGTCAAAGTCCTACACGCGTTGGACGGTAGGCGTGGCCGATTCTCCCCAGGCGGCAGCCGTCTGCGGCACAGATGCACCGCAGCCGCACGTTCCACCCGGGGGATCTCGACGCAGCCTTTGGCTGCCCCACCCTCGAGGAAAGTGAGGGAGCCGGAGCTGTTTCGACCGGAGCGATCCGTGGAGCGCTCCTAGTTTTACACAGCTCCTCATGCACCTCCGGGAAACAAATGGCACCCGGGTGGGCGCGGTTTGCACCGCGCTCCGCCCCCAGGAACCACATATCCCGGATTAGCATGGCTGACATCACTTCTGCTTCCTCCTGAGCTCGACCCCCCTGGGGGGGGAGCTCGGATTCGTCAGAGTCGGATGCCAGTCTCCCTCCGATGCTGCGAACGACATCTCATCTACGTCACACATCGTTTCCGAGTGCGTGCCTGAGGATCCGAACGGTATGCCACCGCCGGTTGGGGAACGTTCAGAAGAGCGAATCGGGGTGCGATCGGCCCGTGAGCACTTGGCTGGCGGGTTTACGTTCGCAGAGTTCCCCATATCACTAACGCTGCTACGTGGGTGGTCATCGAGGCCGTAGCCACCGATGTCACAGCCCGGGTAGCAGACGAAATGGTGGCTGGTTCCCGTAGGAAGACAGCCCCCCGTGACCGCAACTTCTGAGTGACAATCCGCCCGCAGTGCGGGCAGATGTGTCAACGAACGCTGCTTCAGTGTGCTGGACGCCCAGACACCTAATGCAGCGATCGTGTCCATCCCCCTCCTCGATGAGGGTGCCGCACCCAACAGAACAGCGGGACATGCCGCGCTGGAAATCGCTCAGTCCTGAAAAGGACCTTTTAGAAATAATCTCTATCACCTCCGGAACCGCCGAGACGCCCAGGAGTAGGTCGCTGCAGGAAGGGACGATCCGCTGCTCTGCGTCGTAGATCCGGCGAAGTAGAAGAAGAATTTGTTGAATTCTTTTTGTTCGTAGTCATGAGCGAGGGCTCTGAAGAACAAAAGGTGAGTGAATGCTGCACGCCGGCTTCCTTTTATACCGGACATCCGGGGGCGGAGCCCGGCATGCAAATTTCATTCGCCAAATTTCATTGGCCTTTTCTATAGTAGTCAGAGGTGATTGGTTCTCAAGGGCGAACCCCATCTGTCGTCTTCGACACAACGTCGAGAGACCGACAGAAAGGGAACCCTCGTACTCTCTTTAAAACCTTCTCTGCTCTTCTTTGCCCACCTGCCCCCTCACCTCCATCTGAACTAACAGCTGATGATTGTGCCGCTTTCTTTGTTAAGAAAACGACCACCATCAGCAGTCAATTCTCTGCGCCACCGCCTCCTGATCACGCCCGACCCCTAGACACATGCTCGTTCCCCTCTTTCTCTCTCCTATCTGAAGACAACGTTTCCAAGGTCATTTCTTCTAACCACCCGACTACCTGCCCACTAGATCCCATCCACACTCATCTCCTCCAGGCCATCTCTTGTTCCCACTCTGATCCACATTATCAACTCGTCTCTTACCACTGGTACATTTCCCACACTCTTCAAAGAGGCGCGTATTACACCCCTACTGCAGAAACCCACTCTTAATCCTGCACTGTTAGAAAACTACAGACCAGTATCTCTCCTCCCATTCATTGGTAAAACTCTCTTGAAAGTGTTGTATGTAACCAGCTCTCATCCTATCTCATCCAGAACAACCTCCTGGACAGCAACCAGTCTGGTTTCAAGAGCCGTCATTCCACTGAGACAGCGCTGCTCTCTGTCATTGAAGCACTGAGACTGGAAAGAGCTACCTCAAACTCATCAGTTCTTATCCTGCTGGATCCATCTGCCGCCTTTGACACTGTCAACCATCACATCCTCCTGTCGACCCTCAAGGCTATGGGTGTCTCTGGAGTGGTCCTAGAATGGTTCAGGTCTTACCTCTCAGGTAGGTCATTTAGAGTATCGTGGAGAGGTGAGGTCTCCGAGTCCCAACATCTTGACACAGGGGGTGCCTCAGGGCTCAGTGCTTGGTCCGTTGCTATTTTCTGTATACATGACATCCCTAGACTCTGTCATTCGGAAACATGGCTTTTCCTATCAGTGCTACGCGGATGATACACAACTCCACCTGTCTTTTCAGCCAGACGATCCGACAGTTTCTGCACGCATTTCAGCATGCCAAGCCGACATCTCTGAACTGCTTGTAATCCCGGCTGACACAAAGACTCATCACAACTTCTCTATTCAACTGGGTTCATCAACCATCACACCCTCCAGAAAGGCCAGAAACCTGGGAGTGGTGATCGATGATCAGCTTAACTTCACAGATCAGGTTGCCAGCACCGCCCGGTCCAGTAGATTTATCCTCTACAATATTAGAAAAATGAGACCCTTCCTATCAGAGCATGCTATGCAAGTCCTAGTCCAGGCCCTTGTTCTGTCCAGACTGGACTACTGCAATGCGCTAATGGCTGGACTCCCTGCTTGCACAACCAAACCTCTACAGATGATCCAGAATGCTCTGGCAAGAGTGGTCTTCAATGAACTGAAGAGAGCACACGTCACTCCTCTCTTCATAAAGTTACATTGGCTCCCTATTGCGGCTTGCATCAAATTCAAATCCCTCTTCCTGGCCTACAAGTCCACCACTGGTTCGGCTCCCCCTTATCTTCTTTCGCTAATGCAGACGTATGTACCCACCAGATCTCTGCGCTCTGCAAACGAACGACATCTTATGGTGCCATCCCAAAAAAGTAAAAAATCGATCTCACGAACCTTCTCTGGATCGGTTCCACTTATGTGGAACGATCTGCCCGAGGCAACAAGATCTGCAGATTCTGTAGCCATCTTTAAGAATCGTCTAAAAACACATCTCTTCCGTCAACACCTTACCGATCAGTTCTGACTTCTATCTCTTTTCTACTCTTAATGAAAAAATATACTGTGGTAGGCTTTATGAAGCCAGTTTTATTGATTGCACTTATGCTTGTTGTTGTACTTACGTTGTCCGAATTGCTTCAATTGTTTACCCCATCTGTAAGTCGCTTTGGATAAAAGCATCTGCCAAAATGTAAATGTAAAAATGTATTTTCAGATTATGTTGTTAAAGCATTCTGGGACACAGCTTTTCCATTTTCGCAGAAAGATAAATATTCAACTCGAGGTCAATTAAACTGCAACACATATCAGGATCTTCTTGTGTTCAAAAATTACAATGAAGATGTGCCAGAACATAGATAGTAATGTCTACAAATCAGTGTATGCTGTGGCTTATGTCCTACACAGTCTGCTTGAGTGCAAAGAAAAAAAAAAGGTTGTCAGAAGTGCCTGACAATACAACCACATCAGGTAGAACAATTAGCTAGACAGGTAAAGAAAAAAAATAATTTCATAGTCTAATAGTGGCAAAATGTCTCATTCATATTGTTTATTTTTACTAGGTTGTTGAAGCTCTGAAAATGGTAAATTTTACAGTAAAATTTGGAGAGTGTGTGTGGTTTGACAGCACTGGTGCTGCAGCGGCCCAGTATGAAGTTGTGAACTGGCAGCAGGACTCTGATGGATCAATTCAGTTTAAAGCAGTGGGTTACTATGATGCCTCACTTTTGTGCTTAACACAGAAAACATCATCTGGGCTGGAGGACAGCTGCAGGTAATATGTTTTGTGGTCATCCCAGAATGAAATTGGGCTTCCAAACAATTATTAAAGCTCTGTAATTGCTCAGAGTTCAGGATAGAAAATGAAGTTCCCATACAGAAAAACATGAATATTTTTATAGCCATACCCATTAATACTCGTGGCTTTGAAATAATCTAATGTAATGCTTATCTATGAGATATTACAATAAAGAGGGCAATGAACTGTGTCAAGCAGAATTAATAATAAGTTTATGTAACATAATCTTTAAATACATTTTCTGATCACAAGCAGTATTTGTACAACATGTTACCTTACAATAGCTCATAATGCATTGTTTCATGCATCAACACAGTTAACTTTATGAATAATACTGACAAATTGTGTTCATTATTATTATCATTACCACTATCCCATTTTTTTCTGTGCTGAAGCCAAGGTCTGTGTGCAGTGAGAGTATCCCAAACCAAAGATTCAAAGAAAACCGACTAGTTGCTCTTTTTGTGTTCTCCTTCTACTGTTCAGGATGCACTTTCTTAGCAAAGGAGTAAATACATGAAACAATTTTCATTTTGTCTCTAACTTTAGTGATCACAACTTTCTTTCCAGATTCAAATAACTGCATGCAGTGTCCAGGGGAATTCTGGTCTAATGCTGAGAAAAATAAATGTGTGTTAAAGACTGTAGAGTTTCTGTCATTCACAGAAGTTATAGTGCTAGTCTTTTTCTCACTGTTTGGTGTATTTTGTGTTTTGGTGAATAACTGTACTGGTCACAGTCCTGTTTTACAGTAAGAAGGACACCCCCATAGTGAAAGCCAACAACTCAGAGCTGAGCTTCCTGCTGCTCTTCTCATTGACTCTGTGTTTTCTCTGTTCACTTACTTTCATTGGTCGCCCCACAGAGTGGTCCTGTATGTTACGTCACACAGCGTTTGGGATCACTTTTGTCCTCTGTATCTCGTGTTCTGGGGAAAACAATAGTTGTGTCAATGGCCTTCAGGGCCACATTTCCAGGAAGTAATGTCATGAAATGGTTTGGGCCTGTACAACAGAGACTCAGTGTTCTTGCCTTTACACTTATACAGGTTCTAATCTGTGTGCTTTGGCTAACAATATCTCCTCCTTTTCCCTACAAAAATATGAAATACTATAAAGGGAAGATCATTCTTGAATGCAGTCTGGGTTCTATTGTAGGTTTCTGGGCTGTACTGGGTTATATAGGCCTTCTGGCTCTCTTGTGCTTCATTCAGGCTTTTCTGGCTCGTACGCTACCTGATAACTTTAATGAAGCTAAATTCATCACATTCAGTACGCTCATATTCTGTGCTGTGTGGATCACATTTATTCCAGTTTATGTCAGTTCTCCTGGAAAATTTACTGTAGCTGTGGAAATGTTTGTCATTTTAGCTTCAAGTTTTAGTTTATTGTTCTGCATATTTGCACCTAAATGTTGCATTATCCTGTTTAAGCCTGAACAAAATACCACAGAACATTTGACGGCAAAAACACAAGATAAATCCTACTGAGGAATAAATAACATAACCATACGAAAATGGCAGTAGCTTTCATTGTTCCAATGCATGGTAAAATAAAAAAAAGTTCATTCAAAGCAACTAGAAATTTAATTCTCTTAATAAAACCCTGGCTGAAAAAAAATATAATGTTGCAATTGTAATAATATTTTGTTAATAAAGATGTTGAAAATAAGCATGGCATGTTTGTAAAATAAACATATTTGTTTATCAGCCAATAGCTCAGAAAGTTGCATGAATGCATGAAAAGTTCTGCTTCAGGATAAGGCCGTACATGCATCTCAATTTGGCTAGCTAACTACCTTGTCAGGAGATGATTTGCCATACATTTAAATATCATAACATGGTTAAATGTAACCTAGCCAAATTCTCAACTCAACTCAACTTTTTTTATATAGCGCTTTTTAAAACAATATGCAAACGGTGGCGAGGAACCCAAAACTCCAATCGAGAAAAAAAACCTCAGGAGAACCCAGGCCCAACCAGGGGGATTCCAGTTCCCCTCTGGCAAAAGCTGCTGCCTCTGCACAAGCTCAACAGTGCTTGCACAACAAGGCTACATAAAAAAATAAATAAACTTACTAATAAGGTAAATTATAGATTTAAGATTTAGTCTTTAGTCTAGATTTAAACTGATAGAGTGTGTCTGCCTCCCGGACAGTGCAGGGAAGAATATTCCAAAGTTTAGGCCCTAGATAAGAAAAGGATCTACCACCTACACTTGATTTTGAAATTCTAGGTATTACCAACTGACAGGACGCCTGAGAGCGTAATGCACGTGGAGGATTGTTATACAATAGAAGTTCATTCAAATACTGCGGCGCTAGACCATGTAGGGCTTTATAGATAACCAGTGCAAGGTTGACAGAACCGGGGTTTCCTTTCTGTCGGTCTCTCGACGTTGTGTCGAGAACGACAGATGGGGTTCGCCCTTGAGAACCAATCAACTCTGACTACTATAGAAAAGGCCAATGAAATTTGGCGAATTAAATTTGCATGCCGGTCTCCGCCCCCGGATGTCCGGTATAAAAGGAAGCCGGCATGCAGCATTCACTTACCTTTTGTTCTTCAGAGCCCTCGCTCATGACTACAAACAAAAAGAATTCAACGAATTCTTCTTCTACATCGCCGGTGTTATGACGTAGAGCAGCGGATCGTCCCTACCTGCGGAGATCTTCCCCTGGGCGTCTCGGCGGTTCCGGAGGTGGTAGAGATTTTTTCTAAAAAGTCCTTTTTAGGACTGAGCATTCTCCAGCGTGGCATGTCCCGCTGTTATCTTGGGTGCGGCACCCTCATCGAGGAGGGGCACACTGAAGCAGCGTTCGTTGACACATCTTGCCCGCACTGCGGGCAGATTGTCATTCAGAAGTTGCGGTCACGGGTGGCTGTCTTCCTACGGGAACCAGCCACCATTTCGTCTGCTACCCGGGCTGTGACATCTGTGGCTACGGCCCCGATGACCACCCACGTAGCAGCGTTAGTGATATGGGAAACTGTGCGAACGTAAACCCGCCAGCCAAGTGCTCACGGGCCGATCGCACCCCGATTCGCTCTTCTGAACGTTCCCCAACCGGCGGTGGCATACCATCCGGATCCTCAGGCACGCACTCGGAAACGATGTGTGACATAGATGAGATGTCGTTCGCAGCATCGGAGGGAGACTGGCATCCGACGGAGGAAGCAGAAGTGATGTCAGCCATGCTAACCCGGGGATACGTGGTTCCTGGGGGCGGAGCGCGGTGCAAACCGCGCCAACCCCGGGTGCCATTTTTTTCCCGGAGGTGCATGAGGAGGTGTGTAAAACTTGGAGCTCTCCACTCTCGGCCCGCTCCGGTCAAACCAGCTCCGGCTCCCTCACTTCCCTCGAGGGTGGGGCAGCCAAAGGCTACGTCGAGATCCCCCGGGTGGAACGTGCGGCTGCGGTGCATCTGTGCCGCAGATGGCTGCCACCTGGGGGAATCGGCCACGCCTACCGTCCAAGGCGTGTAGGACTTCGACATCAATGGTGCCGAAGCCTTGCGCTGCCGCGGGCCGGACTGCCTCCTCTCTCTACGCCATGGTCATCCTGCAGGTCCGCCAGGCCAGGGTGTTGAGAGAGTTCCACGAGGGTAAGGCCGACCCGGGTATAATGCAGGATTTCCGTGCCGCCACTGACAGCGCTCTACGGGCGACCAAGGTGGCGGCACGGGCCCTGGGTCGGACGATGTCCACGGAAGTGGTCCAGGAGAGTCACCCCCGGCTGAACCTTGCGCAGATGAGTGACACCGAGAAAGTCCGCTTTCTTGATGCACCCGTCTCGCAGGGTGGGTTGTTGGTAACACCGTCGAGGACTGCGCTCAGCAGTTTTTGACGGTGAAGAAGCAGACAGTGGCGATCAGCCACATTTTACTGCGCTGCGACTCGGCCGCCCTGAAGCCTCCGAGATCTCACGTGATGTCTGTTTCCTGGCAGCCCAGGACCCCTTCGACATCGGCTCCAGTTCCTGTGCCCCCACAGGTGGCACACCGGAAGTCGAGGTCGAGGGGGAAACCTCACCCCATCAGCAACCTTCTCGCGAGAAGTGACACTGACGGGAAGACCCCAGGGGGAACAACATCGGGCCCGACCTTCACAGCTACGGTTCTGATCGGTCGGTACGGGACGGCTCCTGCCTCGTTCAGGGCCTGGCGCCCACTTTCTCACAAAGAGTTTTCTGTTTCCCCTGGGAGTTCCTTCTAGCCGATCGCACACTCCACTGGACTGTGCCCGGCAAACCCGACCTCACGCCCTGGCGAGGCGTAGGGTCGTACACACACGACAGCTGTTACCACTCTCAAACCGACAGTGCGTACAGCTGTCCCGCCAGGCAGGTAAGTAGGCAGAGCCAACCTTCCCTCCGGGGTCCCCCCCGCGACATGGTTAGCTCTGCCAGCCATCGAACCACCCTCCATGGGAATGGTGAAGCAGACCGTCCCTTTGGTCCCCTGTCACAGTCCCTGGGAGCTCGGGAGCTGCCCACACTGTCTCGGTGGCTAATGCAGACGGTCCGTCTTGGTTACTCGATCCAGTTCGCCAGAGACTCTCCCAAGTTTCGAGGCATTATCTCTCCCTCTGTCTGAGGCCGGGACGCCTACATACTTCGGGTAGAGGTCACCACCCTTCTGGCAAAACAGGCATCGAGTTCGTCCCTCAAAACCAAGATGTTCAGTGGGTTACAACCCGCTCTTCATCGTTCCCAAGAAAGACGGCGGGTTGCGCCCCGGAGGTCTGCGTACCCTGAACTAAGCACCTTCACAAGCTGCTGTTCAGGATGCTCACGCAGAGGCGCGTCCTGACATCTATCAGGTGTCAGGATTGGTTCGTGGCAATCGACCTGAACTCCCTTTCGGTCTGTCCCTGTCTCCACGGTCTTCACGAAGATCGTGGAAGCCGCCCTTTCTCCCTGAGGGGAGGAACGGGTACTTAACTATCTCAACGACTGGCCTATCTTGGCACACTCGTGAGATCTGTTATGTATACAAAGGGACCTGGTGCTCCGGCACCTAGATCGATTGGGACCCCAGGTCAACCGAGGAAAAGACAAGCTCTCCCCAGTGCAGAGCATCCTCTTTCTCGGTAGGGAACTCAACTCTGTCACCATGTCGGCGCTACTGTCCGCAGTACGCGCCCAGCCGGTGTTGAACTGCCTGAAACATTTCAGGCAGACAGCGGTCCCCCTGAAACAATTCAGAGGCTCCTGGGACACATGGCGTCCTCGTCGGGTAGTACCCCTCGGGTTGATGCACATGAGACCGCTCCAACACTGGCTTCAGAGTCGAGTTCCGAGGAGGAGAGCGTGGCACACCGGCAGCAGGCGCATGGTGATGACGCCCTGCGGCCGACGCACCAAAACCCCTGGTCTTCCATGACTTTTCGACGGACTAAGGTCCCTCTGGGCAGGTTACGAGGCAAGTCGTGGTGACGACGGACACCTCCCTGCAGGGGTGCGGTGCAGTGTGTAACGGGCACGCAGGCGGAGCGTTGGGCGAACCCCCACCTGCGCTGGCATATCAATTGCCAAGAGTTGTGGGCGGTGCTACTTGCACTGAGTAGGCTGCGGCCTCTCGTGCGGGACAAGCACATGCTGGTCCGAGGACAGCACTACAGCTGTAGCGTACATCAGATGTTAGGGTGGCGTTCGCTCACAGCAGCTAACACAACTTGCTCGACGCCTCCTCCGGTGGAGTCAACAGGTGACCCGTTCCCTGCGGGCCACACTCACCCCGAGCAAACTGAACTAGACAGCCGACGCGCTCTCTTGTCAGTTTATGCCTCGTAGAGAGTGGCGACTCCACCCCCACGCAGGCCGCTTGGTACTCCCGGTCCGAGGCCCTCGGCACGGATATCCTTGCGCACAGCTGACCGCGGGACGGGCGGAAGCACACCTTCCCCCCCCAGGAGCCTCCTTGCACAGACTCTGTGCAAGGCCAGGGAAGAGGAGCACCAGGTGTTATTGGTTACACCACACTGGTCTAACCGCACTTGGCTTCAGATCTGATGCTCTGGACAGCGACTCCCCCTGACCCATTCCCCTGACAGAGGACCTGCTCTCTCAGGGGAAAGACACGTTCTGGCATCCCAGATCAGACCTCTGGAACACCATGTCTGGTCTCTAGACGGGACGAGAAGATCCTGAGTTGGCTACTCCCATCACCCAGGCTAGGGCCCCCATCTACTAGGCGGTTACACGCCTCTAGACGGCGCCCTTCTGTCTGGTGTCTCTCTCAACGAGAAAGACCCACTGAGGTGCTCGATCAGGATTGTGTCCTTCTTACAGACTGGAGACTAACATCTCCCCTCCACACTGAATGTGTGTAGTAGTCGCGATCGCCACTCATCACGACTCAGTTGATGGAAAGTTCTAGGATGACACGACCTGGTCACCAGGTTCCTAGGGGCGCGAGAGGGCGGCACCCGCCTCTCCGCTCCATACCCTCTTGGGACCCTAAGGTGGTCCTGGGGGGGCCTCTGGGCCCCCCAAGAGCCCCGCGGAGGTTCCGATCTTCCTCACCCGAGTAAGACGGCACCCTTGTTGGCGCTCGCTTCCTTCAAGAGGGTAGGGGACCTCCGAGCATCCTCCGTGTCCCCGGATTGCCTTGAATTCGGCCCTGGTAACTCTCACGTTATCTTGAGACCCAGGCCCGGATGCGTGCCCAAAAAGTTCCCACTACTCTCTTCCGGGGCAAAGTGGTGAACTTGCAGGCGCTCCCCATCGGGGAGGAAGACCCAACCCCTTTCGTGTTGTGTCCTGGACCGCACGCAGGGCTTCAGTAGCTCTGACCAGCTCCTTGTCTGTATTGGAGGACAGCAGAGGGGAAGGCTGTCTCCAAGCAGAGGCTGGCGCACTGAGTCGCCAATCTCAGAATCTCCCATGCCCACTGAGGGCTTACTCCACACGCGGTGTAGCACCTCCTGGGCACTGGCAGAAGCGCCTCTCTAGCAGACATCTGTAGAGCTGCGGGTTGGGCTATGCCACCTTCGCAAGGGTTAAACAACCTTAAACCCGGTGTCACCCAGTCGGCAACATGTAGGACTGGCGTTTGGCTGGGCGTATGCCTGCGAAAGCATCACCCCACCCTCTAGGAGGTTGGGTCAGTGTGCTATCTACCTCTCTCCTTACCCTACTCTGGTTAAGGACAGGTACCCTATCCGCTTCCCTTCTTACCCAACCACTTGGTTAAGAATAGGCATTCCATCCATCACTAAGCAAGCACCACCTGGGGGTTGGCTGGGCAGAGCAGCCTTCCCCCTTAGGCCGGGATAACATGTGAGCCATCCCCTGGCTCTAACCGGACCTAGTGCTACTGGACGCCTGTAACACCCCCCCCCCCCGTGGGCTGTTCCGTCTGATGTATCCTCATGAGTTGGTTCCCACTCCTGGTAACCCATGAGCTTCCCCAGGTGGACCTCCACCTCGCGGTTAACTACTCAGCCCGCACGTTCCATGCGTTCTCCTCCAAGGACGAGACCATACCTTATCCACCATATTCCTCCCCACGGGTAGGAGGTGGCCTCTGCAGCGCATCCCTAATTAAGGAAGTTGCGCTTACCCGGTGTAAACCCGAGCCGGACGGCCTCTCGCCAGTAGAGAGCTAAGGCCTCCGTCCGTGAAAGGTTACCGGGCAGGGCTGTTCCCATCTTTCTCCAAGAAAGCTCTGGAACCCCCCGACCACCACACTGGAAGGTTACAGTTTCGCGAAAGCATCGAGTTGACACGCCCAGGCCTGTTACTGTCGCTTCGCTAGAGATTGTGACGCGATACAGCGTTGTGGCGTTTTCCATGGGCAACCCCATCTGTCGTTCTCGACACAACGTCGAGAGACCGACAGAAAGGGAACGTCCCTTATGCCACAAACACGTATCGTATTCTGCTGCAGTCGTGAGAGGCTCTCAGGCTCTTCAGAACAAAAGGTAAGTGAATGCTGCACGCCGGCTTCCTTTTATACCGGACATCCGGGGGCGGAGACCGGCATGCAAATTTCATTCGCCAAATTTCATTGGCCTTTTCTATAGTAGTCAGAGTTGATTGGTTCTCAAGGGCGAACCCCATCTGTCGTTCTCGACACAACGTCTCATTCCCTCCATCAGGGAACCGAGGTTACATACGTAACCGAGACGTTATATGCTCATACTTTTTTGTACGTGTAAGAACTCGAGCTGCCGCGTTTTGAACCAGTTGCAGTTTTTGTAATAGGCCTGCAGGGCAACAACCTAAAAGTGCATTAGAGTAATCTAGTCTTGATGTCATGAATGCATGAATTAATTTCTCTGCATCTGACAGTGACAGCATATGACGTAGTTTAGATATTTATATTCTTAAAATGCAATTTTACAGGTGTTGGCGACATGGCTCTCAAATAACAGATTACTATCGAATACAACGCCAAGATTCTTAGCTGACGACGAGGACTTTATGGAGCATCCGTCAATAGTTAAGCAGTATTCTTGGTTGTTACGTATGGCGGTTTTTGGTCCACTAAGTAACACTTCTGTTTTGTCCGAGTTCAGTTGTTTGACAAATATTGTTACTCATCCAGTTTTTTAAATCAACTATGCATTCCTTTATTCGATGGAACTTTATTCGATGGAGGAAATATAAAGTTGAGTATCATCAGCATAACAGTGAAAGCTAATTCCGTGTCGCTTTATTATATCTCCTAGAGGTAGCATATATAATGCAAAGAGCAGAGGCCGTAAGACTGAGCCCTGTGGTACACCGTACTGGACTTGCGATTTGCGGGACACCTCATTGTTTATTGCTACAAATTGAAAACGGTCAGATAAATAAGACTTAAACCATTTCAATGCTATTCCATTAATGCCGACGTACTTTTCGTAAATTATATCATATACAGTATAATCATGTTTCCTATTCTGATTTAGCCACAAAGGTCCCTGTAGAAACAAAGCTTAAAGACTTTGATCAGTTGTAACCTGGAATAGAGCCTGATGTTAAGGCTTCAGTGGTATGTATATATCTGCAAGCAAATTTAACAGGTGCCTCCAAAACAACACAAACCCACATTTAGTGCAGACTCGTATTTGAGTGTCGCTACACAGATCATAGTCCCAGATCATGAGGGATCTTGTAGTGTCAGTTTTGGGCCCTTCTGAAATTGCATGAATCAGTTGTTTAGCTAAATAAAGATCATGTCCATGTTTGGCATGTAGAGATTATTTGTGTATTAAACATCTAGGGCCGGTTTCCCATTAAGGGCTTAAAATAAACCAGGACTAGGCTAATTCTACTTAAATTAATCCACACTAAACAACTGACTTTCTGAGATGTTGCTTACATTTGGATTAACTAGTTCTAGACTACAGAGTCTCAGATTAAGGTAATCAAGGACAAGTGAGATCATTTTTTGGAAACCCGATTAGATTAACAATTTCAGGTAAGATTTATTGTTGCCCC
The DNA here is from genome assembly GCA_006030095.1 of Triplophysa siluroides. Lineage (NCBI taxonomy): Eukaryota > Metazoa > Chordata > Actinopteri > Cypriniformes > Nemacheilidae > Triplophysa > Triplophysa siluroides. Next base: position 309,809 of record VCII01000424.1, on the reverse strand, counting down.
ATTCTTACAAATCAGTCAATTATAAATGTTTTCATTAATGAAATGTAAAAATAAAACAATATTATATAGAACTCCTACTTCAGAGTATATATTATCTTGTAAAGGTCCTGTGGAAAAACATAAAAATAAACCTGAAAAAAACAACTGCTGCTATGCGTCAAGAGCGTTTCAAGACAGGTGGGAGACTCCCAGTTCCACCAGACACAGAGGAGTTGGGGGACTTGTTGGCTGGGATTATTGAAAGTCAGCAACCCCTGGAAGGTATTCCAGATGATGACCATTTGGACAGTTCAGGTGAGGAATCTTTCAAAGACTCATTTGATAGGACACGTCTCATTTACAGTAACATGTGCTATCCCATCCAACATAATTAAATGCAAGTCATGTGTTGTAACAAAAATTATGTAATGACCTTTATTGTTGAAGTCAAATGTAATGCTACATTTTTTTTCCATACAAAGATGACCTGATCTTGACACAGGACTTGGGGGGCGCAGGGAACAGTCAAGATGCTCAAATGAATCCAGCAGCAGCCAGCACCAACATGCAGCAGCATCCACTCTCCTGCAGTTGCATTAGTCAGCATCCAGCAGTCTCTAATCCAGGCAGCAGGTCAAGAGGGAAAAGGATGACCATTCATGAGAAACTTGCCATAGAGTTCCATGAACGTAAATTACAATATTTAAAAGAAGAACATGAGGTCAAAATGAAAATTCTTCATCTTGAGTTGTCTATGAAAGAGAGAGACATGAAGCAGCAGCAGTGTCAATTGTCTTTGGAACAAAATCTCAATTAAATAAATAATTTCCTGAATTTTTGTTTTACCTGTCTATGCCAATCATTTATGTATCACTCAAGGCTCATTTATGAGAAGTGCTGCAAAGCAAAAGCATCTCTGTAAGCAAGTCCATTTCTGTCATTGGCTAGCTCAGCGATAGGGACATGTTGGTCATCATCATCTTCAATATCAGGGTCTGGGCAGCCACACTGTTAAAGAAAATTATGAAGCACTGCTGTTGCAATAATAACAATGCAGCACCTCCTAGGTTCAAACCGCAGTGTATTTCGGAGACACTGGAAACGATTCTTCCATACACCAAACATGCGCTCTATTAGCCCTCTGGTGAGCATGTGAGCAGACCTCTGTGTGCTCTGGCTGGGATGGCGGTGAACAGAAGTTTGTCTGTGCATCCACCAAGTATAACCAGAGTGTGTCTTGTTTCAAACTGACCGTATTGTTGTCTTTTGAGTCAGTTGAACCTTTGCAACACAGAACTGCATCTGTGCACACTCCCAATTTACCCTACGATTTCTGAATTCCTCAGCATCTGCTGTAGAGGGAAACTTGATGGGAATGTGGCAGCCATCGATACAACCAATGACTCCAGGGAAGTTCCCATATTCATAGAAATCTACCTTGTTGGTGGCCTGTTCAGCAGCATTTGGGAATTTGATGAAATCCTTTTTCAGTTCACATATAGCACTGCAGACTTTGTGTACTATTTTGCACACTGTTGATTCACCTACACCACACAAATCCCCAGTTTCACGATGGAAAGTTCCACATGCCAAAAACCTTAAGGTAATTAATATTTGTAAGGAAGGAGAAATAGGGGTGCCCCTGACTAAGTCACCTGAAAGCTTGGGCTGCAGCAAACCAATTATTTCTGTTGCATTTTCCTTTGACATACGGAAACGGTCAAGAAAATGTAAATCATCAAAATCATTTAGTGGGTTGCTCCTGTCTTTCAGCAACCTTCTTTCTGGTCTTTGTGGTGGTCTCTGATTGTCGTTGAAATAGTCGAGGTAATCCATTTTCTGCTACTGTGGACGTGAGCCTTGAGGCAAGAAGTTTTTAATCTGAGGTTAAACCTGCTTCTGACCAGGTTTAATTTAAGACTTCATTTAGATCTGACTTAGGTCTAATCCTACTTCTAGAAATCCGATTGTTTAAGTCTAGACTAGTGCAAATCTGAGACTATTGTAATCCATATGTGAGAAAGCTACTTCAATAAATCCAGGTTTAAAATGACATTTAGTCTACGACTAGGCTTAATCCCTGTACGGGAAACCGGCCCCTAATGAATTAAACATCTAACTCAACCAGACTAAAGGTATCTAAACTGTAAAACCTGGATTATATTTTACAATAATTCAACAAAGAGAAGGCTTTATTAGATATTAGATAATACACTCAGATTTATTATTTCTAATATATAATAAATCTGAGTGTACTGCAAAAAGTATGTTTTGCCAGATTTACAGTTTTGCTTTACATTTAGTCATGTAGCAGACGCTTTTATCCAAAGTGACTTACAAATGAGGTAAACAATGGTATAATACATGGTAATACCATAACAACTCAGATTTTAAATTTGCCAATGGTGGTACAGAATACATGTGATATGACCAAAAGGAAATTTTATTTGTGGTAAATGCAATTATTGTACAAACATGTTACCTGAGGCGTCATTTTGTACGATTGCACTCCAGACATCACTTTTGGCAACCACTGTGTTTTTTATTTTTCTTAATAGACATTTATTGGTTGGAGTTGATAAATGTACAGTATAGACACATGTGTACCTCTTAAGGCACTTTCTGTTATTGAATGGCACCCTGATGGGCCGATACACGTTGGTGTTTTGTAATAAGCAGCAGTGAAAATTAAAGATTTTCAGAATACTAACATCTATCCAAGAACATGTATGTGGAATCTTTGCCAGTCTCACGAGTAGGATCCATTCATTTTTTTCCTTCTAAACACCTGATTCATGTCCTGCCCCATTAGGTCATTGGCTACGTGCTAAACCATCCATCCATAATAATTGTCTATAAAGGTCCATATACTGTATCAGCTCAACTGCATTTGGCTGCAGGTGAGCACAATCTTCGGGATGCTTATCTTTCTCCACACACTCCTGCTTTTCCATTACCATGATGCATATGCTAAATATACTCTTTGCCGAATGATATGGGAGACCCAACATACCCGCTGCTGTCCAAGGAAGGAGACATAAGTATTGGAGCAATTTTTGCAATCCACAGTAAATTAACATTGCCTTCATTTGAGTTTACGGAAAAACCTAAATTTCTAACATGCTCCAGGTTTGTTGCATTGAAAACTATTTCAGATACATTAATTATGAATGCAAACAGATTTAACAAGGAAACTTGTTATAGAAAATAATCATATATCATTTTATGAAAAAATACATACTTTTTTTAAAGCAAAGTGTCAAAACACCTGGAAGGTTAAGATGTTAAAGAATTAACCATTTGAAATCTCAAGTATACAAACGTTTTTATTTTTAAGCTTCAGTCCAAAATTTATTTAATGTTTTTACAGTGTAAACCTACAAGATTTCCGTGGGGCTCAAACTATGATTTTTGCGATCGATGAGATCAACAAAAGCAATTTGTTGCTCCCAAATGTTTCTATTGGCTACAGAATCTATGATAGCTGTGGTTCAAGATTGTCTTCTATGAGTGCAATTATGACATTGATGAATGGTCAAGAAATTGCCGAAGGTGACAAATGCAATGGACATTATTTTACAAATGCTGTTATAGGGGAACCACAGTCCTCTGCCTCAGTGATTCTGTCCAGAACCACAGGACCTTTTAAAATCCCAGTGGTAAGAGGAAATAGAAGCAAAAGATTGACATAATCAGTAAACTGTTTCTAAATTATATGTGCTTTTATGTACTCTCTTTTTCAGATAAGTCCTTCAGCAACATGTGAATGTCTCAGTAATAGAAAAGATTTCCCCTCGTTTTTCAGAACTATTGCTAGTGATTATCATCAGAGCAGAGCACTTGCATACATAGTCAAGCACTTCGGCTGGTCTTGGGTTGGAGCTGTGAACAGTGACAATGATTATGGAAACTATGGAATGGCCATATTTATTGATACAGCAGAGAAGGAGGGAATTTGTGTAGAGTACTCTGTAAAATTTTTGCGAACAGATCCTGAAAAATTAAAAAAAGTAGTAGAAACAGTAAAACATGGCACTGCAAAAGTGGTTGTTGCATTTATGACTAGTTTTGAGATGTATAGTCTACTTGAACAGTTAAATATTCAGAACATTACAGGCCTCCAAATTATTGGCGTAGAGGCATGGATGACTTCAAGTAGTATGATTTCTCCTTTCAGTTTTCGTGTACTGGGAGGGTCACTGGGGTTTGCAGTAAGAAAAATCAATATTGATGGTTTTGCAGATTATGTGATAAAAGCATTCTGGGACACAGCTTTTCCTTGCTCACAGAGATACTTTAATCGATCTCAATATGAAGTACATTGCAGCAGATATCAAAATCTACTTATGTTTAAAAATTACAATGAAGATGTGCCAGAACAACGATATCCAAGCAACATCTACAAGGCAGTGTATGCTGTGGCTTATGCACTACACAGTCTACTCAAATGCAAAGAACAAGAAGGTTGTCAAAAAAACCTGACAATACCACCAGAGCAGGTAAAACTAGAACCACCAGTGTATACCTAAAACCGCCAGAAGGTCAAATGTACCCATACACATGAATATTGTTTTGATATGGCAATAAAACGTATGATGTCACTGATTTAAGTGACTGTTGTCGCAAAGTAATGTCTAGAGACATAAAATGATGATTATTAGTGATCATCTATGCATTTGTGCTGTGGTTTTATGTTCAAAGCTAAAGTAAAAAAAACACTTATCAAAGAAAATATTTTTTCTTTGTGGTATAATAATTGATGCAACGACAAAATCAAGCACACAGTTTCACCAAAATAATTATTCGGTTGTTTAGTTATATCACTTATTAGTCGGACAAGAGAAAAAAACATAAGATAATTATACAAAATAAATGCAAAGGTAAATTTGACCCAACGGCACTTATAGGTATGAATGCACTACTTTTTAATCTGGTTTTATCTAAACAATTTTTAACAACAGGGTATTGTAAATAACACAATTTTAGTCAAATGCAATGACTGTGAGACTTGGATATTTTATTTAAAACCTGTTAAGAACATTTGAAAAACGTCCACAGGTAAATTTTATCCAGTGGCGGTTCTAGAGTTAAGAGTGCCCCATTATTTGTGTTTAACAGTGGGTTATAATGCCTCAGTAATAACCTAGTGTTGTTTTCACTAGGTGATTGAGGCTTTGAAAGAGATAAATTTCACAGTTAAGTTTGGAGATCGTGTGTGGTTTGACAGCACTGGGTCAACAATAGCCCAGTATGAAGTTGTAAACTGGCAGCAGGACTCTGATGGATCAATTCAGTTTAAAGCAGTGGGTTACTATGATGCCTCACTGCCCCCTGACCAGCGCTTTGTGCTTAACACAGAAAACATCATCTGGGCTGGAGGACAGCTGCAGGTAAATTAAAGTTATTTTTCAAAGGAACAAGGAAAGTTATCTTAAATAGCTCACATCATATATTTGTAGAATTTTTTTAAATGTATTTTTCTCATGTAGAAGCCAAGGTCTGTGTGCAGTGAGAGTTGTCCACCAGGCACTAGGAAGGCTGCACAGAAAGGACGACCTGTCTGCTGTTATGAATGTATTCCATGTGCAGATGGAGAAATCAGTAATGAGACAGGTAAACTTCAGACCAAATCAAAGATTCAAAGAAAACTGGTTAGCTGCTCTTTTTGTGTTCTCCTTCTGCTGTTCAGGTTGCAGTTTCTTAGCAAAGGAGTTCAATAATAAATTAATTTATTTTGTCTCTAACTTTAGTGATCACAACTTTCTTTCCAGATTCAAATAACTGCATGCAGTGTCCAGGGGAATTCTGGTCTAATGCTGAGAAAAATGAATGTGTGTTAAAGACTGTAGAGTTTCTGTCATTCACAGAAGTTATGGGTATAGTGCTAGTCTTTTTCTCACTGTTTGGTGTAGGAATAACTGTACTGGTCACAGTTCTGTTTTACAGTAAGAGGGACACCCCCATAGTAAAAGCCAACAACTCAGAGCTGAGCTTCCTGCTGCTCTTCTCATTGACTCTGTGTTTTCTCTGTTCACTTACTTTCATTGGTCGCCCCACTGAGTGGTCCTGTATGTTACGTCACACAGCGTTTGGGATCACTTTTGTCCTCTGTATCTCTTGTGTTCTGGGGAAAACAATAGTTGTGCTAATGGCCTTCAAGGCCACACTTCCAGGAAGTAATGTCATGAAATGGTTTGGGCCTGTACAACAGAGACTCAGTGTTCTTGCCTTCACACTTATACAGGTTCTAATCTGTCTACTTTGGCTAACAATATCTCCTCCTTTTCCATATAAAAATATGAAATATTATAAAGAGAAGATCATTCTTGAGTGCAGTCTGGGTTCTAGTGTAGGTTTCTGGGCTGTACTGGGTTATATTGGTCTACTGGCTCTCTTGTGCTTCATTCTTGCATTTCTGGCTCGGACGCTGCCTGATAACTTCAATGAGGCTAAATTCATCACATTCAGTATGCTCATATTCTGTGCTGTGTGGATCACATTTATTCCATCTTATGTCAGTTCTCCTGGAAAATTCACTGTAGCTGTGGAGATATTTGCCATTTTAGCCTCAAGCTTTGGTTTACTATCTTGCATATTTGCACCTAAATGTTACATCATCCTGTTTAAGCCTGAACAAAACACAAGACAACATTTGATGGGTAAAACACAAACTAAGTCCTACTGAAAACAAAACAACATGAAACTATTAACTTTGCAGCAAACATTTCCCCATATAATAGTATACATTATCTCCTCATATACATATACTGTATATTATCTAGTCTAAACCTGCTAATGGGTAATAATGGAACAACAATATAAACAGTGATTTAACCCTATTTACAAAATGGATCTGCATTTTCATGGATTAAATATTTATGTTTTGAGAGACAATAAAAATAAATAAAAACCCACACCTGTACTGGTAAAATAAAGTATGTGCACAATTTGGATTTGATAGGAGTGATGCAAAGCATTAGTTTACTATCATCTCTTCAGAGACCTTTTCAGGAAAACAATACGTAAATATAGTTCGTACATTTTCACATAAAATAAAATATTGTAGTATTTATGCTGTCTGAAACATACACTGAAGACATAGAAGTTCAAGATGCTTACTCTTCATATCTCAAATTCCACATGCAGCATTGGTTTGTTACAAAAAAAGGCACATAACACTATGATTCTGCTCAAACACAGGACGTTTCTCATTCAGTCACAGTCAGTTTCTCAGTCAATCAGTGCCAACACTGGGTTCTCTCTCTATGCTTGGCCGTATCACCTTAACATTCATTAGCAGTTATTTTGATTAAGATGCATTACCTGTAAAGAAATGAAAAACAAAACAAAATTAGCAGATTTCCATACTACTTATTCCTACTTAAGTTGATCACTGAGAGTTGTTTTCCCACTAAAATAAAATTAAAAACCACACTGTATTGTAAATAATGTTTAAGTATAGAAACATATTAAGTCTCCCCTTCCTTGCCTCACAAGTGGTTGTGGTACTCCAGTAAGGACGTACTGTCATATTAGTAATGACAAGAAGTGATGATAGAAGTTTTGTAATTTTCTGAGTCTTAGTGTTTATAAAATTACCTAGCATGTTAAGTGGCTTTTTTCATAGATAATAGAACTAGATACAGTATTAGCAGCTGTTTCTATGGGCAGCTATACAGTACATTGATCGTCCACCATATTGCAACAGAGCAAGCCGGTCTGTGAACCAGTGTTGCCAAATCTGCCACTTTCCTGTGGAATTGGGCTACTTTTAAACTGTTGCTGAGGGTTGTTTTTTTTCAGCATGTTAAGCATGAACGGATTTTGTTATTTAGCTGTCATTCCTAATGTGATTTATTTATGAAAGTTCTGTTTAGTTATTTGGAAGAAACATTAGGCAGGTGATTTTTGACTTTGTTTCTTTGATCTGGAAACCTGATCCCACAGAAATTGTAACTATATTACCAGGTGGCTTATTATTCATATGAGTTTGTATGTTTTTATTCAAACAAAAAATGTGTGATTACTAGAAAAAAGCAATACTGAATGTATTAACCTATCTTAAGAATTCACATCGTAAAAAAGTTACGTTTTTGTGAGATTGTGTTTGATTTAGCAAATCTGCCAAGAGTTTTACTCTACATTCTTAAAATGTATTAAATTTGCTTAATAAGTTTTTCACAGCGATGTCATAGAATAACCATTTTTTTGTTCCACAAAGAACCATTCAGTGAAAGGTTCTTTGAAGAACTATTTCTTTCCTGTCTTTTTATAATCTGAAGAACCTTTTTTGCCCCAAAGAACCTTTTGTGTTGTGTAAAAGATGTAAAAGGTTCTTTATGGAACCATTTAGACAAAAAGGTTCTTCTATGGCATCCTGAAGCACCTTTATTTTTAATTTTAAATACGTATTTACATAATTACATCTAAGCATTTGGCAACGTTTTTATCCAAAGCGACTTATGATACAATACATTTGTATCTGAGTACGTGTAAAGATATATATAAATAAATGTTTTTAACATCTTTTTGCTTTTCTATTACTGCATCGCTTTACTAAATCATAATAACATTGCAATTTCACAAAACAAGAACTGCAAATTCGGTTTATTTCGGAAAAGTTTAATTTATGCAAAACATATATCCTATATATAATTATGAAAATGGGGGGCGCTAGAGGGCAGCACATGGAGTAGGACGCGTTTTCGTTTGGCTCCGTCGCACTTGTTAAAATAAATAACTTAAACTTCGTTACTCCTGCTTAAATTGACAATTCAGCATAAATAACACGCGGAGGATGAACAAATAAAAAAACTGTTAAAAAAGCTCCATCCCCAGCGACTGAGAGGGTGAAAGGCATGATTGCCTAAATACATCATGATACTGTTAAGACTGAGATATTACGGCTTGCTCGTGACCAGGCCCCGCTCTCTTTAAACTACCTCAAATATGCTCTCTTACCCCTATAGCTTGTAAACACACATTCCCTCCCTCGCAAAACAGATAAGACTTTTCTATCCTGGAAGGAAAAATGGATTATAACCAAAGGAAATTTATACATCCATCCATCTTCTTCCGCTTATCCGGGGCCGGGTCGCGGGGGCAGCAGTCTAAGCAGGGACGCCCAGACTTCCCTCTCCCTAGACACTTCCTCCTCCAGCTCTTCCGGGGGGACACCGAGGCGTTCCCAGGCCAGCCGGGAGACATAGTCCCTCCAGCGAGTCCTAGGTCTTCCCCGGGGTCTCCTCCCGGTGGGACATGCCCGGAACACCTTCCCGGGAAGGCGTCCAGGGGGCATCCGGAAAAGATGCCCGAGCCACCTCAGCTGGCCCCTCTCGATGTGGAGGAGCAGCGGATCTACTCTGAGCTCCTCCCGAGTGACCGAGCTTCTCACCCTATCTCTAAGGGATCGCCCAGCCACCCTGCGGAGAAAGCTCATTTCGGCCGCCTGTATCCGGGATCTTGTCCTTTCGGTCATGACCCACAGCTCATGACCATAGGTGAGAGTAGGAACGTAGATTGACCGGTAAATCGAGAGCTTCGCCTTGCAGCTCAGCTCCTTCTTCACCACGACAGACCGGTACAGTGACCGCATTACTGCAGAAGCTGCACCGATCCGCCTGTCAATCTCCCGTTCCATCCTTCCCTCACTCGTGAACAAGACCCCCAGATACTTGAACTCCTCCACTTGAGGAAGGAACTCTCCACCTACCTGAAGTGAGCAAGCCACCCTTTTCCGACTGAGAACCATGGCCTCAGATCTCAGATCAGCACCTCATAACATATTTGCTCCTTTTAATCAGCTTAGACAAAAATTTGGAATACCCCCTCGCATGTTTTCAGATATCTACAAATACGGAATTATGTAAAAATCAACATGTCTAGTTTTGAAATTTACAAACCCCCTGAGCATCTATATAACATGATGACTCTTGACCTCGACACAGAAGGTATTGTTTCTAGATGTGTCGAATGTTTGAATTGTTCTAGAGAACCTCCGACACAACATATAAAGATGTCCTGGGAGAAAGATTTGGGTATAGATATATTCCAGATGATTCCTGGGCTGAGCCCCTCCAAGGTATTAGGACTTAGTTTTAACATTCATTCTAATTTTCAACTCATCCAATACAAAGTTGAACATGCATTACATTATTCTTATACCAAATTACATTCTATATATCCCTCGGTCTCACCTCTATGTATTAAGTGTAAGTCCAGGGAGGGCACACTGGAACATCTGTTCTGGACATGCCCAAAATTATGTAAATTCTGGTATCTTCTGTTTTTACACTAAGTTACTCAAGATCGATCTTCCTTATGACCCTCTGGTTGCAATACTAGGTTGGGCACCCACCTTGGAAGCCTATAGCCTAAATCAAATTCAGACGATACAATATGGGATGACAACTGAAAAGAAGGCAATTCTGTTGATGTGGAATAAAGAGATGGTACCCAAGTTTGAGATGTGGGTCACAGAATTTAGTAGTGTGTTACACATGGAAAAGATTAGAAATTAAATTGCTGGTAAACCGAGAAAATTCTTACAGATTTGGAACTCTTTCTTTTGTAGCGATTTTAGCTGTAGGCCTATGTTAAAATAAGGATGAGTTTAGCTCACCAAATATGATTCTCCACCAGATCTATCAAGATCACATTCATGAAATGAGTTATTTAAAACGTCAATTTCAGTCAAGGAATTAGTTTAGCTCAAAGGAAAATACGTACAATAATTGTTATAAAATATACATATTTTACACTCCTTGATTAATAATATAAAGTTTAACAATACTTGTATGCATTCGTCCAGCAAATGCATCAGTGATATTAAACACTTTACGTTATCTCAGTCCAAATTATAACATAATGAGTGTAAGGTGTTCTATGGTCACACAATATATATAAACAATGAGGAATTGTAAAGAGAAACATTAAGATATAAAAAATGGACAGGTTTGAATTGCATCAAGTCATCATTCATTCGGATGTACGAATACACAAAAGCCTGAATTAAACTTGTATATCTAACAGTTACAGACTATTTCAAATGGCACTAGTGCCAACACACAACCTAGGCATTTTAGATACATTTATAGAAAAGGACAGTTTAATCACATAAGTTCCTATTGTCATAGAAGTTTCTCTGGTTAGCCTCAGATGTTAAGTTTTAAGATGAAACAGAGAGACTTCTCACCTCTGCTTTTAAGCTAAGGAGTCGTAAATATCCCACTTAGAAACCAAAGGGTTATCAAGACTCTCAGTGAGAGTTCAAAACAGTAAAACCAAACCCCTGGAGCCAGGTTTTGCTATGGTCTTTTGATGATGGTATCAAGAAACCAGGACAAAAGGGAGTGGAGGGGTTTTATAGCGCTTCTTTCAATGATTTTGACCATTTGGCTTATGCCAAATATACTACACTATGAATATTTGGAGGGTGATCACTGATTATTGAATTTAACAGTCTGGTCAAATGCCCAAGAATCTTGGTACGGTGGATTATATATCGGGCAAATTTAATATAAATTAACTATGAAATAAATTGTTATATTACTAGCCACTAGCCAGACTGAGAACCAAAATTAGACCTGAAGTCAACTTAAGGCCAGGCGCCCATAGTTACTGCAGAAAAGCTATGTTTTTTTGAGAATAGTAATCAATACATAAACAAAAACATAGTTTATAGTTCTACCATAAAAACATGGTTACTTTACATTATATTACAAGTACAATTTTGACTGTATTATTTGTGTCCCCTTCAAAAATTGCTCTTGAGAAATGTTGTCAATTGTTTCCCCGAAATGTACACAAAAATGCTTTGCTTTAGGGCTGGATGGGTGTTAGTCAGAAAGTGTACTTCACCTTATTGGGCTAGTGATGAGATTGAAGAAAAAGATATGTTGCAATCTGGCTTATGCCCTGCCCTATCAGTTCATTGGCCACACTCTTAATCATTCATCCATATTAATCTTCTTTATAAAAGTGCAAATATGTTATTAGTTCAATTGGATTCAACAGCTGCACTTTAGTTCAATGTTTGAGATGCTGATCTTTCCATACACACTGCTGCTTTTCTATTATTTTTATGCAGAGGCAGAAAACACTCTTTGCCGAGTAATGGGAGACCCTAAATACCCGCTGCTGTATAAGGATGGAGACATAACTATTGGAGGACTGTTTGCAATCCACCGGCAAGAAACACTGTCATCATTTGAGTTCACAAAAAAAACTCAGCTTCTGTCATGCTCCAGGTTTGTTACTTTCAAAACATTTAATAAACATTAGAGGCAGACAATGTATTACAAAAAACATCTGTTCATGTTTTTTTTTATGTGTGTATAGTCTTTAAACAGATCTATGAAACATGATTTTTTTAAATATCAGAACAAATATGTTACCAGCTGATTTAGTGTACTGGTTTAATATTTTCACAGTGTGAATCTAAGAGATTTTCGGATGGCTCAAATCATGACCTTCGCCATTGAGGAGATTAACAAAAGTGGAACATTGCTCCCAAATATTTCTATTGGCTATAGAATATATGATACCTGTGGTTCAAGAATGTCTTCTATGAGTGCAAATATGGCAGTGATGAATGGACATGAGTTTGCAGCAGAGGAGAAATGCAATGGAGATACTATACATGCTATAATAGGAGATACAGAGTCTTCAACCACAGTGACTTTGTCAAGAACCACAGGACCTTTTAAAATTCCAGTGGTAAGAGGGAATAAAAGTTAAAGTAATTTTACACAAACAAAACTGATGTCGGCTTCAATGTGTCCTATGTTTTTATTTTTTTCAGATAAGTCCCTTAGCTGCATGTGAATGTCTTAGTAATAGGAAAGATTATCCATCTTTCTTCAGGACTATTGCTAGTGATTATCACTATAGTGAAGCACTTGTATACATAGTCAAACACTTCGGCTGGTCTTGGATTGGAGCTGTGAACAGTGACAATGACTATGGAAATTATGGAATGGCCACATTTCTGAAAATAGCCCAGGAGGAGGGCATTTGTGTAGAGTACTCTGTGAAATTCTTCAGAACAGAACCTGAAAGAATAAAACAAGTAGTAGATGTGATAAAACAAGGAACTGCAAAAGTCATTGTTGCATTTATTTCCTTTCTTGATATGGGATTGCTAATTGACCAGTTAAGTACTCAGAACATTACCGGGTTCCAAATAATTGGTTCAGAAGCATGGATAACTGCAAAAGATTACATCACTCCAAGTAGCTTTCGTGTGCTGGGGGGATCACTTGGATTTGCTATAAAAAAAATCCATATTCAAGGATTTTCAGATTATGTTATCAAAACATTCTGGGACACAGCTTTTCCATGCTCACAAAGAAAAGAGAATTCATCTCAAACTGAATTAAAATGCATCAGAAACCAAGATCTCCTTGTGCTGAAAAATTACAATAAAGATGTACCTGACCAACGATATTCAAGTAATGTCTACAAAGCAGTGTATGCTGTGGCTTATGCACTACACAATCTGTTTAAATGCAAAGAACAAGAAGAATGCAAGAAAGGCTTCCCAATACAACCACATCAGGTAAAGATACAAATAAAATAATTAAAGAGGTAAAGAGTTATTATTATAATTAAAGATTGCTAGGCATAGAGAAGAAACCCTTATTTTGTGTTGAGTGTTAAATGATGACATTACAAATCATTCTTTACACTAGGTTGTTGAGGGGCTGAAAAATGTCAATTTCACAATAAAGACAGGAGATCGTGTGTGGTTTAACAGCACTGGTGCCACTTTGCCCCAGTATGAACTTTTAAACTGGCAGCAGGACTCTAATGGATCATTCCAGTTTAAAACAGTGGGTTACTATGATGCCTCACTGCCCCCTGACCAGCGCTTTGTTCCAGACACTAAAAACATAATTTGGACTGGAGGACAGCAGCAGGTAAATTGCATTTGACTGATTTTCCAAACAGGTTTGTTGAAACTGATACAGAATTTACAAACATGAGTACTTGGCATATATTTACCAGTTTAAAAAATAGTGGAAATCCATTCTTTGTTCAAAGCTTTGCATTTGCCCTTTGTTTCATGACATACAATGTTGTTTTCGTTACACTACGATTTTTTTTACATTTTATATTTGGACTGTGTAAGTCTAATGATTCAAACGATTTTTTTTGTCAAGAAATATTCTGCATACATTGCTTAAAAAAGGTGCCATAGTGTTTGCACGTTAACACCACAGAAGAATTCAGTCTAAAAAATATTGCCGTCTGTTGATTCTTGACATGTATTAAATATTGTATATTGTTGTTTATCATGCAGAAGCCAAGGTCTGTGTGCAGTGAGAGTTGTCCACCAGGCACTAGGAAGGCTGTACAGAAAGGAAGACCTGTCTGCTGTTATGACTGTATTCCATGTGCAGATGGAGAAATCAGTAATGAGACAGGTAAACTTCAGCCCAAATCAAAGATTCAAAGAAAACTGGTTAGTTGCTCTTTTTGTGTTTTCCTTTTGCTGTTCAGGATGCACTTTCTTAGCAAAGGAGTAAATACATGAACTAGTTTCTTTTTGTTTCTAACTATAGGAAATCTCTTTCCAGATTCAAATAACTGCATGCAGTGTCCAGGGGAATTCTGGTCTAATTCTGAAAAAAATAAATGTGTGTTAAAGGCTGTAGAGTTTCTGTCATTCACAGAAGTTATGGGTATAGTGCTAGTCTTTTTCTCACTGTTTGGTTTAGGAATAACTGTACTGGTCACAGTTCTGTTTTACAGTAAGAAGGACACCCCCATAGTAAAAGCCAACAACTCAGAGCTGAGCTTCCTGCTGCTCTTCTCATTGACTCTGTGTTTTCTCTGTTCACTTACTTTCATTGGTCGCCCCACTGAGTGGTCCTGTATGTTACGTCACACAGCGTTTGGGATCACTTTTGTCCTCTGTATCTCTTGTGTTCTGGGGAAAACAATAGTTGTGTTAATGGCCTTCAAGGCCACACTTCCAGGAAGTAATGTCATGAAATGGTTTGGGCCTGTACAACAGAGACTCAGTGTTCTTGCCTTCACACTTATACAAGTTCTTATCTGTGTGCTTTGGCTAACAATATCTCCTCCTTTTCCCTACAAAAATATGAAATATTATAAAGAGAAGATCATTCTTGAGTGCAGTCTGGGTTCTAGTGTAGGTTTCTGGGCTGTACTAGGTTATATTGGTCTACTGGCTCTCTTGTGCTTCATTTTGGCTTTTCTGGCTCGGACGCTTCCTGATAACTTCAATGAGGCTAAATTCATCACATTCAGTATGCTCATATTCTGTGCTGTGTGGATCACATTTATCCCATCTTATGTCAGTTCTCCTGGAAAATTTACTGTAGCTGTTGAGATATTTGCCATTTTAGCCTCAAGCTTTGGTTTATTATTCTGTATATTTGCACCTAAATGTTACATCATCCTGTTTAAGTCTGAACAAAACACAAAACAACATTTGATGGGAAAAACACAAACAACGTACTGTTGAGAATACAGTTGATGACACAGTTACTTGTTGCAGTGTAACTTTGACCTTATTTGTTGATCGCATGTTAACGGTTTCTTAAAGACTGTTCCACATGTACATTATTTGTTTATTTCATTGACCAATACGAAAAAATGTAGTTTAAACACTTTCCAATAAACACCTTAAGAGTTTTTTAATGGATTTTTTCTTTAATGTGCAGCATCCTTGAAAATACATATTTGTTGTTTTGGCTGAGTGTATAGAGGTTATTGTAACAGTGTAATGTGTAGACACCAACATGGATGAACAGGCATACAATTTAAATGTATATTTAATCCAACACTTAGGAGATCACTGGATAAGATATTGAGTACACATCAAACAAATGCAAGAACGTAAAGTTAACTTTGAACTGAAATAGTGGTATAAATGCATTAGGACTAACTTAAAAGGACTAAACTTTAAACAGTTAAACAAAAGTTTGTGTTCAGAAACCTAATTAAAACCTTTTCACTGTCTGTAGCCATTTTTGAGCATACATGTAAACATGTATTGTCCAAACGAAAAAGAGACATCTTTTTTTATATTTACATATAAGTGATGTCATCGTGTAGTATCTGACAAGCTAAGCACTTCTGGGGTCTCATTTATAAACGTTGCGTACAAACAAAATGGGGCTGAAAATCTGCGCAAGCCACTTTCCACCCAAAGTTTGTGATCTATTAAAAACAAACCTGACGGGAGAATGTTTGCACCTGTAAGCAAACTCTGACCCATGTGTTCTGGAGACAAGGGGCGAAACAAATGGTGAGTAAGTGAACTCAAGTTAGATTGCAGAAAGTAAGTGTGATAAAAATGATTATAAGCATTTAAGCCTCACAACACATTTAATAAAAATAATTATTTTAAATAGCGCCTTTAAAAGTAGCATCTCAAAGCGCTGTACATAAGTTAAAATAGAGGGACAAAAATTAAACATGTTCTAGAAATCAATAACAACAAGATAAAAATCAGAAAAAAAAACTAAAAGAGAAACAAGCAATTTCACTAAACAAATGATACAATGCAAATATAAATAAAAACAAGGCACTCACATATCTCACACAAAAGCTACCCTAAAAAAGTAAGTTTTGAGAGAGGATTAAAAACATATAAATTCTATAGCTTTGGAATAATTTCACCTCACATCCGTTAAAAAGATCTACAGAGTTATTTGCTCTTGTTTTGAGTGATAATTGTTTCATGCACCTTCTTGTAAAATCGAACTCTCCAATATTAAATAAAACTTCAATCTAAATATGTAATCAGCGCTGCCCCACCATCACACTTTGAGCGCATGAGGAAGAGATGTTCCGACTGAATAGGGACAGCATCAAATACGATAACTGCAGAACACAGTGTTATTAAATACTAAATATATTTTCCTTATATACTGTGCATAATGAGTTCAAAAATCCCTTATGATGAAAAAAAAATTCGAGGACCGTGACGTCGCCCCGCATGGCGCAGCCGGGGCCCCACCCTGGAGCCAGGCCTGGGGTTAGGGCTCGTATGCGAGCGCCTGGTGGTCGGGCCCCCCCATGGGGTCCGGCCGGGCTTAGCCCGAAGGAGCGACGTGGGGCCACCCTCCCGTGGACCCACCACCTGCAGGAGGGACCGTAAGGGGCCGGTTACAAAGTGGATCGGGCGGCAATCGAAGGCGGGGGCCTCGACAACCCGATCCCTGGACGCGGAATCTAGCTCTAGGGACATGGAACGTCACCTCTCTGACGGGGAAGTAGCCTGAGATTGTGCGTGAGGTTCAGAGATTCCGACTAGAGATAGTCGGGATTACCTCTACGCACAGCTTGGGATCTGGAACCACACTCCTCGAGGGAGGATGGATTCTTCACCACTCTGGAGTTGCCCATGGTGAAAGGCGGCGCGCTGCTGTGGGTTTGCTTATAGCCCCCCAGCTCAGCCGCCATGTGTTGGAGATTACCCCGGTGAACGAGAGGGTCGCTTCTCTGCGCCTTCGGGTCGGGGATAGGTCTCTCACTGTCGTGTGCGCCTATGGGCCAAATGGCAGTGCAGAGTACCTGGCCTTCTTGGAGACTCTGGGAGGGGTGCTGGAAAGCGCCCCGACTGGGGACTCCGTCGTTCTGCTGGGGGACTTCAACGCCCATGTGGGCAACGACAGTGACACCTGGAGGGGCGTGATTGGGAGGAACGGCCCCCCTGATCTGAACCCGAGTGGTGTTCTGTTATTGGACTTCTGTGCTAGTTACAGCTTGGCCATAATGAACACCATGTTCAAGCATAAGGGTGTCCATCAGTGCACATGGCACCAGGACACCCTTGGCCGGAGGTCGATGATCGACTTTGTGGTTGTTTCATCTGACCTACGGCCATATGTCTTGGACACTCGGGTGAAGAGAGGGGTGGAGCTGTCAACTGATCACCACCTGGTGGTGAGTTGGATCCGATGGCGGAGGAGGAAGCTGGACAGACTCGGCAGACCCAAACGTACTGTGAGGGTCTGTTGGGAACGTTTGGCCGAATCCCCTGTCAGAGAGATCTTCAACTTCCACCTCCGGCAGAGCTTCGACCAGATCCCGAGGGAGTCTGGAGATATTGAGTCCGAGTGGACCATGTTCTCCACCTCCATTGTCAACGCGGCCACTCGGAGCTGTGGCCGCAAGGTCTCCGGTGCCTGTCGAGGCGGCAATCCCTGAACCCGGTGGTGGACACCGGAAGTAAGGGATGCCGTCAAGATGAAGGAGTCCTATCGGGCCTGGCTGGCTTGTGAGACTCCCAAGGCAGCAGACAGGTACCGACAGGCCAAGCGGACTGCAGCCCGGGTGGTTGGGGAGGCAAAAACTCGGGCCTGGGAGGAGTTCGGTGAGGCCATCGAGAAGGACTATCGGTCGGCCTCGAAGAGATTCTGGCAAACCGTCCGGCGCCTCAGGAGGGGGAAGCAGTGCCCTACCAACGCTGTTTACAGTGGAGGGGGGCAGCTGTTGACCTCGACCGGGGATATCATCGGGCGGTGGAAAGAATACTTCGAGGATCTCCTCAATCCCGCCGTCATGTCTTCCATTGAGGAAGCAGAGGCTGAGGGCTCGGAGGCGGACTCGTCAATCACCCGGGCTGAAGTCACCGAGGTAGTCAAGAAACTCCTCGGTGGCAGGGCACCGGGGGTGGATGAGATCCGCCCTGAGTACCTCAAGTCTCTGGATGTTGTGGGGCTGTCTTGGCTGACACGCCTCTGCAGCACCGCGTGGCGGTCGGGGACAGTGCCCTTGGACTGGCAGACCGGGGTGATGGTCCCTCTTTTTAAGAAGGGGGACCGGAGGGTGTGCTCCAACTATCGGGGATCACACTTCTCAGCCTCCCCGGGAAAGTCTAAGCCAGGGTACTGGAGAGTGGAATCCGGCCAATGGTAGAACCTCGGATTCAGGAGGAACAGTGTGGTTTTCGTCCCGGTCGTGGAACGCTGGACCAGCTCTATACCCTCTCCAGGGTGCTGGAGGGTTCATGGGAGTTTGCCCATCCAATCCACATGTGTGGAGGGTGCTCCGGGAGTATGGGATTCGGGACCCTTTGCTAAGGGCTATCCGGTCCCTGTACGACCGGAGCAGGAGCTTTGTTCGCATTGTCGGCAGTAAGTCAGACTTGTTTCCGGTGCATGTTCCGGCAGGGCTGCCCTTTGTCGCTGGTTAAAAATTATGAACAGAATTTCTAGGCGCAGCCAGGGGCCGGAGGGCGTCGGGTTTTGGGACCACACGATTTCATCTCTGCTCTTTGCGGATGATGTCGTCATGCTGGCCCCATCAATCCAGGACCTTTAGCATGCACTGGGACGGTTTGCAGCCGAGTGTGAAGCGGCTGGGATGAGAATCAGCACCTCCAAATCTGAGGCCATGGTTCTCAGTCGGAAAAGGGTGGCTTGCTCACTTCAGGCAGGTAGAGAGTTCCTTCCTCAAGTGGAGGAGTTCAAGTATCTGGGGGTCTTGTTCACGAGTGAGGGAAGGATGGAACGGGAGATTGACAGACGGATCGGTGCAGCTTCTGCAGTAATGCGGTCGCTGTACCGGTCTGTCGTGGTGAAGAAGGAGCTGAGCCGCAAGGCGAAGCTCTCGATTTACCGGTCAATCTACGTTCCTACTCTCACCTATGGTCATGAGCTGTGGGTCATGACCGAAAGGACAAGATCCCGGATACAGGCGGCCGAAATGAGCTTTCTCCGCAGGGTGGCTGGGCGATCCCTTAGAGATAGGGTGAGAAGCTCGGTCACTCGGGAGGAGCTCAGAGTAGATCCGCTGCTCCTCCACATCGAGAGGGGCCAACTGAGGTGGCTCGGGCATCTTTTCCGGATGCCCCCTGGACGCCTTCCCGGGAAGGTGTTCCGGGTATGTCCCACCGGGAGGAGACCCCGGGGAAGGCCTAGGACACTAGAGGGACTATGTCTCCCGGCAGGCCTGGGAACGCCTCGGTGTCCCCCCGGAAGAGCTGGAGGAAGTGTCTTGGGAGAGGGAAGTCTGAGCATCCCTGCTTAGACTGCTGCCCCCGCGACCCGGCCCCGGATAAGCAAAAGAAAATGGATGGATGGACTGTGCATAATCATCGAATGTCATAGCCTGAAAAGACAGCTTTGGACAGTAGTCTAGATCGAGCCCCCAGGTGGCAGCCAATGGCGGGCTGGACCGCAGCGACACATTCCCTCTGGGGGACATCGACATATCCTCTAGCTGACCCACCTACAGAGGAAGAAAGGGTGAAAGAACTAGTTTGACCTGTACGCGCAGAGAAGGGGGCGTTTCAAAATATGAATGAATGAAGCACGCTGGGTTCCTTTTATACCGGAACATCCGGAGGCGGAGCCCGGCATGCAAATTTAATTCACCAATTTCATTCGCCTTTTTAAAAGTAGTCAGAGTTGATAGGTTCTCAAGGGCGAACCCCATCTGTTGGTTTGACACAACGTCGAGAGACCGACAGAAAGGGAACTATATACACCTGCAGGTTATAAATACGCCTGAAGTGTACACATCCTCGGGTTTCAACTTTGTCCAAAAGGACGTCCAGGCACGCCTACAGTGCGGCATTGAGGTGCAGCATCTCATTCCCGCTTTTTCAAAAGCTGCTCCTTACGCCACTGGCTAGTGCGGTGGATGTAATTCTGAAGAGCACGTAATGGAAACACCTCCTGTGTCATGATCGGTGGAGGGCAGAAGGCCTCAAGAACAACCGGATGCACGGTGGAGAATGGAACTTTCAGAAGACAATTAGGGTGAGGATGTAAAATGGCTTTGACCAGCCCCAGGGCAAATTCCAAACAGGATGTCGAGACTGACAGGGCCTGCAAATCTCCAACTCTCTTGAGAGAAGAAATAGCCAAAAAAAAACATATTTAGGGTCAGACCGGTAACCTGTCCGGTACTGACTCGATTGGTTAGAATTGGGTGCCACCCAGACCTTCGAGCACTATAGCCAAGTCCCATGAAGGGACTGTAGGCCACGAATGAGCCGATGACTTACGGGTGTTTCCCCACAGAAACCCCATCAATCGGGCCACAAACCCTGAGTGTACCAGGACATGTCCCTGTGTCAAACACCACTTTTCTAGATTAAGACAAATACAATTTTATTTTAGTCTCTTTTTAGTAATGCAATTCTATTTAACCCAGTCAATATAGAATAAGTACTTAGTTGGAATGATTCTGTCTGTGTTTCCCTGTTTATTGTGGACTCTGGATTGGCGGCCATCTTGCGAGCGGACTCTGGATTGGCGGCCATTTTACCAGCGGGCTCTGGTTTGAGCCTAAGGCCGTGGAGAAAAAGCTCTGTATGAAGGGTAATAAAGAAACGTCTTGGTTACGTATGTAACCTCAGTTCCCTGATGGAGGGAACGAGACGTTGTGTCGAGAACGACAGATGAGGTTCGCCCTTGAGAACCAATCAACTCTGACTACTTTAAAAAAGGCCAATGAAATTTGCCGAATTAAATTTGCATGCCGTTCTCCGCCCCCGGATGTCCGGTATAAAAGGAAGCCGGCGTGCAGCATTAATTTACCTCTTGTTCTGAAGAGCCTGAGAGCCTCTCACGATTGCAGCAGAATATGATACGTGTTTGTGGCATAAGGGACACAACATCTCGTTCCCTCCATCAGGGAACTGAGGTTACATACGTAACCAAGACGTTCCCTTTCTGTTGGTCTCTCGACGTTGTGTCGAGAAGGAGAGATGGGGTTGCCTATGGAAAACGCCACAACGCTGTATCGCGTCACAATCTCTAGCGAAGTGACGGTAACAGGCCTGGGCGTGTCAGCTCGATGCTTTCACAAAACTGTAACCTTCCAGTGTGGTGGTCGGGGGGTTCCAGAGCTTTCTTGGAGAAAGATGGGTACAGCCTTGACCGGTAACCTTTCACAGACGGAGGCCTTAGCTCTCTACTGGCGAGAGGCCGTCCAGCTCGGGTTTACACCGGGTAAGCGCAACTTCCTTAATTAGGGATGCGCTGCAGAGGCCACTTCCTACCCGTGGGGAGGAATATGGTGGATATAGGTATGGTCTCGTCCTTGGAGGAGAACGCATGGAACGTGCGGACTGAGTAGTTAACCGGGAGATGGAGGTCCACCTGGGGAAGCTCATGGGTTACCAGGAGTGGGAACCATTCTCATGAGGATACACCAGACGGAACAGCCCACGGAGGGGGTGTTACAGACGTCTGGTAGCACTGGGTCCGGTTAGAGCTATCTGTGATAGTTCATATGATATACCGGCCTAAGGGGGAAGGCTGCTCTGCCCAGCCAGCCCCCAGGGGGTGCTTGCTTAGTGATGTATGGAGTGCCTGTTCTTAACCAGTATTTGGGTAAGAAGGGAGGTTGGTGGGATACCTATTCTTAGCCATATATTTGGGTAAGAAGAGAGGTAGAGAGCACACTGACCCAACCTACTGGAGCGTGGAAAGGTGCTTTCGCAGGCATACGCCCACCCGGATGCCAGTCCTACATGTCGCCACGTGGGACTTGGGCTGACACCGGGTTTACTCGAAGGTTGTTAACCATTGCGAAGGTGTTTGGGCGTAGCCCAACCCGAAGCTCAACAAATGTCTGCTAGGGAGGCGCTTCTGGCCAGTGCCCAGGAGGTGGCTATACCCCATGCGGAGTGAGCCCTCACTGCCAATGGGCAAGGGAGATTCTGAGATCGGAAAACCGGGTAGAGGCACAATGCATGCGCGGGACACAACACGAATCGGGTTGGGTCTTCCTCCCCGATGGAAGGGAAGGGAGAAGTGGGAACTTTTTTGGGCACGCATCTGGGCCTGGGTCTCAAGATAACGTGAGAGTTTCCAGGGCCGAATTTAAGGCAATCCGGGGAAACGGAGGATGCTCGGAGGTCCCCTACCTTCTTGAAGGAAGCGAGCGCCCTCAGGAGGGCTGTCTTACTCATCAGGTGAGGAAGATCGAAACCTCCAAGTGGCTCTTTGGGGGGCCCAGAGGCCCCCCAGGACCACTTTAGGGTCCCAAGAGGGTATGGAGCGGAGATGAGGCGGATTCCGCCCTCTCGCGCCACTTAAGAACCTGGTGACCAGGTTGTGTCATCCTAGAAACTTTCCATCAACTGAGTCGTGATGAGTGGCGATACCGACTACATACACATTCAGTGTGGAGGGGAGATATTAGTCTCCAGTCTCGTAAGAAGGACAACCCAATCCTGATCGAGCACCTCAGTGGGTCTTTCTCGTTGAGAGAGACACCAGGACGAGAAGAGGCGCCGTCTAGAGGCGTGTAACCGCCTAGTAGATGGGGCCCTAGCCTGGGTGATGGTCTCCGCCATACAGGGGGAGTAGCCAACTCAACTTCTCGTCCCGTCTAGAGACCAGACATGGGTGTTCCAGAGGTCTGATCTGGGATGCTAGAACGTGTCCTTCCCCTGAGAGAGCAGGTCATCTGTCAGGGGAATGGGTCAGGGGGAGTCGCTGTCCAGAGCATCAGCTCTGAAGCCAAGTGCGGTTAGACCAGTGCGGTGTAACCAATAACACTTGGTGCTCCTCTTCCCTGGCCTTGCACAGTGTCTGTGCAAGGAGGCTCCTGGGGGGAAAGGTGTGCTTCCGCCCATCCCGCGGTCAGCTTTGCGCAAGGATATCCGTGCCGAGGGCTCTGCCTCGGACAGGGAATACCAAAGTGGGCAAATGGTGGTGTTGCGGGAGGCGAACAGGTTTACCTGGGCCTACCCGAACAGCATCCAAATGAGCTGGACTGCGCGGGGGTAGAGTCGCCACTCTCCACGAGGCGTAAACCGATGAGAGAGCGCGTCGGCTGCCTAGTTCAGTTTGCCCAGGGTGTGTGTGGCTCGCAGGGAACAGGTCACCTGTTGACTCCACCGGAGGAGGCGTCGAGCAAGTTGTGTTCTGATGTACGATCTGATGTACACCACAGCTATAGTGCTGTCCTCGTACCAGCTCGTGCTTGTCCAGCACGAGAGGCCGCAGCCTGCTCAGTGCAAGTAGCACAGCCCACAACTCTTGGCAAATGATATGCCAGCACAGGCGGGGGTTCGTCCAACGTCCCGCCTGCGTGCCCGTTACACACTGCACCGCACCCCTGCAGGGAGGCGTCCATCGTCACCACGACTTGCCTCGTAACCTGCCCAGAGGGACCTTAGTCCGTCAAAAAGTCATGGAAGACCAGGGGTTATGGTGCGTCGGAAGCAGGGCGTCATCACCATGCACCTGCTGCCGGTTCTCCTCAGAACTCGACTCTGAAGCCAGTGTTGGAGCGGTCTCATGTGCATCAACACGAGGGGTATTACCCCGCGAGGACGCCATGTGTCCCAGGAGCCTCTGAATTGTTTCAGGGGGACCGCTGTCTGCCTGAAATGTTCCAGGCAGTTCAACACCGGCTGGGGCGTACTGCGGACAGTTGCGCCGACATGGTGACAGAGTTGAGTTCCATACCGAGAAAGAGGATGCTCTGCACTGGGGAGAGCTTGCCCTTCTCTCGGTTGACCTGGAGTCCCAATCAATCTAGGTGCCGGAGCACCAGGTCCCTTTGTGTACATAACAGATCTCGTGAGTGTGCCAAGATAGGCCAGTCGTTAGTTTAATTAGTTAGTTTGTATAAAAGTTAAATTCACAAAGCTCTTTATATTAATCCTGTAATTTGCGCAACAAGTTGCTTTCGTATGAAGCCTATTTGACTGCGTCATGGCTGCGATCTATGAACCAATAACGTTTGAGGTTACAACCAAACAGCAAGTCCCGCCCCGCGACTGCCAAAAATAAAAATGTTCGCGCGAGCAAAAGCAGCAGGTGAGAGTGCGAGACTGTTTATGCACGTCCTTCAAACCGAAGGTTTCAAACGAGCTTGCGGGATCCCGTTTTTTTGCGTGTAGATCCGTTGTCCTCTCGCGGAAGTTATTTGCCGCGCGCAGCCAGCATCAGCAGTGCGCTCGTTTTTTATTGGCATTGTAATGCCGTCATACTGCACAAGCTAATTTTGCGGAGAGAGAAATTGACATTAAAGTCAACAAAGCCAGACTAGAAGCTAACTTGAAAGCATTGCATCTAGAAAAAGAGGCTGCATCTGCTAGCAGAGAACCGGAAATATTAGAAGCAGCAGCAGAGTTTTAGGAATTACTTGATGCAAAGCTCAACGTCCAACTCGATATAGCCAACATATGGTAACGGTGTGCCATTGGCCGCACAAAGCTGCAACCACTGACAACCCCTGAGACAATCCTGGCCCCATGGTCTAAACAGTATCAATCAAACAGGGCAGTTGTACCCCTCCCATACAAACAACAAGGTAAGGACACGATGCCATTAGATGGGGCGGGGGACCTGATATCACAGAGTCATGATTCTTCCCTACTGTGACTCTGCAGTTCGGCGGGATCTAGTTTTCCGTCGGTTGGGAAAAGGTCTGCCCCGTTCTCCATCGCATTCACGGGCAAAATGGCCTGGTCTGTGACACCGAAGACAAAGGAGCACCTCAGTACGGGAGAGCCGATAAAAACGCTGAGGAAACTGTATACCAGCATCACAGCTGTTCTAACTGTTGATGCTGTAATTTTAACATATCCCGCAGCTGGACCCATTCTGGATGCCGTAAGCCATTGAAACTGACTGACTCCTACCCCTTGCACCACCAGGCATCCCTTCCTGGTCTTACCTAATTGCTTCCCCACGTATCTCTAATAGAGAAGAAGCAGGCTAGCGGCTAACAAGTTGTTTGAGTTCTCGGCGGAGGGCGCTATCGGTGACGTACTCAACAAACTGATCACGCAACACAATTTCGGCATTGGGAATAGCATTGGGTGATTGTTGTCTAACCTTCTCCAGAAGTAGTGGTAGCAACTATACAACTCCCGTTAAATCGAAAAAAATGTATCCGGATCTGCACATTCCTCAATAGGACAATGTCTAATCTCATCACGTGCTTCGCCTTCAAAATGATCGAAGAGAAAAAACGCTTGATCAGCCCTAGACAAATAACGTGCCCGCATACATGCCTCAGCCTCCTCCACCCACTCATCAATACCTGTGTCAGATGTGCCACAAAGTTTTGGGCAAAGTCTATCTCTAGACACAAAAACTAATCTTTCCAGCACAACTGAATCAATGTCATCTGAGTCCCAGGAAGACCTGCAAGGGCAACGGGAACAGTGCTGGAGCCAGGTAACTCCCACGGCAACCAGTCATTTTCAGTGTCATTCATTCCCGCAACTCCTGCCTTTCGTCCTCAAGTTTTGTCATAGATACACTCACCTCAACAAGAGATGGCCTCTGTTGGAGAAATAAAGATTCTTCAACAGATGAAACACCCACTGCTGTTTTGCCTCAAAAAAAAATAAAAAAGGAGAAACAGAAAAGAAACAAAAAAACTCATGACTATTATTTAACCACCAAAACATTTTGCTCACGTCCCACAAAAAATCCTTGCCTTACCAGGCATACCCTGCCGACTATGACAAAATGTGGTATTTACATAGATCTAAATCACAATTAATTTCAACCGACTACACCACCCTGGTGGGGCGCCAGAGAAATCCTCCCATTAAGGACACACAGGTGCATTACACCAATTGCAGGCAAAGGAATTAATTACAGTGAGAAGTAAGTATCAATACAAAAATAGACTTTATTCCACAAACATGGAAGAAAATTATCTCTCCCATGAACACATCCACAGGATCATAAAATGATTCTCCAGGGGCCCATTTTAGCGGGAACTGGGCAGGCCGACGGCTACTCGTCTGGTCCCTACCACCATTAAAATCAACTCCAAACACCACACGCACAAAGAAAAATAAAGAAAGAACCAATAACCAAATGTTAAAATATTAATCAACTAAAAAATAATCAGAACAAACAAAAATAACCAGTTTAGCGGAAGCAAAAGGCTAATCCTAACGGCCTCCACGACCCACAAAGCAACAATGCAAATGTTCGTAGCAGGGAAAGCAAACTGCCGCCAGGCAAAATGATGCAGATGCAGCGTCTTCAGCATAAAATCAGTCCAGAGCTAGTAGCATTTCATTCTCCCCCTTACGTTTAACAAAGATACAAAAACACATTAAAACAAATTTACTAACCCCATATACCAAGAAAGGAGAGACGTACTTACGATTAGGGAATGACACACAAAACTATATGGTTGCTCCAACAAACGCCGAGGCTTAATGTACCAACTAGTACACACACACCCACTTTTGTCGCCATTACTGAGAGCAACACATAATAAATACCACCACTACAAGCAATTGAGATTGGGGGGGTGTTCGCGACTTGAAGTGCGTGTGTTCACTACTCACTGGATGGGTTAAATGCAGAGGTCACATTTCGTTTATGGGTCACCATAACTGACAAATAGGTCAATTGAACATTTTAAAATAAATACTCGATTCAATCTATGCACAGATATCGAACAGAATAATCCGATTTAAAAAATGAAGTCAGAGAAATGTCGGTTTTGTTTGTTGAAGATAAATTAGTTGTGTGAAGTATCACAATACGCCGATGAGGTCACATCATAGAAAAATCATCAGTGTCCCAATGTTTACTGAGCTAGAGTCCTTACCAGTGCAAAAAACGAGCGTGTACATGTTATGCTGATGCACGATCTAGGGTGCTAGGGATCTGATTGACACACAGCCAGTGCCTTACTTCTGTGGCAAAAAAAAAGGGTTATGCCCTGCCCTATGTGAGGTTATTGGCTATGCCGTTTTTTCAATATTAATTAAGTCTATAAAAATGTAGATATTGTATCATGACAACTGCATTTTGGCGGCTGGTATCAAGCTCAGTCTTTGAGATGCTTATCTTTTTGCACACACTCCTTTGCTATCACCTTTATGCGAAGGCAGAAAACACACTTTGCCGAATGATTGGAGACCCTAAATACCCGTTGCTTTCCAAGGATGGAGAACTGATTATTGGAGGACTGTTTGCAATCCACAGAGAGGAAACATTACCTTCATTTGTGTTCACACATAAACCACAGCTTCTGTCATGCTCCAGGTTTGTTACAATGAAAGCTTTTTAAAAGATATTTCAGCAAACTATCATAACAATTTATAACATAGAATATTAAGCATTTTAAGCATGAAATTTAAATGACAAAAATGTTACTTTTTCTCCTTACTTGTTTAATTATTTATTGCATTTGTATTTAATTCTATTGGTTTCATGTCGTAACAGTGTGAATCTAAGAGACTTTCGGATGGCTCAAATTATGACCTTTGCCATTGAAGAGATTAATAGAAGTGTAACTCTTCTCCCAAATGTTTCTATTGGCTATAGAATCTATGATACCTGTGGTTCAATTTTGTCTCCTATGAGTGCAAATATGGCAGTGATGAATGGACATGAGTTTGAAGCAAGAGACAGATGCAATGGACAAACTCCTGTACATGCTATCATAGGAGATACAGAGTCTTCCACAACAGTTTATCTGTCCAGAACCACAGGACCTTTTAAAATCCCAGTGGTGAGAGGGAATAAAAGCAAAAGTTTGACACATCGACTAGACCAATGAGTGTTTTTTTACATCCTTTTTTTCTTTTTTTCAGATAAGTCCTTTAGCCACATGTGAATGTCTCAGTAATAGGAAAGATTTCCCCTCGTTCTTCAGGACTATTGCTAGTGATTATCACCAGAGCAGAGCACTGGCATATATAGTCAAAAAGTTTGGCTGGTCTTGGATTGGAACTGTGAACAGTGACAATGATTATGGAAACAATGGGATGGCCAAATTTCTCAAAACAGCACAAGATGAGGGGATTTGCGTAGAGTACTCTGTGAAATTCTACAGAACAGAGCCTGACAAAATCAAAAAAGTTGTAGATATAATGAAACAAGGAACTGCAAAAGTGATTGTTGCATTTATATCATTTCTTGATATGGGATTACTAATTAAACAGTTAAGAATTCAAAATGTCACAGGACTCCAAATGATTGGTTCTGAAGCATGGATAACTGCAAAAGATTACATCTCTCCAAACAGTTTTCATGTGATGGGAGGATCACTGGGGTTTGCAGTGAGAAAAATTAATATTAATGGATTTGCAGATTATGTTATCAAATCATTCTGGGAAACAACGTTTTCATGCTCACAAAGAGATGGAAATGCATCTAAAGCTGATTTTTTTAACTGCAGCAGAGATCAGGATCTACTTTTGTTCAAGAATTACAATGAAGATGTGCCCGAACAAAGATATTCAAGTAATGTGTACAAAGCAGTTTATGCTGTGGCCTATGTACTACACAGTCTGCTGAAGTGCAAAGAATATAAAAGTTGTGAAAAAGGCCTGACAATACAACCACAGCAGGTAAAACAATTAGCTAGACTTAAAGAAAATGTGTGTTAAAAAGTTTCAGTGATATAACAAAACCCTTTTTCACTAGGTGGTTGAGGCTCTGAAAAAGGTAAATTTCACTGTAAAGTTTGGAGATCGTGTGTGGTTTGACAACACTGGTGCTGCAGTAGCCCAGTATGAAGTTGTGAACTGGCAGCAGGACTCTGATGGATCAATTCAGTTTAAAGCAGTGGGTTACTATGATGCCTCACTGCCCCCTGACCAGCGCTTTGTGCTTAACACTGAAAACATCATCTGGGCTGGAGGACAGCTGGAGGTACGCTAAATGTTTATCCTATTGTGTTAACTTGTGAAAGAAAACACTTTTTTGTATGCAAAGTGATAATACCATGCTGAACAAAAAAAGCAAAGATTCTGTCTCAAAAATACTGACATATTATATTTTTTAGAGTCTGTCTAAATAATTTATTTATAATATGGTTTCCCATGTAGAAGCCAAGGTCTGTGTGCAGTGAGAGTTGTCCTCCAGGCACTAGGAAGGCTGTACAGAAAGGAAGACCTGTCTGCTGTTATGACTGTATTCCATGTGCAGATGGAGAAATCAGTAATGAGACAGGTAAACTTCAGCCCAAACTAAACATTCAAGAACAATTGGTTAGTTGCTCCTTTTGTGTTTTAATTTTATTGTTTAGGGGCAGTTTCTTAGCAAAGGAGTTGCTTTAACTCCTAAAAAAATATACTGATCACAACTTTCTTTCCAGATTCAAATAACTGCATGCAGTGTCCAGGGGAATTCTGGTCTAATGCTGAGAACAATAAATGTGTGTTGAAGACTGTAGAGTTTCTGTCATTCACAGAAGTTATGGGTATAGTGCTAGTCTTTTTCTCACTGTTTGGAGTAGGAATAACTGTACTGGTCACAGTTCTGTTTTACAGTAAGAAGGACACCCCCATAGTAAAAGCCAACAACTCAGAGCTGAGCTTCCTGCTGCTCTTCTCATTGACTCTGTGTTTTCTCTGTTCACTTACTTTCATTGGTCGCCCCACTGAGTGGTCCTGTATGTTACGTCACACAGCGTTTGGGATCACTTTTGTCCTCTGTATCTCTTGTGTTCTGGGGAAAACAATAGTTGTGCTAATGGCCTTCAAGGCCACACTTCCAGGAAGTAACGTCATGAAATGGTTTGGGCCTGTACAACAGAGATTCAGTGTTCTTGCCTTTACACTTATACAGGTTCTTATCTGTGTTCTTTGGCTAACAATATCTCCTCCTTTTCCCTACAAAAATATGAAATATTATAAAGAGAAGATTATTTTTGAGTGCAGTCTGGGTTCTACTGTAGGTTTCTGGGCTGTACTGGGTTATATTGGTCTACTGGCTCTCTTGTGCTTTATTCTTGCTTTTCTGGCTCGGACTCTGCCTGATAACTTCAATGAGGCTAAATTCATCACATTCAGTATGCTCATATTCTGTGCTGTGTGGATCACATTTATTCCATCTTATGTCAGTTCTCCTGGAAAATTCACCGTAGCTGTGGAGATATTTGCAATTTTAGCCTCAAGTTTTAGTTTATTATTCTGTATATTTGCACCTAAATGTTACATCATCCTGTTTAAGCCTCAACAAAATACTAAGCAAAATTTGATGGGAAAAACACCGTCTAAGTCCTATTAATAACACATACTACAGTAACTAACATACTAAATACAACACACCAGTAAAATGCAACTCTGTAAGTTTTATCTAGAAAGACTGATTCCTCTGAAAGCTTTGTTTTATTCCCACGAATTGTGACCACTTAACTACTTTTTTTTTTTTTCATGATGTACCTAGTTTGACACTAACAGACTCCAAATAAACCCAGTTTTCACAAATGCAAAAAAGGCCTAGAGTCTCGAGATGTTGTCTTTGGGTTGTTTCTGGTCTGTAGGCCTACTAAAACAAAGAGTAAAGTTGTGAAATTAATGAGATTGTAAAATTACATGTGCTTTCACATAAAATCATGTATCGGGGTGACATTAGTAGGAGAGAGTCATTACCCCGAATAAAAATCTTTAAACAAGTTATTCTAACACCACTAAGTACGCTTTCTGCAGTCTACCAAGAGGTATAGCTTACTGTGTATAGTTTTTATTGGACACTAATCAAAATGCAATGCAGAGTCCTAAAAAATATGCACAAAAAAGAAAATCTGGTTAAGAAAATCCAGGGTTCGAATTGTATCATCGCCTTTGGATTTTCTTCCCCTCCATTGTGACCCCTCAGGTGATTATGTCACATTAACGATCACAACCGCAGGTGCGGCAAGTCAATTTACAACACCACGTTAAACATCCCATATGTGCACGCAGATTAACAGGCTTTAAGTTTAGGATATTTATATTTGTCGAAATTAAACTTTGGTTAATATAGACCAAAGACAATGCAGGGAAGTCAATGGATGTTTACTGTGACTGGGACTATTATTTTGGGGGTCGTGGGCAGGAAAGTTTGGGAACCCCTGCCCTAACCAGCCCTAAAAAAAATTGACGGAGCTGCCATTATATGCATCACATAGTTTGTATCACAGTAATTTAACATCATTAGAAGCATAAATGCCCTTCAAATGTTGATAATCCATTAAAAGAGATCCATATGAGGGAGAGATTTTTTATTTTCTTGTCCGTTGATTGTTGTTCTTTATATTATTGTAATGCAGTGCTGATCCCTTTTTGGGGAAAATTCATAAAAAGAATCATTGGAGCAAGTGAGGGAGAGGACGCAAAGTCAATAGTAGCTGTTTATCGAAAGCCAGGAGGGTCTAAAACGCGCAAATTTTAACACCTCAACAACGTGTCGAGAGTGCGTTGTTTGCGCGTAGAATATGCATTGATTTTTCACGTGTACGCGCAAACAGCATGTTATCTAGGAGAAGAGCCAGAGCTCACAGTGAGAGTAGTTTCCAGTGAGAAGAAGTAGAGACAGAGCATATCTAATCCCTTTTAAAAGGATCAATTTAAATTAATGAATATGGCCCAAAACCAGTGTTGCCACAGTTGCTTTGAAGAAGTAATCTGATTACTGATTACTGATTATACCTCTAAAAAGTAACTTAGTTACTGTACAGATTACTGGATTTTAAAAGTAACTAAGTTAGATTACTCGTTACTTTATCAGTTACATTCAGCAGCTACCGCCAATACCCCTGCTGCCTCAACATAAAAATGACAATCGGTTTTGCCAACACTCACTTTATTGGAAGTGTATTTTTAACAGTAATGTCAACAATGTATCTCCTGACATTTTAAGTTTAACTTAAAGACTATTTCCTTAAAAATGTTAAAAATAATATAAAGACTGATTTTCTTGATTTCACTTAACGGTCAAATCAGTCTTACTTGACCTGACATATTTAACTGTTAATACGTTAACCACTTCGCTAAAACGCTCCCACACGGTACTTTTTTTCTATCTTTTTTTCTTTTTAATTCTCCCTTTTTACATTTCTCTCGGATCTGTTTGCCTCCATTTTGCTTTAAGAAATAGACCTTCCTCTACCGCATTTCTTTTAAATGACTGCAAATTAGCGCCTGATGAAAAATGCACACAAAACACATTCGTATTTTTAGAGAAATGTTGTTAATATTGTATATGATATCATCCACACGCGACCCACCCGCACTTAATCTGATTGTATTTTTTTATTAACCGACCCACCCGACCCGCGGATCATCCGCAGCGCCCGCGGATTTAACCGCCATCCACGCATCACTACTGCCCGACCAACTTCTTCAACTCTTCCCCCACTTACTGGTTTTGCACCAAAGTCCAGCATTTGTTGTTTGGGTGGTGGGGGACCTGCTGCTCTCTGCTTCGCAACACCTGGCGGGACTTGCTCTGTAAATTGGACTGTGCAGTGCATCGACTCCAATTGTTTCTTCAAATTTGACGTAGTGTTTTTGTAGCTAGATAGCACTTTGTCGCCAGCACAGAGAGTACAGAGAACCTTAATATTGTCATAGAGGACACAAACTCGCGACTGTATTTCCAGCTAGGAATGTGCATCTCTCTCCTCCCTCCATTGTAGTTTACATTTCAGTCGCTGCGTGGTAGGGGCTAAATTACACGTGCGTGACTACACTCCCTGAGACGCAAGAAGCAAAAAATATATTTTACTAGTGAAAATGACAAAAATAGTAACGCACAGTGACTTGGATAAATAACTTTAATCTGATTGATGGTTTGGAAAAAGTAACGCGTTAGATTACTCTTTACTGAAAAATGTGGTCAAATTAGACTAACGCGTTACTAAGTAACGCGTTACCGGCATCACTGCCCAAAACACACAGTATTTTGTAATTGTCTTGCTGTGGAGTCCTTCAGGTGACTGGGTTTCACCATCATGCTTAAACAGATTCTGCCAATTAAAAGATGTTGTTATGGCAACATTGTTGACAAATCTTTTGTAGAAAAAGTCTACACCCATTCCAAAACCAAATCAGAGGGAAATGATAGATGAATAATAAGGGTGCAGAGGAACAAAGCCATGGTTAGCTTAATCTTAACATGAAGTGTAACTTATCCCTCAAATCTGAGTGGTTGATTGAAATGTTGTTCCAGGGTCAACATCTCTCACTTGGTGAAATCAGGAAAGCCCCACCATCTCACAGGACCTGAAGTTAGTGACTTGCAAGGGGTTGTTCTGTGCACTTCAGTAACGGTCTGGTTTGTCTCCGCTGCTCTCCTGCCCATCCTTGTAGTCCTTGAAAATGGCAGGAAAAGCCATCAAAGAGCTCATTTCCTGGCCACAATATGTTTAAACTCTTGCCCTCTAGCCAGTGCTTCAAATGGAGTACAAGAACATTTAGGCTCAAAGTATATATTTTTCTTGCCACGGATAATGTCATAACCTATTCCTATCTCTTGTAGCCTATCTGTCAGCACATCTCACTCCTTGATGGACGTGAAATTAAAATGCTCAGAGAATGCATTTGATACCATTTTACTGAACCCTATTTTGGTAAATACTTGTTAATAGAGTTTGAACATCCGAAAAATATCAGTCTATTCACAAGTTTTTATAAAAAATTAAAAATAATGTGTTATCGCTGTGACAAAAAATGAC
The DNA here is from genome assembly GCA_006030095.1 of Triplophysa siluroides. Lineage (NCBI taxonomy): Eukaryota > Metazoa > Chordata > Actinopteri > Cypriniformes > Nemacheilidae > Triplophysa > Triplophysa siluroides. The sequence goes on along the minus strand of VCII01000424.1, from coordinate 275,450 downwards.
AAGTTTTTTGGGAGACGACCAATTTTGGTCCAATCAGTAACTTTACCAAAAGCTTCATTGTTTATTAGCCGAGGGATGGGAAACATCGCGTTCTTGACGTGTGTTGACGTGTTAAAATCCGCGCATTTTGACCGTCCTGGCTTTCCATAGCCGTCTGTAAAGGGCTGTCAACCAGCCAGTCACTGTATGCAGAAGCGTATGAGCGTTTTAAACGTGATTCATCTCCTGATAATGTAGATCGAGTATATGAAAATAATCCTTATGAACCAATGCAGAATAAAAAAAACTAATATCATTACTTTGGGTAAAAACCTTCTTGTCGAAGTCGCGGAGCTCATGTTCGCAGAAGGGAGCGCAAAATAATCTCTGGGAAATGCAAGTTGTCAGACCTTAAAGCAGACCTTAAAGGAGTCATGAATTAAGACATCAATTTTAAACCAAACTTTTGCTATATAAGAGGGAATTGTATTCAAGCAAGCATCCTGTAAGTGTCAGAAATGAAAACGCCCTTATTACTAAAATTACAACTGTTATTGACACCAGGCCCAGCAAACGTAAGGTCCTGGAATGCACCTATCTATGATGTCAATGATAGGTAGAACACCTCCTCCACAGAAGAATTTCAACGACTGCTTCTCTACTGGTTCGTGCATGACAATACTGAAGTAACACAAGTTGCACGGAACCACATAGAGTGAGCAAGCAATAAACATGCTGTTAAAGACCGCAAAATATTTGTGCAGTCAGCAGTGTTGGGTAAGTTACTCTGAAAAAGTAATTAATTACTAGTTACTAAGTTCATATTCAATAGTGTAATTAGATTACTTTACAAACTACTCTGTCCAAAAAGTATTTAGTTATTTATTACTAATTACTTTCTATATCCTATATCAACCTTGATTAGTTAAGGGATTCAAGGATAGACATGAAACGACTTATTTAATTCATTCAAATAAATAATATTAAACTACATAAAGTACTCTATTAACTGACCAACGTATGACAGATGTGAGAATTATACATTTTACAAGTTAGACTTTGAATTTTGATGTCAATTCCACTATTGCACACACATATATTACACAAAGTATTTAGTTTAATTACATCAAAAGTAACTGTAATTAAATTACAGAAAACATAAGAGTAATCCCTTACTTTACTTTTTCAAGGGGAAAGTAATCAAATTACAGTAACTAATTACTTAGTAACTAGTTACACCCAACGCAGGCAGTCAGTGCCTGGTTGTGGAAGAACACAGTCACTGCATAACCTTCCATCGTATTCTGCCATTAGTAATGCGTGGTTGAAGTTTATTTTTAAAGACTTTCCAGCTCACGTGGGTAAAACATTGAACATTTGTTCGCTTCATTTCACCACAGATTCCTTTGTGAACAAGGCACATTTGCGGAGAGACTAAAAGGTTGTCTGTGATCTTAATCCCGTGCGAATCGACCATGTCTGTAATCTGTAAAGTAAAAATTCCCCCACAAATGACCTACCATCTTTTGACGAACACAGAGGTCCTGTGATAATATTAGTCCTGTGCGAATCGGCATCTCTGTGATTTGGTGGGCCCTTGCCATCACATTCGGGAAATAAATCCGTAAATTTGAGTAAAATGACAGACTTTACTTATCCCGTGTTCATGCGCCACATGAAATACGGATGTGGGGAGGTAATTTATAAATCACACAAGGTCCCCAGATAATACTAATCCTGTTTGAAAAGGGCTGTGTAACCTAACCTTACTTGTCTAACTAAATTCACAGAAGGCTCCAACTAAGTTTTCTATGCAAACTTCTAAATCCAAGTCTTCAATGCGACACGCCCATTAAAACAGAGCGTTTGTCGAGCCGGCCTCAAAACCCAGGTAGAAAATAGCTTATTACTTATTGATTTTGATGTTTTGGAATGTAAAAAACACGCAAACGTCATAAGTAGACCTCAAACAACAGTATAAAGCAATAAACAAGGCCAGTTCATTACACCTTTAATGCTGAAGATCTGGGAACTTTGGTTGCTTTCGTTGGCCAAGGCCCGCCTAAGCAGCCATATGACTGACAGGTAAAGCAACTAATCATGTTTCGGTTTGTCCTGTGTCATGTTTAGACGTGTGGAAATGTCCTCACAGTAACAGACCGGTGTACATTCACAAACTTGTCAAAAGTTAACAGCAACAACGATGTTTACAAGTTTGTGCTGTGAACTTTGCATTCTTTTAACAAATCATTTTTCACGAGTTCACCTTAGCAAATAATTAAAAAGGGGGGCAGCGTAGTTACGCTGATAATTTTAGTATGCGTGTTTGGCGTGCTAGAGCGGCATTCTCTCCCGACCCCGGAGCACTCCCCCTTGGTTCGGGGTGAGGGCTCTGATCTCTATGTTTGCCCGTGCCCCGAGCGCTTCCCCCAAAAAATGTGACTAGTGCGGGACAGCAGCCAAGCTGGGTGTAATTGGCCCCCCAAATATAGCAAAGTTCGCAGCGGTGGGTTGCTGGCCTTCGTTTGCGTAGGGTCCCGGCTGGGGCCTCTGGCGGGGTCGGTTTCTGTGGGCTTCTGTGCGGTACGGATACTGGTGTGGTCGTGGAAAATGCGGGTGGAGGCCCCTGTTCGGGAGATGCTGCGGTTAAAACTTGTATGGAAGCCCCTACTGGGACGATGCTACTGCTGTGGCGGTAAAAGGCTCCTGCTGGGGCGGCATTGCTGCGGCGGTTTTAAATATAGATAAAAAGCCCTTGCTGGGGCAGCGCTGCTGTGGCGATGTAAAAACGGATAAAGGCCCCTGCTGGGACGGCATTGCTGCTGCTGTGTGAAATATAGGTAAAGACCTCTGTTGTGGTAATACTGCTGCGGTAGTGTGGAATATAGATAGAGACTCCTGCTGGGGTAATACTGCTGCGGCAGTTAGATAAAGGCCCCTGCTGGGGCGTCACTGCTGCGGCAGTGTGAAATAGGTAAAGACCCCTGCTGGGGTAAAACTGCTGCGGCTGGGGTAAAACTGCTGCGGCAGTGTGAAATAGATAAAGACCCCTGCTGGGGTAATACTGCTGCGGCAGTTAGATAAAGGCCCCTGCTGGGGCGACACTGCTGCGGCAGTATGAAATATAGTTAAAGACCCCTGCTGGGGTAATACTGCTGCGGCAGTGTGAAATATAGTTAAAGCCCCTGCTACTGCTGCGGCAGTGTGAAATATAGGTAAAGACCCCTGCTGGGGTGGTACTGCTGCGGCAGTTTGGAATATAGATAAAGACCCCTGCTGGGGTAACACTGCTGCGGCAGTGTGAAATATAGGTAAAGACCTCTGCTGGGGTAATACTGCTGCGGCAGTCTGAAATATAGGTAAAGACCCCTGCTGGGGTAGCACTGCTGCGGCAGTGTGAAATACAGATAAAGGCCCCTGCTGGGGTGGCACTGCTGCGGCAGTGAGGTGCTGGTGTGTGTGGGGGAATTGGTGGTGGGCTGCGATTAACGGTTTTGGTTGATGAGGGTTCGGTGTGCTTCTTTAATGTGGGAACGATCGGAACGAATGTAGCTTTTGAAGGCTTCTGAAGACCTGCTCCAATTCTGAAGGAGTGGCTGGAAAAGTTATCGGCTGGGATGCCTGATTGGATCAGGACTAACTTAAGGTATTTCTGGAACCAGAAACGCGTGGTGGGGTGGTTGAAATCGTCTACGAAGAGAGGGTTGGAGGGGATTAGGGTTTGTGTGCTTCTGAGCTGGACGTAGGCTTGGAGGGTTTGGTATGGTTGGAGAGCTGATGGTAAATTAAAAATGTATATTAGATGGCCTCTCTTTGTTTGGTCTGTCTTACTCTGTTTAATGGAGTAAGATATTGTGTCGTCATCCATTATGGAGAGATCTGAAATGGTGGGGTGGATGTCTGGGTTGAATTTGGATGTGATGGTGAGTTCTGAACATCTGAGAAAACCGAAAAAGCTAATATGAACATAGCGTCCAGTGTGCGGGCAGTGTGCGTGGAGTGGTAGCCTTGGCGGAGAGTGTTTATGCACTTAGTTAGTATTTCTAGTGTTATGGGTTTTCTGGGGTCAGGGCGGGAGGGGTGGGCTCTTTGGATGCCTTTGATTAACATGGAGGTCTGTGAGCTGGCTATTTGGGGTGAAGGTGATCCGAATAGGAGTTTGTGAAAAAATTGTAATCCGCTTAGGTATCCTTTAATGGAACTAGCCTTCCTTTTTCTGATGGCTAGCATTGAGAATCTGGGAATGTTAGGGTGAATCTAGCGTGGAACGATTTGAAGCATTTCCAAGCTGTGAGGTAAGATTGTAGGGTCCTGGGGGAGACTGAGAGGATGATGTGGCTGAGAGAGACGTCGAGGAGGGGCTTCAGTGGGTGGTCTAGGGGAATATTAGTTCCGAATAGGGAGGTACTAGGGTGGGGTGTTGGTCTGCTTCTGGAGCTAGCTGCCTGAACTTCTGCTAATATCTGGTCCATAATGTTGCTGGCTACGGGAGGAGGTTCCCAGGCTGGAGCATTCGGTGGGATGGCCGTTGGTGTTGCGGAGTGAAAGGTGAAGGCGGCACGGGTGTTGGATGTGGTGTGTGGGAAAAAAGGGGCGGCTGCTGGAGCCGCGTACGGATGAGCCTGTGGCGATAGGAAATGGAGAAAAAGCTTGAGCCTCCGCCTGTGCCTGTAACGGAGGCAGCCTCGCGTTATCATTTGGCAGAGTGGCTGCAGGCCAGTGGCTAGGGTAGGATAGAGTGTGTGGGAAAAAGGGGGCGGCTGCTGGAGCCGCGTACGGATGCAGCATCACGCTTTGGGCAGCTCCAGAGCCTGTGGCAATAGGAAATGGAGAAAAAGCTTGAACCTGCGCTTGTGCCTGTAACGGAGGCAGCCTCGCGTTATCAGTTGGCAGTGGGGCTGCAGGGCAGTAGCTGGAGGGAAAAAGAGAAAGTTGATAGTCAGAGGATAGGGTAGGCAGAGTTGCCGCTGGCGGGCGCGTGCTCGCGCTGCCATGGCTGTAATGTACCGGCGTAGAGTCAGCGGAGGTGTTGGACTCTGGTGATCGTGTAGGCGGCTGGTTGCTGGTTTCTGCGTGGTCCGGGGCGCGGCTTAGACTGGCCGAGGGCGGTCCTCTGATTTTTGTGAACGACGCCTCTTCCTCGCCGTGGTTGGGATGGTCGTTTCCTTGAGTTGTTGAAATGTGGTGCTGCGGGTCTTGTCGGCAGCTTTTGGCTTCGTAGTGGGAGTGGTTATGGGAACTCCGAGCTGGCTGGAAGTATCCAAGTTGTACGACTCGGCTTTGGTTGCCTTCCGGAAAAAGGGCGTTGTCTAAGGTCCGCCTTAATGCTTGGACATTCCGCGTCTTTAACTCTGAGCTCGGGCGTTGAGCTGAGGTGTAGAAGGAAGCAGAGGAAGCTGCCGAAGCCCTGGCTGGTGGAACGGATGACGTCACTTTGCTTTCGTTTTGGTTTGGTGTGCGACGGACGGCGCGGGAGGGCTGGCGGCCTCTAGAAGTCTCTGCTGTCTTGGCCGTGGCGGCTTCTTGTCCGGCGCTGGTGCTTTGCTTAGCGGCCGGGTTTTCTGGGGGACCGTGGGCGGTAGATGAGTCGTTGTTGACCATTTCGTATGAGTCGTTCTCGGACATGTTGCTATATGCTGCGAAAATCTCTGAGTGGAGGAGGTAAGGCGGTTTCGCTATTTATAGAGCTTGCTCTGGTTTGGTAGGCTAGGAGGTGTGATTGCTAATGCCGGGCAGCTGTGTGATTTCTAATGCCGTGCAGCCGGGTGGCTGCGTGATCGCTGATGCCGTGCAGCTGCGTAATTATTTGCACGTGCTCCTCCCGAACTTTGTTAATAAAACATCATATAGTGTCTAGTCGATCTTTATTAATTCTTCATGCAACTCATGCAAACACAACAGCTTCTTCAATCAGATGTATATTGTTTCCAGGTGGACAGTTAAAGTATGCAACACGCAAGTTTTCTGAAATCCTGTAGAATTCTACCAGATTTTTGTTATAATTTTAACATAAAGACCCCCCTTAACATGATCTTTTCAAGGATATTAAAAAAGGAAACTTATTTCATCTGTCTCTGAGCTTTTATCAAGCTCTCTAAACTATCTGTTGCCAGTTTCCCAGTGACAACCAGATGTCGACAGAATCCATGTCAATCCCAAATACTTCTGTATAACCTCATATGGGCCAAGGCAGACCTTTTTCCCAATCACACAACATCTGGTGGAAATGTTCTAAAGCACTCTAGCATGTTAGACAAAACTGCTTTATGTCACCCTTCACACGAGGCAGTAGAAAAACTGCAGCAAATATCGGTCACAAGTAATTTGCTTCCCTTCTCTGTAAAAAGTACATATCTGCCCCATTTTCAAGAAAGTACTTATTAACAGAACTCTCTATATCTGCACTCAAAATTCCACCAGACAGAGACTTCAGAGTTGGAACTTCTTTCTGAGGAGACATACAAACCTGATGGGAAACAGAATGTAAAGCAAGGAGGCCCAGCACCAACCTCTTAGAGGATAAATGACCCTTAGAATGAATCAATTTTTGTAATTGTTTATACGTTGCTCATGGGAGTGCACACGCCACAATTACCTCTGGTTTTATTTTGGTTAATCAGAAAATTGAAGGATGATAGACTATAATCATTTCCTTAAAAAAAAATGTATGGCAAGAGGGTACACAGACATCTGTTCCACCCTGCTTGATGAGGTCATTGACTACGTATTGTTCATCCCCATTAAGTTTCTATAAAACAACCATTATAGATCGGGTGCATAGCATCTTCCACCTGCAGGCGAGCTCAATCTTTGGGATGCTTTTTTTTCTAAACACAATTCTGCTTTTCCAAAACCTTAATGCAAAGGCAGAAAATACTCTTTGCCGAATGATGGGGGACACTAAATATCCGCTGTTTTCAAAGGAAGGTGATGTAACTGTTGGAGCAGTTTTTGCAGTTCGCAGTAAAGAAACGTTACCTTTATTTGCGTTCACACAAAAACCTCAACCTTTGTCATGCTCCAGGTTTGTAACTTTGGAAATTATTCAGAAAACATTTGAGGAGATCATGTTTTAAACACAAACACTTGTTTTAACCTACTGGTTTAATATTTTACAGTGTGACTCTAAGAGATTTTCGGCTAGCTCAAATGCTGATTTTTACAGTTGAGGAGATTAACAGGAATGGAATTCTACTCCCAAATGTTTCTATTGGCTATACAATATATGACAGCTGTGGTTCAAGACTGTCTTCTATGAGTGCAATTATGGCACTGATGAATAATCAGGATTTTGAAGCAGGTCAAGAATGCAATAGACAGACTCCTATACATGCTATCATTGGGGAAACAGAGTCTGCCACCACAGTAATTCTGTCGAGAACTACAGGACCGTTTAAAATTCCAGTGGTAAGAGGTGAAAACAAATTAGACGCAATTGCGAAACTGATAACTGTTCATTCCTTATGATTTCTTTTTCAGATAAGTCACTCAGCTGGATGTGACTGTCTCAGTAATAGGAAAGATTTCCCCTCTTTCTTCAGGACTATGTCCAGTGATTATTATCAGGGCAGAGCACTTGCACTTTTGGTCAAACACTTGGGCTGGTCTTGGGTTGGAGCTGTAAACAGTGACAATGATTATGGAAACTATGGAATGGACATTTTTCTGAATGCAGCCAAGAAGGAGGGGATATGTGTAGAGTACTCTGTAAAATTCTACCGTACAGAGTACGAAAGACTCCAAAAAGTGGTAAAAACAATGAAACAAGGCACAGCAAAAGTGGTTTGTTGCATTTGTTTCATTTTTTGAGATGGAATTACTAGTTGAGCAGCTAAGTATACAGAACATTACAGGCATCCAAATGGTAGGAGTGGTAGGATGGATAACTTCAAAGACTCTGATCACTCCAAACACTTTTCGTGTAATGAAAGGGTCACTGGGGTTTGCAGTGAGAAAAATCTATATTGAAGGGTTTATAGATTTTGTTATGAACACATTCTGGGACACAGCTTTATCATGTTCACAAAGACATAATAATATATCTCAAGCTGAATTAAATTGTAGCCGACCTCAAGACCTATTTGTGCTGAAAAATTACACTGAAGATGTGCCTGAACATAGATATATAAGTAATGTCTACAAAGCAGTGTATGCCGTGGCATATGCACTACGCAGTCTACTGAAGTGCAGAGAACAAGGAGGTTGTGAGAAAGACCTGACAATCCAACCACAGCAGGTAAAAAAAGAGAATTTATTGTACAAAAATGCATCCCTAAAATTTTTTAAGGTATTAAATTGCCACTATAATTTTGTTCCAAATCTGTCTTTGTACCAGATGGTTGAGGCACTGAAAAACGTTAATTTCACTGTAAAGTTTGGAGATCGTGTGTGGTTTGACAACACTGGTGCTGCAGTAGCCCAGTATGAAGTTGTGAACTGGCAGCAGGACTCTAATGGATCAACTCAGTTTAAAGCAGTGGGTTACTATGATGCCTCACTGCCCCCTGACCAGCGCTTTGTGCTTAACACTGAAAACATCATCTGGGCTGGAGGACAGCTGCAGGTACATGACAATATTTATTTGTTCTAACTGAAATCATTTGCCACTTTGAAGAAATCATGTAGGAGAAAAAAAATAAAGATATTTACATTGTAAGTACAAAAAGTCTCTCTAGTTAATACCTATTTTTATTAGGGACATAAGTTACATATACTGTAAAGTCTAATTTAGTAGAATTCACAAACGATTGCTAAAATCTCGGCACATAGTGTAAGTGCTGTGACGTGACTGTTGTTCACATACAGCAACTAAAACCTTTTCTTGCAACAACAAAATAATACAATTTAATGAAATCATCCATGCAAACTTGGTCATCCCATCCAGTATGTTTACCCCCAAAAAAGGATACATCCAAATCCGCATTGAAAGTGTGACAAATCAGAATCAGAGAGTCAAGTAATAATGTGTGTTTATTGTGATCAAGACATCGGTAGTAATTATATTAAAATTTACAAACAACTGACAAAACCAATAATAACACTTATGCTTATAGATTCCATACGTCGTTCTCGACTTCATAGAGTCCATATAAAATATCCGAATGTATAGGCAATATGTATGTTTTTCATGTAGAAGCCACGGTCTGTGTGTAGCGAGAGTTGTCCTCCAGGCACTAGGAAGGCTGGACAGAAAGGAAGACCTGTCTGCTGTTATGACTGTATTCCATGTGCAGATGGAGAAATCAGTAATGAGACAGGTAAACTTCAGCCCAAATCAAAGATTCAAAGAAAACTGGTTAGTTGCTCTTTTTGTGTTCTCCTTCTACTGTTCAGGATACAGTTTCTTATCAAGGGAGTCCAGAATATGGAATATATTTTCCTTTGTGTCTAACTATTTTGTCTAACAATCTTTTTCTTCCAGATTCAAATAACTGCATGCAGTGTCCAGGGGAATACTGGTCTAATGCTGAGAGAAATACATGTGTTTTGAAGGCTGTAGAGTTTCTGTCATTCACAGAAGTTATGGGTATAGTGTTAGTCTTTTTCTCACTGTTTGGTGTAGGAATAACTGTACTGGTCACAGTCCTGTTTTACAGTAAGAAGGACACCCCCATAGTAAAAGCCAACAACTCAGAGCTGAGCTTCCTGCTGCTCTTCTCATTGACTCTGTGTTTTCTCTGTTCACTTACTTTCATTGGTCGCCCCACTGAGTGGTCCTGTATGTTACGTCACACAGCGTTTGGGATCACTTTTGTCCTCTGTATCTCCTGTGTTCTGGGGAAAACAATCGTTGTGTTAATGGCCTTCAAGGCAACACTTCCAGGAAGTAATGTCATGAAATGGTTTGGGCCTGTACAACAGAGACTCTGTGTTCTTGCCTTCACACTTATACAGGTTCTTATCTGTGTCCTTTGGCTAACAATATCTCCTCCTTTTCCATATAAAAATATGAAATATTATAAAGAGAAGATTATTCTTGAATGCAGTCTGGGTTCTACTGTAGGTTTCTGGGCTGTACTGGGTTATATAGGTCTACTGGCTCTCTTGTGCTTCATTCTGGCTTTTCTTGCTCGTACGCTACCTGATAACTTCAATGAAGCTAAATTCATCACATTCAGTATGCTCATATTCTGTGCTGTGTGGATCACATTTATTCCATCTTATGTCAGTTCTCCTGGAAAATTTACTGTAGCTGTGGAGATATTTGCCATTTTAGCCTCAAGTTTTAGTTTATTATTCTGTATATTTGCACCAAAATGTTTCATCATCCTGTTTAAGCCTGAACAAAATACAAAGCAATATTTGATGGGAAAAACACAATCTAAGCCCTATTGAGAAGTCAACAAACATTAAAAGAAAATGCTAAACTAATAATGATTTGAGAAAATTCACAAAACCATTATTGATTGATTAACGACATTAGAACATTGAGTCTAATACAACTTTGCATGTTATAGAAAAAAACAGCAATACTAACAGCTGTGGCACTTTCAACCCACATGATTTTATAAACTAACTGTATGTGATGCTCTCAGTATGAGACTTTCTAACTTTAAATAAACTCAGTTTAAATCAAAAAGTCTCTGTGTTTCTTGTTAGTTTTGGGGCTGTGGCTGCGCTGCTGTATTAAGACAAAGAGTGAAGAGGCTACTCTAACCGTAGCTTAACAGGACAATTAGAGTATGTGGCAAGGGGGCGTGGTGCAGCACGGTCTGCGCGGAGAGGGCGTGTCGGGAGAATGACGGTGAGTAAGCAGATCAACGATATAGTGAAAACACCTGCTTCTTGTTCTAGTAATTGGCGTGGAGATGCATTTAAGGCACAAAGGAGGAAGCGAGAGGAGAGAGAGAAACCGGCTGGGAAAACACGCTGTACGGGAGCCACAGAGACGGTGCGTCCCGGACATCCCAGAGAAGAAAGATTCGTCAACCAGAGAGTTGTAAAGCAAAGAGAGAGAGCGGGTATTTGAAACCTGGAAGTATTATTTAAATAAAGTCTTACGTTTTCCCAGCCAAGCCGACCCCGCCTCCTTTCTTCCTTACGAACTTTGTTACAGAGTACAAAGAATGTTTACCAATATAGTACAAACCCTGCTGTCAAAGGATAGAAACATCAGGCCTTTTTCCATCATGCTACCTTGGATTAGAATCAAACATAATTTAAAGTACGTATTTAGAAGGTACCCTCCAAACCATACAACATGGTGTTTGTCACCCTATGACTTTGTGCTTGATATTTCAACATCAGTGTAGTAAAGGTTAAAGGAAACGAAGCAGGCCGAGGTTGGTTTTGACTACTGCTGGGTTTATTACACTCAATCGCACCCCCACCTGATCTCTATGGTGCTGTACTTAGTCTCTCTCTTTGAGAGAGCTTCCGACTAATGTACAGCACCGGCCGCTCCTCCCCCCCATCTCCTGGGACAGGACTGCACCCAACCCACTGTCCGATGTGTCAGTCTGCAGCAAGAAAGAGAGACAAAAGTTAGGAGCGTGTAAGCGGGCTGGTGAGTTCCGAATACTTAGGCACAAACCTTCTATAATACCCCGCCAGCCCCAGGAACTGTCTCACCTCCTTTTTGTTCTTAGGTCTCGGACAGGTTGCAACCGCTGCAGTCTTATCAATTTGGGGACACACCTGACCGTGACCCAAGCGGAATCCCAGATACCTGACCTCCACTCGCCCAATCGCACACTTTTCGGATTGGCCGTGAGACCAGCCTCCCTCAACGATCTCAGGACCACCCTTAGATGCTCCATATGCCACTGCCAATCGTTACTATAGATGATGATATCGTCTAGATATGCAGCGGCATATGTCGCATGGGGGCGGAGGATACGGTCCATGACACTTTGAAATGTGGGTGACATGAAAGCCGTGCCTTGGTCCGTGAGGATTTCCTGAGAGATCCCCACGCAGGAAATTAAGCGAAACAGTGCATCTGCCACACTCTTCGCCGAGATAGCGTGTAGCATACTCCACCAAGACCAATACAAAATTATTTGTCCCCTTGCTGACCGTTCCACTTAAATGCCCTGCCATTGGATTACAATGAGCCGCCGGGAAAGCATTTCCCGACGGCTCTTTGGAACTAATAATTGTGTTGTATCTTCCTTGGTTTGAGTGCTCGGGTCACTCGATACAACCGGTTGTTCATAATAGCGAAATACGGATAGGAGAGTGTTCGATCAGGCTGGAGTGGCCGACCGTCGATGCGAGCGACCTGCTCAAAAGCCCGCTTCAGGCTTTCATCTCAAGTCTGCTCCAGGGGAAAATCATCACGATCCGAGAGGATTAGCCTCTTGATCTCACTCGTTTCCTCTGCAACAGCAGCCAACTCTCACGGTTCAGCCACCCCTGCCTGCACCGACACTCCCCTTCCTCGCTTGTTTTAATGTTTTAAACATCCGCACACAAAATCAACAATAATTTTCACAAAAGCCGGCCCCGTGCACACACCTTACCTTAACTGCGCGGCTTTTATCCAATGCTTCAGGTTGAATCAGGCATTGGTGGATAGAGGTTTGGTTACAACCTGAGTCTACCAGAGCCCGATATGTACCCCCCCAATACTCACAGGTATGTGGTACCAGCCAGCCGGACTGGGGCAGCCTGTGCGGCGTCCGGGAACCGGATCATTGTTCCTATTTCCATCATGGGACATATCTGAACAAAATGGTCCGGGTTCCCGCAATGCCAACACGCCGGCACCAGACCTCCCCGCCGCCCGGGTGGCAGGAATTGGTGCAAGTGTGTGGCGTGGGGAGACCGGAGAAGCAGAAAAGCCGGGGTGCGTTGGCGTCATAAACCCTGCCCTCATGGCAGGCTGTCCATGCTCTCCCCAGAATCCAGTTCCGTTCCCTCCTCGTCCGCAGGGTGGGCCTCTCGGCGGTCCTGGGAGTCGAGACCTGGGCGCGGGTACTGGTCTCGTCAGGGCTGGTTGAGGGAGAGAAGTCGTAAGTCATAAGTTTGCCGACCCCGTGGCACGCCACCATATGGTCCTCCACCAATTGGATGGCCGAGTCCAGCGACGTCGGCCGGTGGCACTGGACCCACTCTGCCGTCTTTTTGGGTAGACAGGTGACAAATTGCTCCAGTACCACACGGTTTATGATCCTGTCAACTTCGCTTCCGTCAGCCATCAGCCATTTGCTGCATGAGTCTCGGAGCTGTTGGGCAAACATGAACGGTTGGCCGGTTTCGCCCAACCCCAGCGACCGGATGCGCTGGCAGTGCTCCTCAGGGCTCTGGCCGACCCTCTGCAGTATGGCCTTCCTCAGGTCGTCATAGACCAGGAGGTTCTGAGTGGGCAGTTGCTGCGCAGCCACCTGTGACTCCCCTGCCAGAAGAGGAACAAGGCGCATGGACCACTGATCCCGTGTCCAGCCGGCGGTCTCCGCCGCTCTTTCAAAGAGGTCAAGGAAGGCTTCAGGATCGTCCTGTGGGCCCATCTTGTTCAGCAACAGGTGGGCTGGCGGGGGCTGCGGTGCGCGGCCTTCGTCCCGAACCTCCCAGTCCATCCAGCTCCAGAACATCTCGCGTTATGGAATGGCCTGGAAGCATCCCTCCTGGTCAGTCCTCAGCTGCAGCAAGGCCTGGTGTTGTTCCTGATGCAGGACAGCGAGAGAGAAATTACGTCCGCAAATGGCGTGGGTGGCGAGGATTGCATGGCGGCGGCTCACCTATGTTGTCTATCCCACGTTTCGGCACCATTGTAGTAAAGGTTAAAGGAAACAAAGCAGACCAAGGCCGGTTTTGACTGCTGCTGGGTTTATTTCGCTCAATCGCAAGCATAGAAGACGATGCAGTCCTCTCTGAATCACGCCCCCCTGCCACAATCACTCTTTCCAGAGTGTCTCAAATCGCCTTTCAAAATGCTCAAACTGTATAACCGCAAGCTTATCAGGTATAAACAGTAACAATGATTCAACCAGAACCACACTTGCAAGCGTAACGCAGTTCATTGAGGTTGTGAAAGCTGTACTGCCATGATTCTACCTATTTTGGTCATGCTTTTCTAAGTCTTGTGGCAGGATCATGAGAGAACCACGTGTTTTGTGTGTAAGCGTATGTGCATCGCTTGTTTTGGCATGCCATACGCTCTCCGCTCTCGTCTCAGTTCCCGCTCTTTAATTAATTATCTTCTAATGGTTTCATGCTCCTCACCTGTTCCCTATTGATTTTATCCCATATTTTATTCCCTTGCTTTGTCTGTCTTGTGCCGTTTTATTTTGGTTGATCTTGTGGATATACCTGTGCTTCCTGCATGAAGGATGTGGAAATATATTGTGGAAATATACTGGTGGAAATTCACTGGATGTGTATTATATAAATGTTATGACTAACTATCGCTTGTCCTTGCATGATAACTATTGCTTGTCCTTGCATGAGAGTTTTTGACCCCCGTAGATGTTTTGGTGGCGGAAACAGTTCTTCCTGTTCATCCCTAAATGGAATTGTTATGTTACACTTGTTATGTCTGCAATATATGCCACGTACACCATTTCTAACCTATTATATAAATAGAGGGATTGCCCCTCTTTTATTTGAGCATTCAGCAATAAACCATCTGTTAATTCACTTGGCTTCTTGTTTTGACTGCTCCGGAGCTCCGCGGAACTTCTTCTCATCTATCCAGACGATCGCACAACACAGACAGAGTAGCACATTTCTTACAGTTCTTGGTGACCCCGACGTGATTTCTCCGATCAGGTAAGACATGAGTTTGTTTGACTACCTGGTTGGTGAAATCTGTTGTGTGTTTTTGATGTCCGCGACGTGATTTCTCCGATCGGGTAAGACATGAGTTGGTTTGACTACCTGATTGGTGAAATCTGTCGTGTGTTTTGAGCAGGGGGTTCGAGTCCTCCTGCAACCGTTGAGCGAGGGGTTTTGAGTCCCCCCGCAAGAGACATCCTCCCACGGTAGAGTGAGGAGGAGAGCGCGCTTTACACATTTATACACATTAGTTGAGAAACAATTCATTTTAAATCGCTGGATTCTTGAGAAGGTTCCGCACAAATGGGGGGATCATATCCAAAACCCCAAATGGGGGAGTCGCCATTAGATTGGATGGTTCGCTGTAATCAGGCTTTCTACGCCAATCCATGGGTAGATAATTTAGCTGGTTGGACTGAGGGAATCGAGCGATGTCCTACGTTTCCACGCACGGGGAGTTTTGACCCCTACCATTTGGCCAGCGCTTTTCGAATGATTTATAAAGGGGCTGGGGATCCCGGTTGGGATTATCAGTACATGAAAGATGGTTATAGAGCAGATTTCAAATTTATCCACTAGTGAGGCCCGTGGTAATTCCCTGGCAGATTTACATGCCAAACGTGCTGCCAAAGAGGGGTTGCCCCCTCCGTGGCTGAATGTAGCTATGGTATCACATGGCCCGCTAGCCTCGGGTCTTCTGCCTGATCTCGACCTGACTGTTGTCCAGTCTTTCGCGACCCCCAGTGATTTGTCTTTTTGGTCCTCATTCGCTGCTGTACAAGATAACTCGGGTCTCTGGTCTGATCGCGACCAACGCATTTGCATTCCTGAATCGGCCTTACCGTTCCTCGTCCGCGAGTTTCACGGTGTTACACATCGCGGTCGAAGAGGGGTACTCGATATCATGCGCCCAATACTGCGCAAATAACTTGCCTAAAATCGTGGACAAATTCTCTAAATGGGTAGAGGCGTTCCCGTGTGCTAAAGAAAATGCAAAAACCGTCATAAAACATTTAACACAGGACATAATACCCCGCTATGGTATTCCTTTAAGCATAGATTCGGATAAAGGAACGCCGTTCACGGCTAAGGTCACGCAAGATCTGGCAAAGGAATTAAATCTGACGTGGCGTATGCACATCCCCTATCATCCTCAGTCCTCAGCCTTTGTGGAACGTGCCAATCGTACAATCAAAGGGAAATTACGAAAAGCAATGCAGGCTTCAGGAGCTAGAAATTGGCTTGGTGTTCTTCCCATCGTACTGGCCGATTTAAGAATGATGCCACAACCAAATTTGGACGGCCTGTCCCCATATGAGGTTGTTATGGGGCGTCCGTTTCCAATACCATGGCGACATGGAATGATTATGGTGGGGGGTAATGAAATGGTAGAGCACATGTCGGAGTATTCTGCAGGCCCAATACGCACTTTAAAACATACTGGGAGAAGGTGAACAAAACACACCCAGAGATACCTTCAGATAATACACACCCATTTGAAGTTGGGCAAAAGGTCTTGGTAAAAAAGCTAAAAGCCCCTGGTAATATGCTGGTAGAGGCACTGTACGATGGACCTGCAGAAGTGCTGGCTATAACTCGTACCTCTGTATTAACTGATCTTTTTCCACAGTGGATACACGCTACGCGACTCAAGAATCTGAAATAATCTGTATGAATATGATCTAATACTTTTTGTTTTGCAGAAAATGCTCCAACTAATCCTCCTCTCCTGCCTCGTAGCTGCATGCGCTATGGGGGTGAGAGGTGCCGAAGTGCATGCTAACACATTCTGGCAGTATGCAAACTGGACCGCCCGACAGTCAACCAATGATTCTTGTGTTGTCTGCCAGGAGATGTTCACTTCAGCGGTCACAGTTTCGTTAGGTGCCCTCCCATATGCCCCTTGTAATCACACTGTGTATTGTAATTTGTATGAGAATAATGAATTTGTGTAGGGACCTGTGTGTGCTGACCCTGTTCAGGGACCATCATATTGTCCAAATAATGATCAGCGAGCAAATAGCTCGGTCAGACATAAGGTCACTGATGTAAAAATTATGATTGTGATCCCTAAAGGGTATGTATTTCCTTATTGTTTTAATGGAACAAGGGGAGCGAATGTACCAGGCATAACTGCTAATCATTGTAAACATATAATCTCCACAGGACAGCCCTTGGCCCATTGCCCCCGATTTATCTCCGGGTCTTGTCAACGCAGTACCACAGCCTGTCAAGAGTCCGGGGGTAATTTCACTTTTCATCACAACGTTTCCCTATGTTTTACCCCAAATAACCCCTCCTGTACTAGCACGAATACGTCATGTGATCTACCCTGGCCCGCGGATGGGGCCCGGCTGATGGACGACTGGTACTGGTATTGTGTGGAGGAGAGAGTGTCAATAACACTTTCTGAAAGAACTGGACTGGACTCTGTGCACCCGTACAACTCAAACATCGTGTCACTCTTATGCATTTGAAACATCGGTCGGCTCGGCTCCGACGTAATGCGTGGACCGACAGTGCAGTGCCGGAGGAGCACCAGCTACGATCGCACTGGTCCAGGTTTTGGGAATCTATGGTTCCAGCGTACGGCACTGCCGATCTGATGAGCCAACAGAACATTTTACATCACAGACTTGCCTCCTTCACAAACAGTACCACAGCCGCGATGCACGGGGTAAAGAAAGAACTGAATGCACTACGACAGGTGGCCATGCAGAACCGACTGGCCCTGGATATGTGCCGGCAGAGGACGAGGGTGATGGGTCAATAGCTGTGGCTGTGAAAACCATGAATGACGTTTCAGTCAGTTTAAGGGAAGATGAGTTACGTGATAAAACAAAGAATTGGAATTGGGGACTCTTGTCCAGCCTGTTTGGGTTATTCGCTCCCTATGTTTCCATGTTAGTACCGGTACTTATTATTTTTTTCTTTTTTGTTTGTTTGGTCCTTGCCTGATGAGATGTGTAATGACTCGTGTTTATTCTATGGTGCATGTCCTTACTCATCCCCCTACCTATCAACCTTTGTCTAATAAAGATAATGATAAGGTGTACGTGAATATGAAGATGTGAAAACTAGTTATGATGATGTGGATTAAAATTATTATGCTTTCATGTAAAGCATAAAAGAGGGGATTGTGGAAATATATTGTGGAAATATACTGGTGGAAATTCACTGGATGTGTATTATATAAATGTTATGACTAACTATCGCTTGTCCTTGCATGATAACTATTGCTTGTCCTTGCATGAGAGTTTTTGACCCCCGTAGATGTTTTGGTGGCGGAAACAGTTCTTCCTGTTCATCCCTAAATGGAATTGTTATGTTACACTTGTTATGTCTGCAATATATGCCACGTACACCATTTCTAACCTATTATATAAATAGAGGGATTGCCCCTCTTTTATTTGAGCATTCAGCAATAAACCATCTGTTAATTCACTTGGCTTCTTGTTTTGACTGCTCCGGAGCTCCGCGGAACTTCTTCTCATCTATCCAGACGATCGCACAACACAGACAGAGTAGCACATTTCTTACAAAGGACACCACGTCTCTCTGATATTGGACATATTTGTTCTCGTCACAGTGAAGTCTAAATCTAGTCTTTGTCAGTTTAGGTTCTTCATGTGTTGTCTAGTCTAGTTCAGTTTAAATTAGTTTCAACAAACAAGGACAACAAACAAGGGCGACATCGAAAACCCCAAAGTCGATGGCTTGAGGGACTGAGGTCGAGACTGGTGCCTGGAAATCTGTGGCAACAGTGAGGACCATGGTGGAGCGGGAGGGAAGAAGGAGGCCATTTTACCAGGTGATATGGAGTATTGAGGTGCAGCTAGGCCAGACTGAACCAGAGCAATGACCAACCAAGGTGGAGCCGGAGGGATGATGGACCATAGATGAAGGCATGCAGAGCCAAGGCTTGCAGAATGAGGTGTGGTCATGGATCCGGAGAACAAAGGTGCAGAGACGGGATCCACCTTGTGAATCTCCTATTGTTGAAATATTTATGTTTACATTCATGCATTTGGCAGATGCTCCAAATTTACTTACACTGCACTCAAGCTATGTTGTATTAGGATGTGTCTTCTCAGTGAACCAAAACCAACATTTCTATTATCCTTTCTTGAATATTATGAAAATATATATCAATGTAAATATGTATATACAGTTTCCATATATGGATTGTTTTACAGTTGTAAATTGGCTTTGCATTATAAAAGGAAAACAAATCATTCTAAAAGAAAAAACGGATAGCAAGATGCTACACAGACATACAGTATGTTCCACCCCTGCTTATGCACTGCCCTCTGAGGTCATGGGCTACATATTGTTCACCAATAGTTACTGTGTAAAAAAATACAGCCACAACAGATTTAGGGTCAATTGCATTTTGAAGCTGTGGGTGAGCACAATCTTTGGGATGCTTTTTCTTCCATACACGCTCCTGCTTTTCTATCACCTTAATGCAAAGGCAGAAAGCACTGCTTGCCGAATGATGTGAGACCCTAAATACCCGCTGTTTTCAAAGGATGTGACTATTGGAGCAGTTTTTCCAGTTCACAATAAAGAAACTTTGCCTTCATTTGAGTAAAAAACAATACTCAACCTCTGTCATGCTACAGGCTTCCTATACCGGAAGCTATGTTAGAGCAGATACTGTTTTAATACAAACTGATGTTTTTAACCCATTGCATTTTCGGCAATCAAAAATCATGATTTTTGCAAATGAGGTGATTAACAAAAGTGCAACTTTACTCCGAAATGTTTCTATTGGCTATAAAATATATGACAGTTGTGCTTCAAGATTCTCTTCTATGAGTGCAACTATGGCAGTGATGAATGGACAAGAGTTTCCAGCAGGTCAAAGATACAACGGTCAGACTCCTATACAGTGCATGCTATCTTGGGAGAAACAGAGTCTGCCACCACAATCATTTTCAAGAATGACAGGAAATTTTTAAAATCCCAGTGGTAAGAGGCATTGACCTTAAACACAATGCACGTGAATGTCTCAGTAATAAAGATTAGGAATAGGAAACCTTCTTCAGAACTATGTCTAGTGATTATCATCAGGGCAGAGCACTTGCACTATTGGTCAAAACCTTGGGCTTGACCTGGGTTGGAGCTGTGAAGAGTGACAATGAGTATGGAAACAATGGAATCAAAATTTTCCAGAAATCACCCAAGATGGGTGGGATTTGCATAGAGTACACTGTGAAATTCTAACAAACAGAGCCTGACAAACTCCAAAAAGTTGTAAAAACAATGAAAGAAGGCACAGCAAAAGTGATTGTTGCTTTTTTTGAAATGGGATTACTAATTGATCAGTTTTGTATTTAGAACATTACAGGCCTCCAAATGATTGGAGTGTTTGGATGGATAGCTTTAAAGAATTGAATCACTCCAAACAGTATTTGTGTGATGGGAGGGTCACTTTGATTTGCATTGAGAAAACATTATATCGAAGGGTTTTCATATTATGTTACCAAAGCATTCTGGGACAATGGTGTTACATGCTTACAAACTGATAGAAATTCTCACCAAGCAGAATTAATTTGCAGCAAATATCAAGACATCCTTGAGCTAAGATATTACAATGAAGATGTGCCTAAACAAAGATTTTCTACTAATTTCTTCAAAGCAGTGTATGCTGTGGCTTATGCATTACACAGTATACTGAAATGCAAAGAACAAGGTTGTGCAAAAGCCCTGAAAATACAACCAAAGCAAGTAAATTAAAAGAGAATGGGGGGAGGGGGAGTAAGTGTTAAATTGCCACAATGATGTTGTTTTAAATATGTGTTCTAAATAGGTGGTTGAGACCCTAAAAAGAGTTTCCTCTCTCTCTGGGTTTCCTTCTCCCCTGTAGCACTCTCGACACGACGGTGTCTTGGGCAAGGCAGTATTGTGTACCTCCACTGGATGTTGCGTCGGCAGGCGACAATAAGCTGGTGAATGGTGAAGCAGATCGTCCCTCTAGTTCCTCTGTCACGGTACTTGGGCGCTTGGGCTTGAGAGAACGATACATCTCAGTTATGCGATCCAGTTCACCAGATGCCCGCCCAGGTACAGGACATTCATCATACCTCAGTCCGAGGGGAGAACTTTTCCGTACTAAGAGCCGAGGTCCCTCTAGCCGAGATGTATTCTAGGTTTTACAGCCCGTACTTCATCGTTCCCAAGAAAGGTGGGAGGCTGTGCCCCATTTTGGACCTGCACTCCCTGAACAAGCACCTCCAAAGGTTGCTGTACAGAAGCGCATCCTTGCTTCGGTTCATCGGCAGGATTGGTTCGTAGCAATAGACCTGAAAGACGCGTACTACCACGTCCCCATCATCCCTCGACATCGGCCGTTCCTATGGTTGGAGTTCAGTCTGGCTCTGCCTCCCCCGGGTCTTTACCAAACTCGTGTAGGCTGTCCTAGCTCCCCTCAGGGTACAGGGCACGCGGATACTCTACTATCTCGACGACTGGCTTATCTTGTCTCTTGGATCTGATGTGCAAGAGCAGGGAATTCGTGCTTCGGCAATTAGACCACCTTGGCCCTCGTGTCAGCCTGGAACAGAGCAGGCTCTCTCCATCGCAGAGCACCTCTTGTCTCGGTATGGAACTCGACTATGTCCCCCTGGCAGCGCGTCTCACCAATGAGAGTGCACAGTCGGTACTGAGCTGTCTGAAACGTTCAGGTAGACACCAGCGGTCCCCTTGAAACTTTCAGAGGTTCCTGGGGCATATGGCGTCCTCAGCAGGGGTATTCCTCTAGGATTGATGCACATGCGACCGCTTCAGTACTGGCTTCAGAGTTGCGTTCCTTGGAGGGCGTGGCACACCGGCACCAGGCGTATTATTATCATGCCTCAGTGCCTTCACACCCTCACCCTTCCTTCAAGCGGGGTTTTCGGGGTCTTGAGGCGCGTCGGACAGCACGACTGCCGTGTCGTACCGTGAACGTGTATGTAGCCGCTATTGCCGCTCATCATGATCTTATGGTGGGTAAGTCTCTGGAGCCACACGACCTGGTCTAAAGAATCATCAGGAGCGTGAGGATGACCTCACCACGCACTGTTCCCTCGTGGGACCTTAATGTGGTCCTACAGGGCCTTTGTGGCCACTTTCGAGCCCCTGAGAGAAGCCAGTCTTCCTCATTTAAAGATGGAGCTGTAAGTGGTGCTTGCCTGCATCAAAAGGGTAGGGGACATCCAGGCATTATTCGTGTCCCACAAGTGCCTAGAGTTGGGCCGAGCGATTCCCCTCAACCCCGCGGTGAGTCAGTGCGCTATTGAGCCTCCCTACTTCCCCCACAGGATGAAGTATAGGCATTCCATCCATCACTAAGCATTGGTGATATTGGTAGCAGACCAGGCGGAGCGGTTTAAACCTATTGCAGAATTGGGTCAACTGCATTTAACAGCTGCTTGTGAGATCAATCTTTGGGATGCTTTTATTCCTGTACACACTCTTGCTATTCCTTCACCGATCAAAGTATGGAGATCTATCTATTTTCCAGTCCACACTAAAGAAACATTACCTTCATTTGAGTTCAGACAAAAAACCTCAGTCTCTGTCATGCTCCAGGTTTGTTAAATTGGAAAAGTTTCAGGAAACAATACAGCTGATAATGTTGCTAAAATTAACTGATGTTTATAACCTAAAGCAGCGTTTCCCAACCAGGGTGCCCCCTGGCTGGAGCAGGGGTGCCGTGTGAGAATTGTCAAAACTTTTTTAAAAGGCTAAAATCATATATATTATCAATTAATAAGTAAATAGATTAGATAGATTTCTGATGTCTCAAATAATAAATACACACATGCATAATTAAAATACAGAGCGCCCAGGGCCACCGCAAGGCACAGCAAAGGAGAGAACCCCGGCTGGTTGAGGAGCGAGCGGCAGCATGTCGGGGAACCGGACTATAATTTATTTTTTTCTCTCTCCCCTCTCTCTTTCCGGTCGCTCCGAGGGATCCCGTCTCCGTTGTCTCGTCGCTACATACCCCCAGGGTAAAGGTACTCCGAGACTGGGAGACCCCCCCGAGGGGTACTAGGGGATACCCCCGGCCTGTGAGGGGCGAGTGGAGAAGGCGGGGCGAGACCGTAAGTCAGCTGTACGCGCACCGATCTCGTATCACAGAGGAGATCGGCAGCATAAGAAAACGAGCGACCGGACCGTCGCAGAGAGAGGACCAGGCCTGGCTTTTAGTTGTGGTTTGTGTGTGTCACTGGCCGTCGTCCGTGAGGGGCTGCCGGCTGTCCAGAAAGGGAACATGTGTACCTTGCTGTAGCGTTAAGAGAACGGGTTTGGGATGCAACTATTTTACGTCAAGTATTTTGACGCATAACAAAATGGCAGCCCCCGAGTAAAGATACTGTATATATTTTAAAAGTTTATAAATACTGTGACAGTTACACTGTTATTATTTCACATTTAGGGGCCATTCACATTTCGCGTCTATTTTAAATGTAGACACGCGTGCGACACTAGGCACATCGGCAACGCATTGAGATGTTCCCATTGATTCAGCTTTGGTTCAGAGCATGGTGAAATCCAGCTCACGCCTCTCAGGGACCTGTTGACCTGGCCGAGATGTCTGGAGCATGCTCTCAGTAAGGCAGCACCATCTGACATCACCACTCTGTGGGTCTTTCCTCTGGAAGAACACCAGCACAAGATGACTTTCCACTTCAGGCACACAGGTGCCTACTGGCAGTGGGCCTAGCCCGAGTGATCCTAGGTGGCAGTTCACTCAGGTTCTTCCAGAGGTCTGGCCTCAAGTGCAACACCGTGCCCTACCCCCCAGGATAAACCTTTGTCAGGGGAATAGGTCAGGAGGAGCTGTCGTCAGAACCATCAGTTCTGAGACCCAAGGCTGGCTAGGCGAAGGGGTGCAACTAGAAGCCCTTGTAGCAGAGGTTGTGCCTGGAGGCTCATTGGGGGGGGACTTCCGCTTGTCCCATGGCCAGCTGTGCACTAGGGTACTCGTGCCGAGGGTGACCTCGGACAGGGGGTACCAAAGCGGAACGGGTGGTGTCCAGGAAGACAACAGGTAACCTGTGCCTACCTCAACCGGTCCCAGTGCTGGGCTGCATGGGAATGGAGCCAGCATTCTCCACATAGCATGACCTGTTGAGAGGGACATCACCACCTGCGCCTCTGCAACAACAACCTGAACGTTATCCTCAAAGGACCCTGTTCAAGGTGTGCAGAACCAAAATGTGGTTTTGAAGAGTCATTTTATTACCTCACTGTTCCTTATACATCTCCATACTGCACTCTTTCATTTTCCTGTATTTGGGCCATCATAAAAGATATTACTTAATGTGAATTCCTTACATCCGATCTTTCAAAATGTTTCACCCCTAACATACTGCAAATTGTCATTTGACTTTTTTTTATTGTTTTGCTTGAAAAAAAAACACCTATTGTAGGTTAGTGAGAGGCTTTTTTACTGACAAAAAAAGAAGAAAATGAGCCATTTTGAGTTCCATACATTTACAAATGACACATTATTCAAAGTTGTATTGATGGCTATTATTCAATATAGTCTATAATATGATCATTTTGACAGATGTCAACTTCCAGTTTCCAATATTTTTTTATTTTCTGCATTTTTATTTGACAAATACAAACATTTGTTTTCCAGTTGTTATCCAGTTATTTCGATTATTTTTTCACTTTAAATGTTTACAATGAAAACTGAATAGCAAGATGGGACACATACTGTATACTGTATTTGTTGCATTTCTGCTTGACTTGACTCATGCTCTGCCCTCTGAGGTCATTGGCTAGGCATACGTACAGTATTATGTCTATAAAAATACAGCCATTAGAGAATCAGGGTCAGTTGCATTAAGTAGGCGCAGTGAGCTCAGTCTTTGGGATGCTTTTTTTTCTATATACACTCCTGCTTTTCCATTACCCCAATGCAAAGGCAGAAAACACTGCTTGTCGAAGGATTGGAAACCCTAAATATCCGCTGCTGTCAAAGGATGGAGACCTTACTATTGGAGCAATTTTTCCAGTCCACATTAAAGAAACATTACCTTCATTTGAGTTCAAACAAAAACCTCAACTTCTGTCATGTTCTAGGTTTGTTATATTGAAAAATATTCAGAAAACAAATATGCTGTTATTAAAACAAGCAGATTTTTCTCATGTAAATGTTTAATGTTTTTACAGTGTGAGTGTGAGAGATTTCCGGCTAGCTCAGGTCATGATTTTTGCAGTTGAGGAGATTAACAGAAAGGAAAATTTGCTGCCAAATGTTTCTCTTGGCTACAGAATATATGACAGCTGTTCATCAAGACTGTCTTCTATGAGTGCTATTATGGCGGTGATGAATAATCAGGATTTTGCAGCAGAGCAGACATGCAATGGACAGTCTCCAATTCATGCTATCATTGGGGAAACGGAGTCTGCCACCACAATCATCCTGTCTAGAACCACAGGACCTTTTAAAATTCCAGTGGTAAGAGGCAATTATAGTCAAAGTTTGACACAGTTACCAGACGGATGACTGTTTCAGCTGTTTTCTGTGATTTTTCTTTTTAGATAAGTCACTCATCTGCATGTGAATGTCTTAGTAACAGGAAAAATTACCCATCATTCTTCAGAACTATTTCTAGTGATTATTACCAGGGCAGAGCACTTGCACTCTTGGTAAAACACTTGGGCTGGACTTGGGTTGGAGCTGTGAACAGTGACAATGACTATGGAAACAATGGAATGGAAATTTTTCTAAATGCAGCCAAGAAGGAGGGGATTTGTATAGAGTATTCTGTAAAATTTTACAGAACAGAGCCTGAAAAACTCATTAAAGTGGTAAACACAATGAAACGGGGCACAGCAAAAGTGATTGTAGCATTTGTTTCATTTATTGAGATGGGATTTTTAATTGATCAGCTAAGCATCCAGAACATTACAGGCCTCCAAATGATTGGAGTGTTTGGATGGATAGCTTCACAGAATTTAATCACTCCAAAGACATTTCATGTTATGGGAGGGTCATTGGGATTTTCATTAAGAAAAATATATATTGATGGGTTTCCAGATTATGCTTATAAGGCATTCTGGGAAACAGCTTTTCCATGCTCACACAGAGATGGGGATCTTTCTCAAGATGAAATAAATTGCAGCACATATGAAGATCTTCTTGTGCTAAGAAATTACAATGAAGAGGTGGCTGAACATAGATATGTAAGTAATGTCTACAAAGCAGTGTATGCTGTGGCTTATGCACTACACAGTCTGCTCGAGTGCAAAGGACAAGAAGGCTGTGAGAAAACTGTGAAAATACAACCACACCAGGTAAACAAAAAGAGAAAGTGAGAAAACAGGCATCCCGATTAGCTGTATTTTGTGGTAAACCGCCACAATGATAATGCTACAAATCTGTCTTTTCACTAGGTTGTTGAAGCTCTGAAAAGGGTTAATTTTACTGTTAAATTTGGGGAACGTGTCTGGTTTGACAGCACTGGTGCTGCAATAGCCAACTATGAAGTTGTGAACTGGCAGCAGGACTCTAATGGATCATTCCAGTTTAAAGCAGTGGGTTACTATGATGCCTCACTGCCCCTTGACCAGCGCTTTGTGCTTAACACTGAAAACATCATCTGGGCTGGAGGACAGCTGCAGGTAAATGAAAATAACCTAGGTTTGTTAAAAAAAAATCAATTAAATATTTTCCAATTTATTTATTTTTAGTTAATTAATATAATAATAATAAGTAAAGGCACGGAAAATAAAATACATTTTCCCTACACATTTTAGGGCTCATCTGAAAAAAAAGAAAAAAAAAAGTTTTATCATTTGAAAAAGAAACATTGCATTTCTGGGTGGACAGGTATATTAGTTCTCAATCACAGGCAAATTATAAGTTTGGTTTATTTTAATTAAATATATAATATAATATACTGACTTCTGTAATATACTGACTTCTAAGGCCAATTTGCAATGTTTCTTTTAAGTTTTAGTCTGCAGAAAACATGTAATTAAAATGTCATGTGTTTGTGTAAACTATTGACAGACATATTTAAACACAATTTTGGTGTTTTTAAAGAATAGTCTCAGTAGACCGGTTTTAGTTTCAATGGTAGATTTACATTACTTAAAGGCTGAGTAGGCAATCCTGTCCAGAAACGTTTTTGTCATGCTGGTTGGAAGTCACTTAACATCCTGATAGCAATCAATAAGTAAAGCAAAACATTGGTATTTTTATAATTATATATGTTCTGTGAAAGGCGTAGGGTCAAACAAACCTTGGGCCAATTACTACCCTCGGTCCGAGTGCAATGATACGTCATGTGTACATTTTCACTCAGTGTATTTTGCATCCAACTGCGCACCCTATTCACGCAGACATCATACGTCATCAGCGCGCTCACGTGCGTTGTGCAGGAAGCGGGACAATTGCGGACAGAAAGCAGGTACCTGGAGATGTTCGTTATTATAGTAATGTAATTTACTTTGTACTGTAACGTTTTCTCACCAGTCGCAAAATGCAAAGCTCGGCAAAACATGCAACGTATTTAGCCCGTCATGTCAAAATACGTGCCTGCTGCAGACGCGTCAAAAGGCTTTTTAATTAAAGAGACGCTTGCGTTTTGCTAGATACTCGCTTAGTCTGATGTGTTTCTCATCGCGAGAGGAAGGGATTGTATGATTGCACTGTTAGCAGGCAAACGTTAGCATTTTCCAAATGATCTAGACTACATCCACACTAGTGCGTTTTCGTTTGAAAACGCATATTTTTCTCTCCATTTTGGCCTTCCGAATCTTTCTTATCAACGAAGACGGAGCTTTTTAAAACTGCTCTCGAAAATGGACACATTTAAAAACGCCCTTTACGCGTTGCAGTGTGGATAGTGGAAACGGAGGATTTAAGAAAATATGACGTAATTGTAGTCACGTGATGCAGTCATGTGATCCTTTTAGACAGGATGGTTGACGATGCTGTACAGCATTTGATTTGTTTACTCTCGGTTTTAACAGCGTTGTTAAAGATTAATATTAGTTTGTACGTACTACAGATTTATTTTCTTCAGAGGACACGGAATGGTTACTCACAATTGATGTTTGACGGTGGAACTCGCGGACAAAAAAAAAAAGAGCGGAAATGATGTACATTTGAAGCGTCCTACGTTTTGAACATGCGCAGTACAGGGACGTTAGCATTTTCACATGTTTCAGTGTGGATGAGAAACCTTTTAAAAATGATTGAAAACGTTAGTGTGGACGCGGAGCATTTTTAGACGAAAATGCCGATTTTAAATTTATCCGGATTTGTGTAGACGTAGTCCTAGTCAGCCTTTAATGCTTAAAAATGCAATACATATTTAGCATAATGACTGAATGTACAGGCCCTATGTATGTTTTCATGTAGAAGCCAAGGTCTGTGTGCAGTGAGAGTTGTCCTCCAGGCACTAGGAAGGCTGTACAGAGAGGAAGACCTGTCTGCTGTTATGACTGTATTCCATGTGCAGATGGAGAAATCAGTAATGAGACAGGTAAACTTCAGCCCAAATCAAAACTTCAAAGAAAACTGGTTAGTTTGTCATCTTGGAATTATAATTTTATGTTATTATCTTTTTTTACGTTGTGTACATTTTGCAACTGAACGTTTTTATCAACAAAGTCAACTGGAACGCATAAGTTTTGCTCAGAGTGCAGACAGAACCTTATAATTGCAAGATGGCAAGTTGATCTCTTGCTGGTTTCCTCCTACTGTTCATCATCTCACCAAAGAACCTGTCCCATTTAAAGTTCCAGTAGTGTCAGTTACTTTACAAACACTCTACGGTCAGATTAATAAAAAAAAATAAAAAAATGCAGCAAACACTGAATATTGGCTTGCTGTACACAAGGATAAAAAGTAATACATATGTAAAACGTTTTCGGCTTAACTTTCTGCTGAAGATCCTTGATACCTTGTTAAGATGGATGGCATCATTGATTCCAGCAAATATCAACAGATAAAACATCTACACCTTATTGTTCCTTCCAGGAGTCATAAGAGGGGAAAATGTTGAATATTTCAATGACAATTGCCTGAAAGAATACATCAAAATCAAAACAAAAATGGGTCAATGAGCAAAAAACTAAGCTTCAGCCATGCCATCCCACTTTCCAGACCTGAACCCATATAGAAAATAAGTGGAAATACACTTTGACAAGAAACTGCACCCTGAATAGCAGGAGGAGACCGGTATACGAACTAATTATATGTTGAATATTGTAACTACCTATAGTGATTATGTTCTCTATTTCTTCCAGATTCAAATAACTGCATGCAGTGTCCAGAGGAATTCTGGTCTAATGCTGAGAAAAATCTTTGTGTGTTAAAGGCTGTAGAGTTTCTGTCATTCACAGAAGTTATGGGTATAGTGTTAGTCTTTTTCTCACTGTTTGGTGTAGGAATAACTGTACTGGTTACAGTTCTGTTTTACAGTAAGAAGGACACCCCCATAGTAAAAGCCAACAACTCAGAGCTGAGCTTCCTGCTGCTCTTCTCATTGACTCTGTGTTTTCTCTGTTCACTTACTTTCATTGGTCGCCCCACTGATTGGTCCTGTATGTTACGTCACACAGCGTTTGGGATCACTTTTGTCCTCTGTATCTCTTGTGTTCTGGGGAAAACAATAGTTGTGTTAATGGCCTTCAAGGCCACACTTCCAGGAAGTAACGTCATGAAATGGTTTGGGCCTGTACAACAGAGACTCAGTGTTCTTGCCTTTACACTTATTCAGGTTCTTATCTGCTTGCTTTGGCTTACAATTTCTCCTCCTTTTCCCTATAACAATATGAAATATTATAAAGAGAAGATCATTCTTGAGTGCAGTCTGGGTTCTAGTGTAGGTTTCTGGGCTGTACTTGGTTATATAGGCCTTCTGGCTCTCTTGTGCTTTGTTTTAGCTTTTTTGGCTCGAAAGCTGCCTGATAACTTCAATGAAGCTAAATTCATCACATTCAGTATGCTCATATTCTGTGCTGTGTGGATCACATTTATTCCATCTTATGTCAGTTCTCCTGGAAAATATTCAGTAGCTGTGGAAATATTTGCCATTTTAGCCTCAAGCTTTGGTTTATTATTCTGTATATTTGCACCCAAATGTTACATAATTCTGTTTAAGCCTGAACAAAACACAAAGCAACATTTGATGGGAAAAACACAAAGTAAATCCTACTGAGAACACATATGGTTTTTGTAATGTTGCAGTTTAGTAAATGTTCATTTAAACAAAAACACAAGAATACTGCTAATTTACAAAATGATTACACACAGTTGTACGTGTATTTAAACTAATTGAATTCAAATCATCATCAAACCAACAACTTTAACATCTAATGTTAAGAAGGGCACAGCATCGTGAGGTTGATAAGTATTTAAACAAAGAGTGAAGAGGCTAACTGTCACATGACAAACAAATTAGAATACAAAGAATGTTTCACAGTACAAAGGTCAAATTACAAAAATTACACCCTTTTTCATATGTTGCATTGGAAGCGATTTCAACAGCATTTATCCATTTAGACGTAATATATGAACAGGATTAATTTTCTGCAAATGCAGATAGTGATAGCTCTTTTTTATTTCATAGAAATGATCTACATTTAATAACTTCACAAGTACAAAAGCAATGTTCTAAACCATGTTCTTGTTTTGCCTTGATTCACTGGAGTCAGCCTATAAACCAATTTATCGGACATGTGCGCCTGGACTGCATTTAATTTCCGGGCTGTGTTTGTTTATCGGTCTGGCTAGTGTCTAACAATATAGCTATTCATATTTGATTTAATTTATGTTAATATTAATTATTATTTTTTATTGTATAATAATTGCATTAAATAAACGATTTATTGAATTTAGTTGTATGTTAATTTTATTAAATAAACAGTTTGTTGAATGGGTCCTGCAGTTTTGTCCGTATGGGACATTGACATCTAGCGGTTGAGCTTGGTATCACATCTAAATTAAAATATAATTTAATTATATGTGGTTTCTTTTGCTTGTTATCAGAAATAATCTACAGGCAATCTATTATTTGAGAATCTGTTGTGGAAGTAAAGGGCAGTCAACAAACGTGCACTTGAGCATTAACGTTTGTTTATGTTGTTGCTTTGAAACTGTCTGTAGTTACAAATCACAATTTACAGTAACTCACAGAAGTGAGTACACCCCTCACATTTTTGTAAATATTTTATTATATCTTTTCATGTGACAACACTGATGAAATGACACTTTTCTACAATGTAAAGTAGTGAGTGTACAGCTTGTTTAACAGTGTAAATTTGCTGTGCCCTCAAAATAACAACACACAGCCAGCCACTCACAAAAGTGAGTATTCAATTCAAGTTTATTTATATAGCGCTTTTCACAATTTGCATTGTTCCAAAGCACTTTTACATGAGCAAATAAGAAAACACAGAGGTAAAACAATGCACAGTGCATAGTGTTTATAGAACAAGCAAGATCATTCTAATAGATAATATCTAATAAATAAATAAATAGATGCAGTCTCCCGGTGAGCAAGCCAACACTGCCCTGCTGTGGCGAGGAACCAAAACTCCCTTATTGATTGATGGAGAAAAAAACCTCGGGAGAAACCCAGGCTCAGCCGGGAGGGCCAGATCCCCTCTGACGTGTCATAGCTGCTCTCAGTGACCCCGACCAAGTCACCGAGCAACATCTCCGAGGAAGGGGGGAGAGCCCACCGCCCGCGACCCATGCAATCCCACTCGCCGAAACCATGCACGTCCAGCCCGCGATCGACACCAGAAAAACAGAGGAACAACCAGGGAAAATAGTAATGGCATATTGGAACATTATTCCTCTGCTGTCTGACATCGACCACAAAGCAAGACCATCCAGACCCACACAGCCCCAACAAATAAAATCCCCCCAACCACAACCAACGAGCCCCCCCCATCCCCCACGAACACCAGCCCAGCAACCCCCAATCAGGGCCACTGAACGCAGCTATAACTTCAAACTGCTGACATGTGGTGTAGTTTAGCATTTAATACCAAGCATTGTAACTTTTAGCATTAATGTGACAAGTAGTCCATCTTTGCTCTTGGTTGGGGATAGAATGGTTTGCTTTTGGCAAATTGGACCATGCCACCATTTTCCTCACACCGCAATATAAAAATATTTTTTCCCCGCCGGGGTCCGGAGCCCATCCGAAGGCTGCAAGGGGGATGTCTAAGTGCCCCCGCAGCAGGCCCACCCTCCACCTGATCGTCACATGTCAAGTAGGTTTGGGCGTAAGTGCAGTCACCCCCTTGTGGCTTCGCCTCAGACTGCGCCTTGCCCTGGTTCCGCGGTGCATAATTCGGGCATTTGTCACAGGGCCCCTGGGCAGTGCCACCGCACCAGACCTACAGGATCGCGTTTGGGGGAAACCCCCTTCGTTTTGGGACCATCGGGCGACCTGGACAAATTTGGGGCTGTCGGCACGCAACCTACACCACAAGCCGTCCGCCGCATGTCAAGTAAGTTACAGCTTACGTTTGGTGGCCTTAGGCATAGTGGGACAGGGTTTGGCGACTTGTGCTGGACTGGGGCTCGCTTCCTAGAGCGTAGAAAGGGCAGGACAATAAGGACTAAACATGGTGGTGGAAGGCTGGGGAAATGCTGGCTTGACAGCCAGCTGGATTGCTGGCTGCACCGGACCTGTAACTGGTGCCGGCTTCCCTCCTCCGCTGCTTCCTCCAAGACCAGCCCACAAGCTTCGCGGTAGGTTGATGGGGCGCCGTGGGAAGAGTAGCTGGGTCCGAGCCGGAGGCGTCCGTCAAAGAGTCCCACGACTCCCTTCTCCCCCGCTTACCCCGGATACTGGTTGAGGGAGGAGGAGCAGCGGAGTCTGAGGAAGACGGTGCGGAGGTGCCCAAGCAGGCAAAAGCCAGGATGCCAGCTCTAGAGAGGGACCCGCCTCTCAGGGGCCGCACCATGCTCATCTCGGCGGACCTGAGGGGTTCATCGAGGCAACTATTGAACATCCAATGAGTTCGGCCTCATTGAACCCCGAGTGGCCCGCCACGGTCAAAAAGTCCAAGGCAAAGGACCTCATGTTAGTCCCCTTCTGCCGGAGGCCGAGAAGAATGTGGGCCTGGTGGCTCCGCTGCGCCGACAATGACTCGGCCGTTAATGTCTGCTGGGTTCCTTGATAGGCTGCTTGTTCTGTCATGGTGCGTCAAGGATGGGACCAAGGGGCAGACAGCGTTGAACTCAAAACAAAACTTTATAAAATAATACGACCACGAGAGGGTGAAATGGCAAGGACAAACAGAAAACAACCAACGAGGGGGCAAAACAAGACTGTCCAGGTAACAATGTAATATATTATCCAGAAACAAGAGATATCCAGAAGACTTGACAGGGGCACGATATGAAATACTAGGCAGGAACACAGTACAAACCCCACAGGACAATAAACAGTAGGGAACTAAATAGGGACACTAACAAAGGACAATTACACAGGGCAGGTGAGCAGAATGAAACACTAATGGGACACTAACGGGGAAACAAGGGGGCTGGGCCAAGAGACGAGACCGGAGGACACGCGGCGCAAAGTCAAAACAAAGGCCACGTATCTCCCCACATAACATAACAAACACAAAAGGTGTGTGACTGCCACGACCCTGTCCACAGAATCTTGGAAACTACTGACAGGAAGGAAAGGATCATGACAAGCGATAATCAGGTAATCACCGTGTCGGAGGATGAGCTTCGGAGGGCACTAAAGCGTGTGGATGTCAGGAAAGCAGCCAGGCCTGATGGTATATATGGACACGTTCTGAGGTCGATTCTGCTTACATAGATCTTCAATGAGTCCCTAACTACCTCCTTCGCTCCTCTTTTAAAAAAATCTGTCATCATCCCTGTGCCTAAGAACAATAATCCCTCTTGCCTGAATGACCATCGTCCAGTTGCCCTCATGTCGAGTCATGGAGGTCTTTGAGAGACTTGTAAAAAACAACATTTGCTCCTCTATCCCTGATACGTTGGACCCTCTTCTGTTTGCCTATCGTCTCCCAATAGATCTACTGAGGATGCCATCTCTCACATCCTGCACTCCTCCCTCGTGCACATTGACAGTATCAATGGGAAATATAGCTTCAGCGCAAGTTCTGCCAGGAAGACTCAATCCTCCATCACTCACTACCAATCAACCCCTAACCAATCATCTTCCAACATGGAACATAAATGATCGTCACTTTAGCCCTTTCTACATCCGCAGTCGAAGCAGCAGTGATTTAAGGATCTTACAGATTATTTCATGTCTACACGGCTATTTGCTAATCATGCTAGGCTCTGCTGCGATTCTTTCAGCTCATACAGCCACTTGCTTTCCACAGATTTTTGGGATACAGTTATTTATGGTTGTTTAATACACTCATCGCTCGCACCTCATACAGTGCATGGCAGGCGTTTCATTCAACAACCGTGTTGGAAGCTCTCAAAGAGCATCTCTGGATTTATATGCAAGAGCTGCGTCATGCTAAAGCTTTAAATGAAACCACTTCATATGCAGCGTTTGTTCCTTAAAGCTGCCACTAAATTCGATTTGATTTGAAGTGTGCATAAGACGCAATTTTCATGTATGAGAGTGTTATGCATTTAAACATGAGTGCTGGTTTGTTTGTTTGAATTCAGCATCGATGTAACAGCAATCCGTCTGTCAATCTCCCATTCCATCCTTCCCTCACTTGTGAACAAGACCCCAAGATACTTGAACTCTCCACCAACCTGAAGTGGGCAAGCCACCCTTTTCCGACTGAGAACCATGGCCTCGGATTTGGAGGTGATGATTCTCATCCCAGCCGCTTCACACTCGGCTGCAAACCGTCCCAGTGCATGCTGAAGGTCGTGGTCTGATGGGGCCAGCACGACAACATCATCCGCAAAGAGCAGAGTTGAAATCGTGTGGTCCCCAAACCCGACACCCTCCGGCCCCTGGCTGCGCCTAGAAATTCTGTCCATAAAAATTATGAACAGAACCGGCGACAAAAGCCAGCCCTGCCGGAATCCAACCTGCACCGGGAACAAGTCTGACTTACTGCCGGCAATGCGGACCAAGCTCCTGCTCCGGTCGTACAGGGACCGGATAGCCCTTAGCAAAGGGTCCCGAATCCCATACTCCCAGAGCACCCTCCACATGGTGCTGCGAGGGACACAGTCGAATGCCTTCTCCAAATCCACAAAACACATGGGATTGGTTGGGCAAACTCCCATGCACCCTCCAGCACCCTGGAGTGGGTATAGAGCTGGTCCAGTGTTCCACGACCGGAACGAAAACCACACTGTTCCTCCTGAATCCGAGGTTCTACCATCGGCTGGATTCTCCTCTAGATGTACCCTGGCATAGACTTTCCCGGGGAGGCTGAGAAGTGTGATCCCTGATAGTTGGAGGTCACCCTCCGGTCCCCCTTCTTAAAAAGAGGGACCACCACCCCGGTCTGCCAGTCCAAAGGCACTGTCCCCGATCGCCACGCGATGCTGCAGAGGCGTGTTAGCCAAGACAGCCCCACAACATCCAGAGACTTGAGGTACTCAGGGCGGATCTCATCCACCCCCGGTGCCCTGCCACCGAGGAGTTTCTTGACTAGCTCGGTGACTTCAGCCCGGGTGATGGACGAGTCCGCCTCCTCAGCCTCTGCTTCCTCTCGCCAGTAGAGAGCTAAGGCCTCCGTCCGTGAAAGGTTACCGGTCAGGGCTGTACCCATCTTTCTCCAAGAAAGCTCTGGAACCCCCCGACCACCACACTAGAAGGTTACAGTTTCGCGAAAGCATCGAGCTGACACGCCCAGGCCTGTTACCGTCGCTTCGCTAGAGATTGTGACGCGATACAGCGTTGTGGCGTTTTCCATAGGCAACCCCATCTGTCGTTCTCGACACAACGTCGAGAGACCGACAGAAAGGGAACGTCTTGGTTACGTATGTAACCTCAGTTCCCTGATGGAGGGAACGAGACGTTGTGTCCCTTATGCCACAAACACGTATCGTATTCTGCTGCAGTCGTGAAAGGCTCTCAGGCTGTTCAGAACAAGAGGTAAATGAATGCTGCATGCCGGCTTCCTTTTATACCGGACATCCGGGGGCGGAGCCCGGCATGCAAATTTCATTCGCCAAATTTCATTG
Organism: Triplophysa siluroides; assembly: GCA_006030095.1. Lineage (NCBI taxonomy): Eukaryota > Metazoa > Chordata > Actinopteri > Cypriniformes > Nemacheilidae > Triplophysa > Triplophysa siluroides. Next base: position 239,614 of record VCII01000424.1, on the reverse strand, counting down.
GCCTTTTCTATAGTAGTCAGAGTTGATTGGTTCTCAAGGGCGAACCCCATCTGTCGTTCTCGACACAACGTCTCGTTCCCTCCATCAGGGAACTGAGGTTACATACGTAACCAAGACGGTTTCATGAGGCTTCGAGGAAATATAAAGTTGAGTATCATCAGCATAACAGTGAAAGCTAATTCCGTGTCGCTTTATTATATCTCCTAGAGGTAGCGTATATAATGCAAAGAGCAGAGGCCCTAAGACTGAGCCCTGTGGTACACCGTACTGGACTTGCGATTTGCGAGACACCTCATTGTTTATTATTGTTAAAATGTTTAAAATATAATCTATGAATATGTCACGACTTCGGGATGGACAGAACCCAAGCGCAGGCAGCGTTTGCGGGGAAACAGTCATTTATTGACAAACACAAAGCAAAACCCACGTGGGGGTAAAAATAACACTGACAACAAAAAAGAAAATAGACTAGACAGGAACCAAAACACTAGACTGGACTAAACTAACAATACACTTGACACTACTAATTGATCTGGACTAAATTTCGACACGACTTGAAGAACAGGAACAAGGTATGAAGGCTTCACAGGGTTAGACACACAGGCGAGAACACGACAAGGAATACAAAACGAACGAGCACAGGACAGAAAATACAAGGGCATTAAATAAGGAACTAAATCAAGCAGGGAACATGTAAGGGGCATGAAACCATAACAAGATAATTAACGACGTAGCGAGAGGGCGGGGACATAGACGAGACCGGAGTGACCAGCAATAATATGTTTCTCTCCACACAAAACAAGTGGTACTGTCATAATCCTCCCCTAAGACTAGAAAAACATAACAAGAGGTGGCAGAACAATGACAAAATAAGGTAAAAAACGATGGAGTGCATACAACGGCTTTATTATTCGGCAGATGAGTAATACATTTATAAAACATATTAAGAGATGAACTTCTGCTAATTTAAGATCTGTCATAAAGACCCATTTTTAAAAACAATGTTGTAATAATAATCATCATCTCAATTGGTCACTTTAAAGGGATCATATGACACGGTTATAACTAATATTATCATTTGTTTTACATGTAATGCGATGTGAAATCTGAAATACGCAGATTTTTTTACAAAACTCATCGCTCTGAAAAGCAAGGTGTGCTATGATTGGTCAGTTAACCAGTGGGTAGTGGTTGTTTGAATATTTCAAGCATGTGACAGAATTTTTTCCCCAAATTGTTCCTTTTGTTCCCACCAGTGTTGGGGAAAGTTACTTTTAAGAGTAACTAGTTACAATATTTAGTTAATCTATTTAAAAGTAACTAAATACGTTACTTGGGTACTTTTGCGTTACTTTTTCTCACCTAACTGATGCTCATGCGTTTCCCTACTTTGCTGTTCTTTCATATTTAACATTGTAGTGCATTTAACAATCATATATAGCCTTTAACAAACCTTTATTTTATTTAAAAACACATTTCAAATATTTCCTGACCTTTAGTTATACACCTCATCAGAGTTCTGCCTACTGTTGACACTGCTAACTGTGTCAGTCTCCATATTTATTGTGTTTTGACAGCGCGGCTAGTTGCACAAGAAGGCGCCGGTGAGCTTTTGAGACGACAGAGTCGGCAGAGTAGTTTCCGGTCGTATAACACTGTGTGGGAAAAGGAGGATTTTTGGCCGGCAAATATGGGTCTTTTTTTGTAGATATAAAAAAGTAATATAAAAGCGATATAACAGATCCTCTTTGCATTGCCGAGCACTTCATTGAGCCAAAACAACTCGATATTGTTATACGAAATTATGATTAATCTAATATATAATATATTACTAGTATTATATAATATTATTTTGAGGGGAAAATGACATATAACATATTATGTTGTATATATGTTGGTATTTGGTGAGTAGACTAACATATGACAGTTGTTTCTTCTCTTTCTCCCGTGCTCCGCCCACTCCACAACCCTTCTTCTGAACACCCCCATTTAAATCTGCAGATCTATCTGTGCATGCAGCGGAACAAACAGTCGAACACAGATTATGTTTACATTCGCGAGGCATTAGACCTTTGATATATTTTGCTAATTTTGCGATATGAAAGTTATCTTCCAAACATGACCGGCATTTGCAGGAAAATTGATTGCTGTTGCGACTCGTGACTCGCGCTAATTTCCCGATCTGAAAGTTATCTATTGAGCATGACCGGCATTTGCAGGAATTTTGTCCATGGTGGCGAGTGCAGCCACACTATAGCTCCGCATCTAAGCTCTGGACTCCCATCGCTGTATCAAGGGTTGCCAGATTTGTGTGACATAAACTAAACCGGAACATAGCAGCATTGCAGAAATGGCAAAACATCCTATGTCTGACTAGCGACTGTTTCTGTGCAAGCATGAGCGATCATGTCTAGACTACTTTTAATTCAGAATTTCACTTCTGCAGATTAAAAAAAATTCATATAAATCAATGATTAGACTGAAAAGTAACTCAAGTTATTTGAAAAGCAAAGTAACTCGAATATTGATAGGTACATTTATAAAGTAACTGTGTTATATTACTTGTTACTTAAAAAAGTAATCTGATTACGTAACACGCATTACTTGTACCCCAAACACTGGTTCCCACACTTACATTTTTGCAATTTTACGTGTCTACATGCATGAATAACTTACAACACACCAAAGACACAGAAAAACACTTATTCGCCCCTTTAAGAGTGTAAATCACAGAAACGGCACATAATGTTTAATTAACAAAATTCGGGAGGTGCACGACCAAAATAATCCACCCGCCTGGTTCGCAATCACAGCATCTACCAGATCAGCTCAAGAGAGAACCACTACAAATAGATAAAGCTGTCTTACCTGCATTCTCTCTGAAGTCTCTAAGCATCCCTCCACCACCCCGTTTCCCACCACAAGCCCATTTTCTCCCATCCGGAGGCTCAGAGCCCTCTTCCCGGACAATACGGCTAATGCATACCTTTTAACCAACATTATTATCTGCATTGGCAAACTTGTGAAATGGCAATCAATGGCTATCATTTCTATACTTAGACGTCTAACCTTGCTGTCGAAAATAAATCATTTATGCTTTAGGTTAAAAGGCATGTCCGACCTTGCCCGAAATTAGGGCCCCAGTAAAAAACTTTACTAAATCAACGGCAGCAGTAGCGTAAATTCTATGGGATCTTAACAGAACGGCAGCACACATTTACTGGGTTCTTTACAGCAGCAGCAGCATACATTTACTGGGCTGCTTACAGCTGCAGAAGATTTACTGGTCTTGTTTTACAACACAAGCAGCAGTAGGACAGAGTTACCTCACTCTTTACAGCAGCAGCACACATTTACTCAGTTCTTTGTAGCATCAGCAGCAGCATACATTTAATGGGTTCATTAAAGCAGCAGGACACATTTACTGGTGTCTTTAAAACAGCAGCAGCAAACGTTAACCAGGCTGTTTACTGCAGCAGCGGCGGCACACATTTAGTGGGTTGTTTACAGTAGCTGCACACATAAACTTCACTTTTAGTTTTTTTTATTTGCTCAGGTCATGGTGGGAGTGGCAACGTTAGGCCTCTATGAAACTGTAAGACAAATGAAAATAAGTAAACTGTGCTTCTTGTTCAGAGGTACTTAATCTAAAGATGATATATTATTACATACAGCCACTAGTGTGATAAATTAATTCATTTTGCTTTAAATTCTGCTTTAAAGTGTGTCATTCCTTCATTTTTGTATTTCGGATTATCAAAAGCTGATAACAAATGACGCTTTAGTATGTTCAAGTTTTCATTTCCTATTCTAAATTGAATGGCAATATGGTACACACACCTCTATTCTACTGCTGCTTTACTTCGCTCATGCTCTGCCCTCTGAGGTCATTGGCTACGTATTGTTTACCCCAATTATGTCTTTAAAAATACAGCTATTGCAGAATCGTGTCCATTGCTCTTCACATTTGGAGTTGAGCTCAACCTTTGGGATGCTTTTTTTTCTCTACTCGTTCCTGCTTTCCAGCTACCTTAAGGCTGAAAAAACTGCTTGCCGGATGACGGGTGACCCTAAATACCCGCTGCTGTCTAAGGATGGAGACATAACTATTGGAGCAATTTTACCAATCCACACAAAAGAAACATTACCTTCATTTGATTTAAAAACAAAACCTCAACCTCTGTCATGCTCCAGGTTTGTTATACTGAAGACTATTCAGAAAATGTTAGAAAAGATAACATGATTTAATACAAGCTGATGTTTAAACCTAATGGTTTGATTTCTTTACAGTGTGAGTCCTAGAGATTTTCGTCTGGCTCAAACCATGATTTTTGCTATTCATGAGATCAACAAAAATGAAACTTTGCTCCCAAATGTTTCTGTTGGCTACAAAATTTATGATAGTTGTGGTTCAAGAATGTCTTCAGTGAGTGCAATTATGGCATTGCTGAATGGTCATGAGATTGCAGAAGAGGAAAGATGCAATGGACAGACTCCTATACATGCTGTCATTGGGGAAACAGAGTCTGCCACTACAATTATTCTGTCCAGAACCACGGGACCTTTTAAAATTCCAGTGGTAAGAGGCAAAAGAAGCACATTTTTACCAAATTGCCAGATTGATGACTGTTTTACTGTGTCTTGTGATTTTACTTTTCAGATAAGTCACTCATCCGCATGTGAATGTCTCAGTAATAGGAAAGATTACCCCTCTTTCTTTCGGACTATTTCGAGTGATTATCACCAAGGCAGAGCACTGGCACTTCTGGTCAAGAATTTAGGCTGGACTTGGGTTGGAGCTGTGAACAGTGATACAGACTATGGAAACAATGGAATGGCAATATTTTTGAATGCAGCGGAAAAAGAAGGGATCTGTGTAGAGTACTCTGTGAAATTCTACCGAACAGATTATGAAAAACTCCAGAAAGTGGTAAAAACAATGAAACAAAGCACAGCTAAAGTGATTGTTGGATTTCTAGCATTTTTTGAAATGTCATTACTAGTTGAGCAGCTAAGTATCCAGAATGTTACGGGCCTCCAATTGATTGGAGTGGTAGGATGGACAACTTCAAAGAATTTGATCACTCCAAGTTCTTTTCATGTGATGGGAGGGTCATTGGGGTTTGCACTTAGAAAAATCCACATGGAAGGCTTTTCAGATTATATTGATAAATCCTTCTGGAAAACAGCTTTTCCATGCTCAGAAAGAGATGTATCTCAAGATGTATATTGCAGTAGAAATCAAGATTTACTTGTGCTTAAAAACTACACTGAAGATGTGTCTGAACAGAGATTTTCAAGCAATGTCTATAAAGCAGTGTATGCCGTGGCTTATGCACTACACAGTCTGCTTAAGTGCAAAGAACAAGGTTGTGTCAAAGCCCTGAAAATACATCCACAGCAGGTACACAGAGAATATGGGGGAGATGGCATTACTTTTTATCATGTTTAAAATTGCTGTAATGGTAATGTTCTGAATCTGTCAATCTTTATACTAGGTAGTTGAAGCTTTAAAAAAAGTAAATTTCACAGTTAAATTTGGGGATCGTGTCTGGTTTGACAGCACTGGTGCTGCAATAGCAAACTATGAAGTTGTGAACTGGCAACGGCACTCTAATGGATCATTCCAGTTTAAATCAGTGGGTTACTACGATGGCTCACTACCCGCTGACCAGCGCTTTATGATTAACACTGAAAACATCATCTGGGCTGGAGGACAGCTACAGGTACATTACAATAACCTGACTCGCAGGCAGGGTTGTTTAATCTGGGGAACCATAAAGAAAAAGTAACAATAAAAAAAGATAATTTAACAAAATACATTAAAAAATGCACTTGTATATAGGATGTAAAGGAAACCTTCCTAGTGATAGAATCTAATAGTCGACCCCTTCAATAATATGGAACTGGAAATCATCATTCCATAGAGATAAACAGCTAAAAGTACATGTATTATGTATGTTTTCATGTAGAAGCCAAGGTCTGTGTGCACTGAGAGTTGTCCTCCAGGCACTAGGAAGGCTGGACAGAAAGGACGACCTGTCTGCTGTTATGACTGTATTCCATGTGCAGATGGAGAAATCAGTAATGAGACAGGTAAACTTCAGACCAAATCAAAGATTCAAAGAAAACTGGTTAGTTGCTCTTTTTGTGTTCTCCTTCTACTGTTCAGAATACAGTTTCTTATCAAAGAAGTCCAGAATATAGAATTTCTTAGTTTGTGTCCAACTATAGTGATCACAATCTTTTTCTTCCAGATTCAAATAACTGCATGCAGTGTCCAGGGGAATTCTGGTCTAATGCTGAGAAAAATAAATGTGTGTCAAAGACTGTAGAGTTTCTGTCATTCACAGAAGTTATGGGTATAGTGCTAGTCTTTTTCTCACTGTTTGGTGTAGGAATAACTGTAATGGTCACAGTTCTGTTTTACAGTAAGAAGGACACCCCAATAGTAAAAGCCAACAACTCAGAGCTGAGCTTCCTGCTGCTCTTCTCATTGATTCTCTGTTTTCTCTGTTCACTTACTTTCATTGGTCGCCCCACTGAGTGGTCCTGTATGTTACGTCACACAGCGTTTGGGATCACTTTTGTTCTCTCTATCTCTTGTGTTCTGGGGAAAACATTAGTTGTGTTAATGGCCTTCAAGGCCACACTTCCAGGAAGTAATGTCATGAAATGGTTTGGGCCTGTACAACAGAGACTTAGTGTTCTTGCCTTCACACTTATACAGGTTCTTATCTGTGTTCTTTGGCTAACAATATCTCCTCCTTTTCCATATAAAAATATGAAATATTATAAAGAAAAGATCATTCTTGAATGCAGTCTGGGTTCTACTGTTGGCTTCTGGGCTGTACTGGGTTATATTGGTCTACTGGCTCTCATGTGCTTCGTTCTGGCTTTTCTGGCTCGGACGCTGCCTGATAACTTCAATGAAGCTAAATTCATCACATTCAGTATGCTCATATTCTGTGCTGTGTGGATCACATTTATCCCAGCTTACGTTAGTTCTCCTGGAAAATTTACTGTAGCTGTGGAGATATTTGCCATTTTAGCCTCAAGCTTTGGTTTATTATTCTGTATATTTGCACCAAAATGTTACATCATTCTGTTTAAGCCTGAACAAAATACAAAACAACATTTGATGGGAAAAACACAAACAAAGTTGTACTGAGTAATTTTATCTAAAGAAAGATAGAAAACATGTCTTTATATATTATGAAATAATAACACACACACACATACACAATGGACATATACATTTGTACACTTTATATAGACATTTTATGCTATACAAACTGAATATTCTATCCCTAATTCTAACCAAGCCCCTATACGTAACAGTCATAGAAACCTTTTGCATTTTTTATTTTTCAAATAAACATTATGTAGTATAATTTTTAGCTGCATTTAATCATTGGGACCCCATAATGTCAAAAACTGGGATTATTATTTTACCTTGTACACACACACACGCATGCACGAACACACACAAAAAAAACATTTAAATATAAACTGTTAACACTCAAACCATCAAACTTTTATACCAAAGTATTTTGTAACTATTTAGCAAGAAACCATGACAGCACAGAATACATCGGGGGGGCATGCATTAATTAATTTATTGGTGTCTCTGCTTTTGTAAGTATCAGCAGTGACATTTTATATTATGTTAAAATCCTAAATTGCCTAATAAATATAAACAGTTTTCCGGTTATATATATACAAATCTTTCAAATGTTTCAAAGCAGAATGTAATAGAATGTATATTTAATGTATCAAAGTAAATACAGAGAAAAATACAATAAAATACAAAGTATAATTGGAAAATGTCAATGTTTTCCTTGACCCTACAGGACATATTATACTTTAGATGTCAGGTATATTAAACCAGACATGCCATTCCAGTTTTCATGGAAATGGCCCTTCAACAAACATTACTTAACGGCACACTAGATGAAGCCATAGGGGATGCTACATTTCTAGTGCAGTGGGCTCTAAGAATTTCACTTCACTTGCTTATAGTTGCTGCCCGCATCAAGTATAAATTGCTGACACTGGCCTTCAGAACGATAACGGCAAATTCGCCCCTTAACTCACTGCTCCAGGTCTACATCCCCTCCCGTCATCTTCAGTCTAAAAAAGAGTTACGCCTGGTTCGATCACAGCGAGTCACTTGAAAAAAACCTTTACTCATTTGGTTCCTCCGTGGTGGAATGAACTGCCAGCCTCTACCTGAACTGCAGCATCCTTCACAACTTTATAAAAAACTGTCAAAAACATACCTGTTCCGCATTTATTTGACTAACCAATAGCTGTTTATAAAAGAAATGTTTAATGCTCTCCCTTGCTTACTCCCAGGAGCGCAGATGGCACTGGGGGACGGGTGGGACATGACCCCCTCAAATTCAGATCGGTCCCTCTCACTCTCTCAAAAATCTGTAAATCTGAGGAATAATCCGGGTTTCCGCTATGTACATTAGCCTCTTAATTATTTTGCCGTCACTGCTTCAGAATCGGGTCAAGGCTGACGCTCAATAATAATCTACCGGTCACCATTACTTTGATCCCATGTTCTCAATACACGCTGTTCTGTTGTGAATAAACACACACGATGGAGCTGCCACCGACATTTATGTTATTGTTTATGACGTTTATGTATTGTGCGCTCTGTAGCTGTGTCCAATTCGGGGGCTTCGAAGGCTGCATTTTAACACCGATTGTGTCACAGCAGCGTGGCTGAAGGCTGGTAAGGCTGTCCCGATTCAAAGGTTGCTTCAAAATCAGCACCAAAATGTGACCTCATTTCTGCAGGGTTTTAAGAATAAAACGAATGTATCCTTCACAGCTTTGGCTATCCTGAGACTCATTGCGCGCATGTAACGGCTTGACATTTTAATTCAAAACTTAGTTAAAAGTTTGTAATTCACTAAAAACGTCCTTTTCAGTGTATTAATATTATATATGATGTCGTTCATTAACATTATTGGTGCATTATTGTGTTTTACATTTCTATGGTTGGTTAATTAATATACTGTTGGGCTGTTTTAATCTACATAAACGTGTCATATTCTCTAAAATAAATTATAATTTTTCTGTCTCCGTATTTGTTTAAAACAGTCAGAAACATCACTGCTGTGTCCTGCTGCTGTTGCAATTAGGAAATCCTCCCCGAGGCTAGCCCGTCTCATTTCTGTTCGGTCCTTGGACTTTTGAGGACAAAGTCCTTGTTTTTAAGTCTGCGACCTTAGAAGGTTGCAGCCCCCAAATTGGGACACAGTTTGTGTGTGCTGCTGCTAGCCTGCTACGACACCTGATCCTGCCCCCGGGGTCCTATGACTAGGTATTAGCTGCCTCAATTGTGCATGTAGTAGCGGTAACCATAGTGTTCAAATGCCATCGTCTCTGACTGAGCAGGGGGTGTTTTGGTGAGTTGGTGAACTAAAATAAATGGACTGCGTAACTGCCACACATGGCAATGAAGAGACAAATTACAATCAACTCGTTTTTTCAAAAACAAACAATTTAAGGATCCTATGCCTGTTGACTTTTCCCAGATGTGGCAGATCAGTTTTGTTATGTATTTAAATATTAGGTAAGTGGACAGAGGCAAACACAGTTAATTTTAGTGCAAACCATTTGCCCAAATGACGCAAAGTAACTACTTGAGCACTAGTTATAGCCCAAATTATGCAAAATAACTAACTGAGATGAAATAATTTGCAAACAGCTTGGTCCCCCAGTGTAAAAATCCCATCTGCACCCCTGCTTACTCCAGCTTTAATCCTTCTAGTAGCATGGCCTTGTAAACTAACGGTACTGTTTAGCGTGCTGAGAAAATGTTTATACTGTATGGTCACTTTAGATAAAAGTGTCTCCCAAATGAATAAATGTAAATGTAAACGGGCTCTGCTGTAACACTAGCCCTTTGTGGCCGAACCTTGCACAGATGAGTGACGCAGAGACCATTTGAGTTATCCACGTATAGCTCTAACCAGACCTAGTGCTACCAGATGTTGTAACCCCCCAATCGGGCGGTTCCATCTGATGTATCCTCATGATTGGTTCCCACCTTGGCAACCCATGACCTTCCCTAGGTGGACCTCCACCTCGCAGTTAACTACTTCAGTCCGCACATTTTTCCACGAGTTCTTCCCCATCGGTGAGACCATGCTGAAATCTCTACTAAACTCCTCCCTACGGTAGGATGTGGTCTCTGTAGCGCATTCCCCCTTGGGTAGGCAGCGCTTACCCAGTGCCCTGACCAGGCGGCCTCTCGCCGGTTAGAGAGACGAGGCCCCTCCCGTACCGGCCAAGAAAGCACTGGGACCCCAGACCTATCCACGCCCTATCCACACCCCTGACCTATCCACGCCTATACACTCCCAGCCCAGTCACCGTCACTTCGCTGGAAATTGTGACGCGGCACAACGTTTTGGCGCTTTCCATGGGAACCCCATATGTCGGTTTGACACAATGTCGAGAGACCGACAGAAAGGGAACGTCTTGGTTTCGGATGTAACCTCAGTTCCCTGATGGAGGGAACGAGACGTTGTATCCCTTGTGCCACAACACGTGCCGCCCGCTGCAGCAGTAGTGAGAGGCTCTCAGGCTCCTCAGAACTAAAGGTGAATGAATGCAGCACACCGTTTAGTCCGGCATGCAAATTTCATTCGCCAATTTCATTGGCCTTTTCTAGTCTAGTCGAAGTTGATTGGTTCTCAAGGGCGAACCCCATCTGTCGGTTCGACACAACGTCTCCTTCCCTCCATCAGGGAACTGAGGTTACATCTGTAACCAAGATGTTTTCCATCTTGGTTATCCTACGGAAAAAATCATGACCACTTTAGAGCTGCAAGGCATTCCAGTGGATAAAGACTTAAAGAGAGAGGATCTCATGCTATTGGCTTCTAACGCTCTGGGTAATCTTGCTGTCCTAGCCATTGACGTTCCGGTAATCTCCATGACCCCACCTGTTCAAACTAAACAAGGCGGCAGGAAACGCCCAGCTAAATCTTCCTCTCCGAAATCAATCAAACGTCCCAAGCCTTCCACGTCGACTTCATCGCCAACTCAAGATCTTGCGGAAGTTCACTGCAAATAGTCCAATAATTTTCCGATAACGTTATAAGCCTAGGGAATAGGCTAGGGGTCTTCGAGAGAGCTATCGGGAACCCCGCTTCCAGTTCTGCTACAGGTACAACATTCTCCTTATCCCCGGATTTTCCCAACCTACTCGGGTCGATAAATCCCTCAACATCCTCGTCTACATCATCAGATGTCCAAGCGACGGCACCACCGATGGTGCAGACTCCAACTTTTTGTTGAGTCAGCTCTTAGCGCTACTCAGTTAAATTTGTCTACGGCAGTGGCTGCCCAAAACTTCGGTAGATGATTCATCCCACCGGCTGCGTCTTCAGTTTCGCACCAAATACGTTCTAGCATCATTGAAGGTAAGGACGTTAGTTTAGCTTCCATACTGACGCCTTTACCTGCATCTGAACGGCAAATGGTGGACTGTGGTGACGTGGCGGTTTTCCTCAGAACTTCTGATTTGAGGCTGCAACGCGATCTATCACATCCTCTGCCAAAACTTTCCCGAGCGCCATGAAGAATTGGACACTTATCTTGCAATGATGGCGGACTTTTATCAGAGATACGGAGGCACCCTTTTCTATGAATATCATAGATCCTTTTCCGCTAAATCTGCCTCATTGTTTAACTCACGGCTGGACTGGTCCATCATCGATACAGAGTTACTGGTTCGTCACTTTGGCGGTCAGAAAACTTTGACCTGTGTCGTATGCAGCTCTCACAGACACTCTGCCTCGCTCTGCCCTAAAACTCTCGCGAGTAATGGTCCCGTTGCTGTCCATGGAGCTGATCCTGTAAGCCCAGCCTACGACAATAGAGGGCGCTCAAATCATAACCTTGACAACTCTCGGATTTGTTACAATTTCAATGAGTCTGTATGCATGTATTCTAAATATATATTTTCTCATATTTGTAGTTTCTGCAAAGAGCCCCACCCGAAATACGTCTGTCCACGGAGATTCAGACCTGCCAGACAAGGAAAGCCCCGGTTCAGGAAAAAATTCTATGAAGCCACACTTCCACTCCAGTTAACATTCACATGCTATCTAGTTACTTGTCATCCCACCCTGATCCATCATTCGTAGATGTGTCTTCGCTACATACTAATACTACAGCGAGTGTAAACGAATGTATTCCCCTAGAGCCTTTTTCCCTGTATTATTCTTCAGTAGACAACGCTATTCAGCTAATTAAATTAGCTGGGCAGTAGAGATGCGAGATAAGCTAAAATGTCACCCGCATCCGCTGCTTCAAATAAATTATCCACCCGCCACCCGCCCGCACGTATCATTTTTCTGATATAGATATCCGCACCCGACCCGGACCCGATTGTCACTTTAATTACTCTAGCACTGTCTTTGTCTGTAAATGCTTAAATCTAATCTTTGGATATAGCAAACACATGATGTACTATATTAGAGGTACCAGTCTTATGGCTTTCATATACATACAGTGCCTCACAGTCGTTGCATATTACATTCCCACGCGGTACTTTTCTTTTCTTTCCTTCCTTTTGTTTTGTTTTTAATTCTCCCTTTTTAATTCCCTCGGATCTGTTTTGCCTCCATTTCTGCTTTAAGAAATAGACCGTCCTCAACCGCCGCCATGCGCACATTTCTTTTAAATTACTGCAAATTAGCGCCTGATGAAAAATGAATTTAAAACACATTCTTATTTTTTGAGAAATTGATTTAATATTGTATATGATATCATCCACCCGCAATTAATCAGAATGTATATTTTTATTACCCGACCCGCGGATCATCCGCAGCGCCCGTGGATTTAACCGCCATCCGCGCATCACTACTGGGCAGGGTGCTTGGCTAGCTAAGGCTGACATCACAGATGCCTTTAAGATTATTCCTATTCACCCTGCTGAGTGGGCTCTCTTCGGCGTTAAATAGCAGTCAATCTAAATATTTTACTTCGCAGTTGCACTTTCGGTTGCAGGAGTAGTCCGCACATATTTATCAATCTATCAAAGGCACTGTGTTGGATCCTGCTTAACGTCTGCAAGATTCCATTCGTTCTGCATCTACTCAACTTTCTATTGGTTGATTTTCCGTCGAACGAAACCCCCATCCTAGATACACTTAAACACATTTTTTGTGATGTAGGAGTTCCTCAGTCGGAAGAGAAGACACTTGTACCGACAACTGCTCTCGAGTTTCTCGGTATACAGCTGGATACTGTGAAGATGCAAGCTTATCTTCCTATAGACAAACTTTCGATAATTCGATGGATGGATGGATGGTTCTTATATGGGTTCTTTTGTCGGTTCGCGATCAGTTACTAAACGGGAAATGCTCTCATTGCTCAGCCACCTCAATTTTGCCATAAGCATTATTCCGCAAGGCAGGGCTTTCATATCTCGTTTGCTAGATCTCGCCCACTCAGTAGCCAACTTAAGTGACATCGTGCACCTCGACGAAGGATGCCTCTCAGATATGACATTCTGCTCTAACCTTCTTAACATGGATGCTGCGGCAGACCATGGGTTGGAAGCATGGGCCCTTGCGGGGGCGGACACTGCGGCGATACTGGCTTCATAGTGCCTGTTGCGGCAGAGCTTGGGTTGGAAGCACAGGCCCCTGCGGGGCGGTTGCTGCAGCAATACTGGGTTTGTGATGCATGTTGTCTGCTGTGGCAGAGCTTGGGTTGGAAGCACGGGCCCCTGCAGTGATACTGTCTTCTTTGCTTGGGGGGAAAGACGTTCTGCAGCGGCAGAGTGAGGGATGAAGCAATTGCTTTTGGGGAAGGGGTAAGGGTAACATGCGAGGGAATCTAATTGGGGGAAGGCAAGGTGTTCTGCAGTGGCAGAGTGAGGGAGGAAGCACGGGCCCCTGCTGGGGCTGTCACTCAATGCGATGCTGGCTTCTAGGGGGTTGGTGTCTGCTGCGGCCGAGCGCGATGTGCAAGCCGGGCTACTCTGAGTTGGATTGGTTTAGCGATGCTGCTGCCTGTATGCTGGGAAGCTTGTTAGATGGTTGATGATTGGTGCTAAATGATTCGGGTGACGAGGGTCATGTGTGCTTCCCTGATGAGGGCGCGGTTAGTCTGGACGTAACTTTATTTGGACTGCTTCTGCATCCGAAGGTGAGGTGGACGGAAAAGTAAAATTTTCCTCGCCAGCAATTGCAGAAGAGGTGCCCAAAGTCTGAGTGTATCGGCATTATTTTGAAAGCGGACGTGATGTCGTCTTTTGCCAACCAGGCACCACGCTCGGCCGTTTTAATAAGCGTAATGGTCTCGCTCAACGTCTTGATAATGTAACATGAATTTGCCTCTTTTCCTAGAAGATTTTCGCGTGTCTGATGGGGCTGACGAAAGATTGAAAATGGTGGAGCGGTAAAGGGGCTGCTCATGAATTTATTATTGATCTCTTTTTTGATGAGGTGATCGACGATGTCGGGCTCTGCGAGCGCAGAACGGAGATTAGGGCATATGATGCTGTGAGAAAGGGAGCTTGCGATGCCGGGATAAAAAGCTTTTAGAAGACCAGACAGAATGTATTCTGTAAAGGCATGATCGGGGTGGTTCTGTAGTTCGGACGATACATGCGACACATTGACAGGAGTCGATAAATTATTATGAGATTGTTTATTGACATTTTTGCGTACAGGGCAAACCAAACGGGCGTGGGCGCCTAAACAATAATTGCATACGTGAAGGAAACGGCATCGTTATCTCATGCAACGGTCCTTGTTGAAGTGTATGACTACTAATTTTTCTCTTTCTACCTCCTCCTCGGGAAGCCCATCCCGAGGTAGGGAGAGATTCCGCCAGGCCCAGATGGACGTCATATGCCCATACCAAACTAGAGATGACTCACCATCCCACCTCCATCTAAGGCAATTCCATTACCACCCAAGAGAAAGGCAACCATCGGACCATCCCAGCTCAGACCATTCTATCCCTAACCAAGAGCAAAGACGGACTACTTGTCACATTAATGCTAAAAGTTACAATGCTTGGTATTTAATGCTAACCTACATCACATGTCAGCAGTTTGAAGTTATAGCTGCATTCAGTGGCCCTGATTGGAGGTTGCTGGGCGGGTGTTTGTGGGGGGTGGGGGGGCTCGTTTGTTGTGGGGATTTTATTTGTTGGGGCTGTGTGGGTCTGGTTTGGTCTTGTTTTGTTTTGTGATCGATGTCAGACAACAGTGGAATAAAGGTACAATAATGCCATTACTATTTTCCCTGGTTGTTCCTCTGTTTTCTGATGTCGATCGTGGAGTGGGACCGGGTTGGACATGCACGGTTTCGGCGAGTGGGATTACCTGGGTCGCGGACAGTGGGCTCTCTCTCTTTCTCGTGGATGTTTGCTCGGTGGCTTTTGGCTGGGGTCACTGAGTGCAACTATGACACGTAAGAGGGTATCTGGCCCTGCCGGCTGAGCCTGGTTTCTCCCGAGTTTTTTTTTTCTCCATTAATCAATCGTTGGAGTTTGGGTTCCTCGCCACAGCAGGGCAGTGATGGCTTGCTCACCGGGAAACTGCATTTATTTATTAGATATTATTTATTAGAATGATCTTGCTTTTTCTATAAACACCCTGCACTGTGCTGTGTTTTACCTTTGTGTTTTCTCATTTGCTCCTGTAAAGCTGCTTTGGAACAATGCACATTGTGAAAAGCGCTATATAAATAAATACATTTGAAACTTGAACTTGAACGATGCTGGCGAGGGAGGAGGATGTCTGTTTGGCGGCGGCGCTTCAAGGTGCGTTTGGCAGCCTGGCGAGGCTTGCGGCCTCGGGTTGGAGCCTCGGGCTCCATTTCTGCAACCTTTCCAGGTTTAGAACACTGAGGAGCGCTTGAATTCACCTAGGTATCCTGTTAATCTGAGCTATCGCTGATGATTAAATTTGAGGTATCCGATTTGTTTAATCCTTTAGAGATGGCTTAAATTAAGATTTCTAGTCTATTTATGTGCTGGTTAGTTTGAGCTGATAGGGTAGAGTCGTGATTGCTTATAGCGACCCAGCCGGACTTAATCATATGCTCCGGCTTCTCCCGAACTTTGTTAATAAAACATCACTTATTGTGTTTCCTAATTGAACTATAAAAGGTAAAACATTTTTCAGTTGTTTGGTTTTGTATTATTTATGAATGACAACAAATAACACTTTAATGTTTTAATGTTTCTTTTCCTTACTGCAAAAATATATTGACATCCACCCCTAATTGACATGGCTCATGTTCTGCCCCATGATGCCATTGCGTACGTACGGTTGAACTATTTTCACCGTCTATAAAAGTACAACCATTACAGAATCAGGTTAAATTGCATTTTGCACCTGCTGTGAGCTCAATCGTCTGGATGATGTTTCTATACACACTCCTGCTGTTCCATCACCTTAATACACAGGCAGAAAATACTGTGTGCCAAATGATGGGAGACCCTAAATACCCGCTATTTTCAATGAATGGAGACATAACTATCGGTGCGATTTTTGCAGTCCACGGTAAAGAAATATTACCTTCATTTGAGTTTATTCAAAAACCCAAGCGTCTATCATGCTCCAGGTTTGTAACTTTGAAAGCTATTTAAAAAATGTTAGAGCAGACTATGTATTTATTACAAACTAATGTTTTCACCCTACTTGTAATTTATTTTTACAGTGTGACAATGAGAGATTTTCGGTTGGCTCAAATCATGATTTTTGCAATTGAGGAAATTAACAAAAATGACACCTTGCTCCCAAATGTTTCTATTGGCTATAGAATCTATGATACCTGTGGTTCAAGACTGTCTTCTATGAGCGCAACTATGGCATTACTAAATGATGAAGAGTTTGCGGCTGGAGAAAAATGCAATGGACAGACTCCTATACATGCTATCATTGGAGAAACAGAGTCTTCTGCCACAGTGATTCTGTCCAGAACCACAGGACCATTTAAAATTCCAGTGGTAAGAGGCAATGATAGTCAAATTGTGCCAAAATTAAAGTTAACCTAACTGATGACTGTTTTACAATTTCCTGACACGTCTTTTTCAGATAAGTCACTCAGCTTCATGTGAATGTCTCAGTAATAGGAAGGATTACCCATCATTCTTCAGGACTATTGCTAGTGATTATCACCAGGGCAGAGTACTTGCACTTATAGTTAAGCACTTTGGCTGGTCTTGGGTTGGAGCTGTGAACAGTGACAATGACTATGGAAACAATGGAATGGCCATTTTCCTGAATACGGCCAAAAAAGAAGGCATTTGTATAGAGTACTCTGTAAAATTCTACAGAACAGAGCCTGAAAAACTCCAAAAAGTTGTGAACACAATGAAAATAGGCACTGCAAAAGTGATTGTTGCATTTGTTTCATTTCTTGAGATGGGATTACTTATCGAGCAGCTTAGTATTCAGAACATTACAGGCCTTCAAATTATTGGGGTGGAGGGATGGATAACTTCGAAGAATTACATTACTCCATACAGTTTTCATGTGATGAGAGGGTCACTGGGGATTGCATTGAGAAAAATCAATATAGAAGGGTTTTCAGATTATGTTATTAAATCATTTTGGGAAACAGCTTTTCCATGCTCTCAAAATGATGTGAATTCTTTTCAAGATGAATTAAATTGCAGCCGATATCAAGATCTGCTGCTGCTGAGAAATTACAATGAAGATGTGCCTGAACATAGATATTCAAGTAATGTCTACAAAGCAGTATATGCTGTGGCTTATGGACTACACAGTCTACTGAAATGCAAGGAACAGGACATTTGTGCAAAAGCCCTGACAATAAAACCACATCAGGTAAAGGAAAAAAGATTTGTGTGAAACAATGCATCCACATCTCAGTTCTATTATGTTTTATGGTGTAATAATAGTGCTCAAAATCTGTCTTTTCACTAGGTTGTTGAGTCTCTTAAAAACGTAAATTTTACTGTAAAGTTTGGAGATCGTGTGTGGTTTGACAGCACTGGTGCTGCAGTGGCCCAGTATGAATTTGTGAACTGGCAGCAGGACTCTGATGGATCATTCCAGTTTAAAGCAGTGGGTTACTATGATGCCTCACTACCCCCTGACCAGCGCTTTGTGCTTAACACTGAAAACATCATCTGGGCTGGAGGACAGCTGCAGGTAAAAATAAATAAACAGAAATAATTAAATAAAAATACACTGAAAAATGTAACATGCACGTGTATACCGGACAGATTACTACAGTGATAGAGATTTTACATTAAATATGAGTCAATAGTCCCGATATGAAACAGAATAAGGAGTGCTTAATAATGGGATACATATTTTCATTCAATAGAGATAAATAACCAAAAAGTACAGGTGTTATGTGTTTCCATGTACCGCAGAAGCCAAGGTCTGTGTGCAGTGAGAGTTGCTCTACAGGCACTAGGAAGGCTGGACAGAAAGGAAGACCTGTCTGCTGTTATGACTGTATTCCATGTGCAGATGGAGAAATCAGTAACGAGACAGGTAAACTTCAGCCCAAATCAAAGAATCAAAGGAAAAAAACTTTTAGTTGTTTGCTGTTTACCTTTTGCTGTCCAGGGTGCAGTTTCTTATAAAGAGGGTTTGTCGAAGTAGAATTTGTCTAATCACAGTGATCACAATCTTTTCTTCCAGATTCAAATAACTGCATGCAGTGTCCAGGGGAATTTTGGTCTAATGCTGAGAGAAATAAATGTGTGTTGAAGGCTGTAGAGTTTCTGTCATTCACAGAAGTTATGGGTATAGTGCTAGTCTTTTTCTCACTGTCTGGTGTAGGAATAACTGTACTGGTCACAGTCCTGTTTTACAGTAAGAAGGACACCCCCATAGTAAAAGCCAACAACTCAGAGCTGAGCTTCCTGCTGCTCTTCTCATTGACTCTGTGTTTTCTCTGTTCACTTACTTTCATTGGTCGCCCCACTGAGTGGTCCTGTATGTTACGTCACACAGCGTTTGGGATCACTTTTGTCCTCTGTATCTCTTGTGTTCTGGGGAAAACAATAGTTGTGTTAATGGCCTTCAAGGCCACACTTCCAGGAAGTAATGTCATGAAATGGTTTGGGCCTGTACAACAGAGACTCAGTGTTCTTGCCTTTACACTTATACAGGTTTGTATCTGTGTGATTTGGCTAACAATATCTCCTCCATTTCCCTATAAAAATATGAAATATTATAAAGAGAAGATCATTCTTGAGTGCAGTCTGGGTTCTACGGTTGGTTTCTGGGCTGTACTGGGTTATATAGGCCTTCTTGCTCTCTTGTGCTTCATTTTGGCTTTTCTGGCTCGTACGCTACCTGATAACTTTAATGAGGCTAAATTCATCACATTCAGTATGATCATATTCTGTGCTGTGTGGATCACATTTATTCCAGCTTATGTCAGTTCTCCAGGAAAATTCACTGTAGCTGTGGAGATATTTGCAATTTTAGCTTCAAGCTTTGGTTTATTATTCTGTATATTTGCACCTAAATGTTACATCATCCTGTTTAAGCCTCAACAAAATACAAAACTACATTTGATGGGTAAAACACAAACTAAGTCATACTAATGAACAAGCAGGCATAACACTGCATTAACACAGCCATGTTTTATTTTTATTAAGCGTTTGTTTAAGAAACTATTATGGAATTTTATATTATAAATAAAATAACACACATTCACCAAAAATTAAACAGATTACATACAAATAATTCAACTTTAATACTGAACATTATACAGTATTATGCAACTGTAAGAATCAAATACTTTACTAAAAAGCTGTGCCCCCATGAGCACATCAATTCATATGAACATAATGCTCCCACATTGGATCTAAATTAATAATGTCTGTCATGTCTGTCTGTCTGTCCGTCCGTCCAAAAAAAATCTCTCCTTTGCTTTCCAGCTTCAATCCTCCTAGCAGCATGGTCTTGTAAACTAACGGTACTGTTTAACGTGTTGACAAAATGTTTATATGCTCTTCTGCTTGTAAGTCGCTTTGGAAAAGAGCATCTGTCAAAAGAATAAATGTAAATCTAATGTAAATTTTTGATTTATAAAGAAGGGCCCAGAGTTTTTGGGTGATTGCTGCTCTGCAGTATTTAAACAAAGAATTGCTAGTTAAAAAATGTTCATATTCGTTTATAAGAAATTGCACTGATGCACAAGCACATAAACAAGTTATGTTCTAAACCATGTTTTTGAGCTACCCTATTTGTAAGAAGTCAGGTTATAAGTTGTTTGAAATATTTGCCTAAAGGTAGAACGACAACCAACAGTTATTGAATAGAACCGTGGATCATTTGTTTTGGATTACTAAACAAATTAATCTGGTTTCATTTATATGGGTGCAAAATAACTTTAAATGTTGTATTTAAGACACCTTACATGTATATTGTCTAAATATATGGGTATAACTTTCACTTCACTTTAAAACAGTTGTTATTTAACGTTTTGAAAAAAACTACTCTCTAGCTTAATTGTCATTAGACAATCCAATTACACATTTCAATAAAAACATGTTATTCAACTTTAAAGACATTGTCAATGTATCATGGTTCCTTAAATTCATATTTATGCATTTACTTACTAACGCCTCTTTTGGCATAAAAAACTGCTGTCGGTATTTACTAAAGCCCAGCAGTGAAAATGAACATAAAAAAGGCGTAGATGCAGCTTTTCTGCATATGACGCAAACTTTATGGGAGGAAAGTATATAAATAAATTAAAAAAAATGCTATTTTGCCCTGTTTGGTAAATCTGGCCCTTAGGGCCCTATTTTAATGATCTATGGTCTGAAGCGTATGGCGCAGCTGCATTTAGGGCAAAACTCCCCAGTGTTCGTACAGGTTTCGGAAAGTTTTTTTTAACATAAAATATTGTTGCGTTAACTTTTTTAGGCCCTTATTGAATAATTCTCCCGGCAAAGGAACCCCTTCACGTAATCCAGCAAGAGAAATAGCGCGACCATACATCATTACCCAGCGAAAGCGAGAAGAACGCCCTCGCGCGAACCATAACAGTGTTTCACTTGTGTAGGAGTTGTGGCAAGTTCTGCTGTGAAGGATTTTTCAATTTGTATTATACCAAGAATCTGCAATGGCACAAAGGAAGTGTATTTTTACTGTGAGTGAAAGAAATTGTTGTTTAGCTTTCCTAAGAACCCGGGCTTGTTCTTCGTACATCGCTTACTACGTCCAAGATCAAATGAAACATCCGAGATGACCTAATCCCACAAATCATGATCTGGATAATTTGGTTCTTCGAACGCACTATTGTGTACGATTAGAATATCTAGATTAAATTGTCTGGGATCAATGCACACTCACGCGCTGTTTGGAAAGGCAGTATATATCATTAGAAGAACTAGCAATCAGCAACACCGCTATTGGCTGATTTTTACGTCAAAAGATGTTGTTACGTCAAAAGACATAGTCACATCCGTTTTTTCACAACTGCTTGAAGATTATGACAAATTTTAAAACCTTGTTAGGAACACTTCAAACGATGCACTGAAAAGATTACTTTCAGAGATATTCATAACATTTTAAAGCAGTTGTAAACTGAAGTTGTATATTTTGATAAATTCACTTTTAATTTATCAGTTCAGAGAGAGCTGGGAGGCGAGCGGTGAATAATTGGGTAAAGTGAAAATGACAAACACCTACATATTGTTAGGAAGGAAATGGACGGAGACGGTTGCTGTCGTTAATAGACAGAAATATTTTATGTTGTGGATTATTTAAGTCATTTTTGAACCTAATAAAAGCCAGTAGCAGTCCAACCGACCTCGTCCTCTTCCTTCCTGAACATTGACTTTGTTACTCTGGTGCCGAAACCCGGGAAGGAAGCAGGAGGGCCACCGCCATCATGTAAACACCATCGGGTGCGCCATTTGGGATATCATCTCCTCCCTCGTGGTCCTCCATCAGGAACAATACCAAGCGCTGCTGGACATGGGGACTGACCAGGAGCGTCGCTTCCAGGCCGTGATCCAGGCGCAACAAGAGGACCGCGAGACGGATCTCTTTGAGAAGGCAGCGGTGGCCACAGGAATAATGGTACCGGAGTGGAGCGCGGTTTGGCCCGGAGTCATGCCGCAAGCGTTGAAGGGAAGTCAGGCAAGCCTGGCTGACATATCTGCATCAGCCTCGTCCTGGGCTCGACCGGCTGAAGCCGGGAGCTCCAGGGAGTCTTTTGCATCCTATGCCAGCAAATCTCCATCAAATGCTGCGATTAAAATTTCATCCTCGTCACGCACTCGCTGCGTGAATCGCTATGGGACGGTCGACTGCCGACAAAAGAGAAAAATGGTTAAATCAAAATAAATGATTGCATTTCTGTCGATCTCTCGACGTTCTGTCATAACGAACCCCTGGTGGGACCGACCAAGGCTCCCTCCTTAAGCGTGCAAGTTTTCTCGTGGTCATCGGGGAGGAGAGCAATGACTGCTGTGAAGTCTTAAGGTCAGTAGACCTGCTCGCCTCCCCAGGGCTCTGTCCCTGGCGAGACAGCCATTCTGCCAGCCACAGAACCTCTCCCCACGGGGGCGATGTTGCAGTTCTCCCCTCTAATTCCTCCGTCGCGGTGTCTGGGGACATTCTACAACCTCCATGTAGAGCCGGTGTCTGCCCGCATCTTGCACAACAGGTAAGACCGACGGCCGGCTGGGTGTACGCCTGAGAAGCGTCTTCTGCCCTTCATCTAGTGAGTCAGTGCGCTATTTCAGCTTCCCTACTTCCTCCACTCGGTGAAGTATACTGCCATCCAAGGGAAATGCGCAGTAACTATACATTTGGTCAATATCGAGTTAACAGGCTTTGTGACATCTTTTGTCTTTTGTATCCGCAGATACTGTGGTCCGCCTTGGTAGCAGTAAAAGATGGAGGGAACGAGACGTTGTGTCGAAGACGACAGATGGGGTTCGCCCTTGAGAACCAATCAACTCTGACTACTATAGAAAAGGCCAATGAAATTTGGCGAATGAAATTTGCATGCCGGGCTCCGTCCCCGGATGTCCGGTATAAAAGGAAGCCGGCGTGCAGCATTCACTCACCTTTTGTTCTGAAGAGCCTGAGAGCCTGTCACGACTGCAGCAGAATACGATACGTGTTAGTGGCATAAGGGACACAACGTCTCGTTCCCTCCATCAGGGAACCGAGGTTACATACGTAACCGAGACGTTCCCTTTCTGTCGGTCTCTCGACGTTGTGTCGAAGACGACAGATGGGGTTCTCTATGGAAAACGCCACAACGCTGTATCGCGTCACAATCTCTAGCGAAGCGACGGTAACAGGCCTGGGCGTGTCAGCTCGATGCTTTCACGAAACTGTAACCTTCCAGTGTGGTGGTCGGGGGGTTCCAGAGCTTTCTTGGAGAAAGATGAGAACAGCCCTGACCGGTAACCTTTCACGGACGGAGGCCTTAGCTCTCTACTGGCGAGAGGCCGTCCGGCTCGGGTTTACACCGGGTAAGCGCAACTTCCTTAATTAGGGATGCGCTGCAGAGGCCACCTCCTACCCGTGGGGAGGAATACGGTGGATAAGGTATGGTCTCGTCCTTGGAGGAGAACGCATGGAACGCTTGGTGGTAGTTAACCGCGAGGTGGAGGGGGAAGCTCATGGGTTACCAGGAGTGGGAACCAATCATGAGGATACATCAGACGGAACAGCCCACGGGGGGGGGGTGTTACAGGCGTCCGGTAGCACTAGGTCCGGTTAGAGCCAGGGGATGGCTCACATGTTATCCCGGCCTAAGGGGGAAGGCTGCTCTGCCCAGCCAACCCCCAGGTGGTGCTTGCTAGTGATGGATAGAATGCCTATTCTTAACCAAGTGGTTGGGTAAGAAGGGAAGCGGATAGGGTACCTGTCCTTAGCCAGAGTAGGGTAAGGAGAGAGGTAGATAGCACACTGACCCAGCCTCCTAGAGGGTGGGGTGATGCTTTCGCAGGCATACGCCCCGCCGGATGCCAGTCCTACATGTTGCCACGCAGGACGTGGGCTGACACCGGGTTTACGCTAGGGTTGTTTAACCCCTGCGAAGGTGTATGGGCGTAGCCCAACCCGCAGCTCTACAGATGTCTGCTAGAGAGGCGCTTCTGCCAGTGCCCAGGAGGTGGCTATACCCCCCTCAGTGGGCATGGGAGATTCTGAGATTGGAATGTCGTCGTAACGGCATCCACGACTCAGTGCGCCAACCTCTGCTTGGAGACAGCCTTCCCCTCTGCTGTCCTCCAATACAGACAAGGAGCTGGTCAGAGCTACTGAGGCCCTGCGTGCGGTCCAAGACACAACACGGATGGGGTTGGGTCTTCCTCCCCAATGGGGAGCGCCTGCAAGTTCACCACTTCGCCCCGTAAGGGAGTAGTGGGAACTTTTTGGGCACGCATCCGGGCCTGGGTCTCAAGATAACGTGAGAGCTACCAGGGCCGAAATCAAGGCAATCCGGGGACACGGAGGATGCTCGGAGGTGCCCTACCCTCTTGAAGGAAGCGAGCGCCATCAGGAGAGCCGTCTTACTCGGGTGAGGAAGATCGGAACCTCCGAGGGGCTCTTGGGGGGCCCAGAGGCCCTCCCGAGGACCCCTTAGGGTCCCAAGAGGGTATGGAGCGGAGATGAGGCGGGAGCCGCCCTCTCGCACCCTTTCGGAACCTGGTGACCAGGTCGTGTCATCCTAGAAACTTTCCATCAACTGAGTTGTGATGAGTGGCGACAGCGACTACATACACACTCAGTGTGGAGGGGATGTTAGTCTCCAGTCTCGTAAGAAGGACAACACAATCCTGATCGAGCACCTCAGTGGGTCTTTCTCGTTGAGAGAGACACCAGGACAAGAAGCGGCGCTGTCTAGAGGTGTGTAACCACCCAGTAGATGGGGCCCTAGCCTGGGTGATGGTCTCCGCCATAGAGGGGGAGTAGCCAACTCAGGAACTTCTCGTCCCGTCTAGAGACCAGACATGGTGTTCCAGAGGTCTGATCTGGGATGCCAGAACGTGTCCTTCCCCTGAGAGAGCAGGTCCTCTGTCAGGGGAATGGGTCAGGGGGAGTCGCTGTCCAGAGCATCAGCTCTGACGCCAAGTGCGGTTAGACCAGTGCGGTGTAACCAATAACACTTGGTGCTCCTCTTCCCTGGCCTTGCACAGTGTCTGTGCAAGGAGGCTCCTGGGGGGGGGAAGGTGTGCTTCCGCCCGTCCCGCGGTCAGCTGTGCGCAAGGATATCCGTGTCGAGAGCCTCGGACAGGGAGTACCAAGCGGCCTACGCGGGGGTGGAGTCGCCACTCTCTACGAGGCATAAACTGACAAGAGAGCACGTCGGCTGTCTAGTTCAGTTTGCCCGAGGTGAGTGTGGCCCACAGGGAACGGATCACCTGTTGACTCCACCGGAGGAGGCGTCGAGCAAGTTGTGTTTAGCTGCTGTGAGCGAACGCCACCCTAAGATCTGATGTACGCTACAGCTGTAGTGCCGTCCTCGGACCAGGTGTGTCAGGCCAGTCGTTGAGATAGTTAAGTACCCGCACACCTTCCTCCCCTCAGGGAGAAAGGGCGGCTTCCACGATCTTCGTGAAGACCGTGGAGACAGGGACAGAGCGAAAGGGATTTCAGGTCGATTGCCACGAACCAATCCTGACACCTGATGGGTGTCAGGATGCGCCTCTGCGTGAGCATCCTGAGCAGCAGCTTGTGAAGGTGCTTAGTTCAGGGTACGCAGACCTCCGGGGCGCAACCCGCCATCTTTCTTGGGAACGATGAAGTGCGGGTTGTAACCCACCGAACATCTTGGTTTGAGGGACGAACTCGATGCCTGTTTGCCAGAAGGGTGGTGACCTCTACCCGAAGTATGTAGGCGTCCCTAGCCTCAGACAGAGGGAGAGATGCTGCCCCAAAACTTGGGAGAGTCTCTGGCGAACTGGATCGAGTAACCAAGACGGACCATCTGCCCTAGCCACCGAGACAGTGTGGGCAGCTCTCGAGCTCCCAGGGACTGTGACAGGGGGACCAAGGGGACGGTCTGCTTCACCATTCCCATGGAGGGTGGTTCGATGGCTGGCGGAGCTAACCCTGTCGCGGGGAGGGGGCCCCGGAGGGAAGGTTGGCTCTGCCTACTTACCTGCCTGGCGGGACAGCTGCACGCACTGTCATTGAGAGTGGTAGCAGCTGTCGTGTGTGTACGACCCTACGCCTCGCCAGGGCGTGGGGTCGGGTTTGCCGGGCACAGTCCAGTGGTGTGCGATCGGCCGGAATGAACTCCCAGGGGAAACAGAAAACTCTCTGTGAGTAAGTGGGCGCCAGGCCCTGAGAAGGGCCCGGCTTTGGTGATGAGGCAGGAGCCGTCCCGTACCGACTGATCAGAGCCGTAGCTGTGAAGGTCGGGCCCGATGTTGCTCCCCCTGGGGTCTTCCCGTCAGTGTCACTTCTCGTGAGAAGTTAGCTGACGGGGTGAGGTTTCCCCCTCGACCTCGACTTCCGGGGTGCCACATGCGGGGGCACAGTAACCGGAGCCGATGTGGAAGGGGTCCTGGGCTGCTGGGAAACAGACATGACGTGAGATCTCGGAGGCTTGAGGGCGGCCGAGTCGCAGCGTGGTAAAAATGTGGCTAATCGCCACTGTCTGCTTCTTCACCGTCAAAAACTGCTGAGCGCAGTCCTCGACGGTGTACCAACAGCCCACCCTGCGAGACGGGTGTAACAAGAAAGCGGACTTTCTCGGTGTCACTCATCTGCGCAAGGTTCAGCCGGGGGTGACTCTCCTGGACCACTTCCGTGGACATCGTCCGACCCAGGTCCCGTGCCGCCACCTTGGTCGCTCCGTAGAGCGCTGTCAGTGGCGGCACAGAAAACCTGCATTATACCTGGGTCGGCCTTACCCTCGTGGAGCTCTCTCAACGCCCTGGCCTGGCGGACCTGCAGGATGGCCATGGCGTAGAGAGAGGAGGATGTCACCATAGATGTCGAAGTCCTACACGCGTTGGACGGTAGGCGTGGCCGATTCTCCCCAGGCGGCAGCCGTCTGCGGCACAGATGCACCGCAGCCGCACGTTCCACCCGGGGGATCTCGACGTAGCCTTTGGCTGCCCCACCCTCGAGGGAAGTGAGGAGCCGGAGCTGTTTCGACCGGAGCGGTCCGTGGAGCGCTCCTAGTTTTACACAGCTCCTCATGCACCTCCGGGAAACAAATGGCACCCGGGGTGGGCGCGGTTTGCACCGCGCTCCGCCCCCAGGAACCACATATCCCCGGATTAGCATGGCTGACATCACTTCTGCTTCCTCCTGAGCTCGACCCCCCTGGGGGGGAGCTCGGATTCGTCAGAGTCGGATGCCAGTCTCCCTCCGATGCTGCGAACGACATCTCATCTACGTCACACATCGTTTCCGAGTGCGTGCCTGAGGATCCGAACGGTATGCCACCGCCGGTTGGGGAACGTTCAGAAGAGCGAATCGGGGTGCGATCGGCCCGTGAGCACTTGGCTGGCGGGTTTACGTTCGCAGAGTTCCCCATATCACTAACGCTGCTACGTGGGTGGTCATCGGGGCCGTAGCCACAGATGTCACAGCCCGGGTAGCAGACGAAATGGTGGCTGGTTCCCGTAGGAAGACAGCCCCCCGTGACCGCAACTTCTGAGTGACAATCCGCCCGCAGTGCGGGCAGATGTGTCAAACGAACGCTGCTTCAGTGTGCTGGACGCCCAGACACCTAATGCAGCAGCGATCGTGTCCATCCCCCTCCTCGATGAGGGTGCCGCACCCAAGAGAACAGCGGGACATGCCGCGCTGGAAATTGCTCAGTCCTGAAAAGGACCTTTTTAGAAATAATCTCTATCACCTCCGGAACCGCCGAGACGCCCAGGAGAAGGTCGCTGCAGGAAGGGATGATCCGCTGCTCTGCGTCGTAGAACCGGCGAAGTAGAAGAAGAATTCGTTGAATTCTTTTTGTTCGTAGTCATGAGCGAGGGCTCTGAAGAACAAAAGATGAGTGAATGCTGCACGCCGGCTTCCTTTTATACCGGACATCCGGGGGCGGAGCCCGGCATGCAAATTTAATTCGCCAAATTTCATTGGCCTTTTCTATAGTAGTCAGAGTTGATTGGTTCTCAAGGGCGAACCCCATCTGTCGTCTTCGACACAACGTCGAGAGACCGACAGAAAGGGAACTGATTAGTTTAATTAGTGTCCTGTCAAATTTGTTCAATAATAATTATCTGCTTTTCAACTGTCAGAGTACATCTTGCCAATCAGTTTACCGGGTTCAGGCTAATGCCAGATTTGGAGCCCTTACCCCGGACAGGGGGGAGTGCTCTGAGCTCGGAAGAATGAACGAGCTCGGAGCCCTCTCCCCGACAGCATGCCAAATACGCATACCCTCTAACTACTCTATTATCTGTGTAGGTGAACTCGTGAAATACATAGGCATTTAACAGAGAAAAATGCACTCTGTGAAAACATGGATTCTCTGGTAAAGACGCAACCACAGAATAAGCACTTACCACTTAACGTTGTAACGTGAAAATAGGGCCTGTGGCGACTAAAGTGTTTCCCCAAATCTTGCTATAAATCTGCAACCATAATTAAACACCACAGTTAAGTGCAGGGAAGCACGATCGTTGTTGTTTTTTTATCGAAAAACGTGCCATGATGACAATCCATGGCCGGATTGTCCGTTGGATCATTTTCCTTCTAAAAACCGCCCGAAGTTTATCGGTGATGGTGTTTTTAAATGCATACCTGTCCTGCCCTAAGGTGGCCTGCGGGCCGATGCCATGATAGCGATAAGTGGGCCAGAGAAAGTTTTTTTGTTTCTCATGGCGCCTCATTTGCATTTCTTTTACTGGATGGTCAGTTTGCATTTAATATCTAAACTTAGTTATGGACATATATGATGCATGCTATGTTTTTATAACAGCTCATCACATAGGAAACTAAGAGAGGAGTAGTTATATAAGAAACATGCTAGGCTTTGAGCTGTGAATCAACCCAACGTATGAATGCAACAAACCCCAAATCAAAACTTGTATATCGAACAGTTACAGACTATTTCAAATGGCACGAGTGCCAACACACAAACTAGACATTTTAGATACATTTATAGAAAAGGACAGTTTAATCACATACGTTCCTATTGTCAGAGAAGTTTCTCTGGTTAGCCTCAGATGTTAAGTTTCAAAGAGACAGAGAGGCTTTGGAGTCGTAAATATCCCACGGAGAAACCAAAGGGTTATCAAAACTCTCAGTGAAAGTTCAAAACAGGTTTTGCTATGGTCTTTTGATGATGGTATCAAGAAACCAGGACAAAAGGGAGTGGAGGGGTTTTATAGCGCTTCTTTCAATGATTACGACCATTTGGCTTATGCCAAAAACTCTACAAAGGTCAAAAAATCTCTCTCACCTACCTTCTCTGGATCGGTTCCACATGTATGGAATAATCTGCTCGCTGCTACAAGATCTGCAGATTCTGTAGCCATCTTTAAGAATCGTCTGAAAACACATATTTTCTGTCAACACCTGACTGATCAGTTCTGACTTCTATCTCTTTTCAACTATTTCCAAAAAAAACGTACCTCTGTATACTGTGGAAGGCTATATGAAAATATTTTTTTATTGCACTTATGCTTTTTGTTGTCCCTATGTTGTTCCAATTGCTTCCATTGTTTCCCTTGTAAGTCGCTATGGATAAAAGCGTCTGCTAAATGACTAAATGTTAATATAATTTGAATGGTGCCCAGAGAATAGAGTACAAACAGCAACTAGTATGCATTCCATACAATCATATATTCATAATTTCTAATTGTCCTCCAAAAAAGTAGGCCATCATTGCATCCCTGTATCAATATATACAATTGTTTTTGGATTACTAAAGAATGATAAGAAATAATGATTATGTTCATGTTTTTTTTTTTTTTCTAAAAGAAAAAATGAATTGCTGGATGTTACACAGACATCTATTCCCCTGCTGAAATTGGCTCGGCATGCTCCATCCTATATGAGGTCATCGCCTACGTATTATTCATCGACACTATGTCTATACAAATACAGCCATTACAGATTTAAGGTCAATTGCATTTTGCAGCTGCTGATGAGCTCAATCTTTGGGATGTTTTTTTTTCTGTACACACTCCTGCTTTTCCATCACCTTAATGCAAAGTTTGAAAACACTGTTTGTCGAATTATGGGAGACCCTAAATACCCGCTGCTGTCAAAGGATAGAGACATAAATATTGGAGCAATTTTTCCAGTCCACACTAAAGAAACATTACCTTCATTTGATTTCAAACAAAAACCTAAATTTGTATCATGCTCCAGGTGTGATACGTTGGAAACTGTTTAAGAAACATAAGAGCTTATGTTGTATTTACAGTAATATAACTGTTGTTTTAATCCTAATGATGTCATGTTTTTTACAGTGTGAGTGTTAGAGATTTTCGGCTGGCTCAAACCATGATTTTTGCAATTGAGGAGATTAACAAAAATGAAACTTTGCTCCCAAATGTTTCTATTGGCTATAGAATATATGATAGCTGTGCTTCAAGAATGTCTTCTATAAGTGCAATTATGTCAGTGATGAACGATAATGGGTTTGCAGCAGGGGACAGATGCAATGGACAGACTCATGTACATGCTATTATAGGAGAAACAGAGTCTTCTACAACAGTTTATCTTTCCAGGACCACAGGACCTTTTAAAATTCCAGTGGTAAGTATGAATAACAGTAACATTTTAATACAAGAGCCAGACTAGTATCACTGTCTTGTCATTCTTGTGATATCCTTTTCAGATAAGTCACTCATCCCAATGTGAATGTCTCAGTAATAGAAAAGATTACCCATCGTTCTTCAGAACTATTGCTAGTGATTATCACCAGGCCAGAGCACTTGCACTTTTGGTCAAGCACCTAGGTTGGACTTGGGTTGGAGCTGTGAACACTGACAATGAGTATGGGAATAGTGGAATGGAAAATTTTCTAAAAGCAGCAAAAAAGGAGGGGATATGTGTAGAGTACTCTGTGAAATTCTATCGAACAGAGACTGAAAAACTCCTAAAAGTGGTAAAAACAATGAAACAAGGCACAGCAAAGGTGATTGTTGCATTTGTAGCATTTTTTGAGATGGGATTACTTATTGAGCAGCTAAGTATTCAGAACATTACAGGCCTCCAAATGATTGGAGTGGTGGGATGGATAACATCAAAAAATTTATTCACCTCCAATACTCTTAATGTGATGGGTGGGTCGCTGGGGTTTGCAATGAAAAGAATCAATATCGAAGGGTTTGCAGATTTTGTTAATAAATCATTCTGGAAAACCGCTTTTCCATGCTCAAAGAATTCTTCTCAACATGAATTAGACTGCAGTAAATATCAGGATCTACTTGAGCTAAGGAATTACAATGAAGATTTGTCTGAACATAGATTTTCAGGCAACGTCTATAAAGCAGTGTATGCTGTAGCTCATGCACTACACAGTATACTCAAGTGCAAAGAACAAGATATTTGCGCAAATGCCCTGACAATACAACCACATCAGGTGAAAAGTCAATGTGTGACAAATAAATCCCCATTTTAATCGTTATATGTTAAATTACAGCAATGCTAATGTTCCAATTCTACCCTCTTACTAGGTGGTTAAGGCTCTGAAAAAAGTCAATTTCACCGTAAAATTTGGAGATCGTGTGTGGTTTGACAGCACTGGTGCTGTAGCAGCCCAGTATGAAGTTGTGAACTGGCAGCAGGACTCTGATGGATCATTCCACTTTAAAGCAGTGGGTTACTATGATGCCTCACTGCCCCTTGACCAGCGCTTTGTGCTTAACACTGAAAACATCATCTGGGCTGGAGGAAAGCTGCAGGTAAATGATGGTAACACTTTTATGCAAACCGATTTGTTGAAAGAAAATGCTGTAGTTTTGTTGTAATAATATAGTTTTTGCTTGCTTACGTAGAATGTAATACTAAAATATCCTTCTTAAGGGACATTGACGTGTTTATTTTAAATATTTTTTTATATTAAAAATGACAGAAGATGACCATATTACTCTTAATATCAGACTATTTAAAACACAATTTCAGCTTCAGTTTGTATAACTTTAGAGAAACAATATCCTAATCTCAATATAACTAACTCTTGTTATATATAAATATATTTATATTATTTATGCTGCATTTAGAAGCCAAGGTCTGTGTGCAGTGAGAGTTGTCCTCCAGGCACTAGGAAGGCTGGACAGAAAGGACGACCTGTCTGCTGTTATGACTGTATTCCATGTGCAGATGGAGAAATCAGTAATGAGACAGGTAAACTTCAGCTCATCTCACAGATACAAAGAAGAATGGTTAGTTGCTCTTTTTGTGTTCTCCTTCTACTGTTCAGGATTCAGTTTCTTGTCAAAGGAGTTCATAAAAGCAATATATTTCCTTTTGTCTCTAACTGTAGTGATTATAATCTTTCTTTCCAGATTCAAATAACTGCATGCAGTGTCCAGGGGAATTCTGGTCTAATGCTGAGAAAAATGAATGTGTGTTAAAGACTGTAGAGTTTCTGTCATTCACAGAAGTTATGGGTATAGTGCTAGTCTTTTTCTCACTGTTTGGTGTAGGAATAACCTTAATGGTCACAGTCCTGTTTTACAGTAAGAAGGACACCCCTATAGTGAAAGCCAACAACTCAGAGCTGAGCTTCCTGCTGCTCTTCTCATTGATTCTCTGTTTTCTCTGTTCACTTACTTTCATTGGTCGCCCCACTGAGTGGTCCTGCATGTTACGTCACACAGCGTTTGGGATCACTTTTGTCCTCTGTATCTCTTGTGTTCTGGGGAAAACAATAGTTGTGTTAATGGCCTTCAAGGCCACACTTCCAGGAAGTAATGTCATGAAATGGTTTGGGCCTGTACAACAGAGACTCAGTGTTCTTGCCTTCACACTTATACAAGTTCTTATCTGTGTGCTTTGGCTAACAATATCTCCTCCTTTTCCCTATAAAAATATGAAATATTATAAAGAGAAGATCATTCTTGAGTGCAGTCTGGGATCAACTGTAGGTTTCTGGGCTGTACTGGGTTATATAGGCCTTCTGGCTCTCTTGTGCTTCATTCTGGCTTTTCTGGCTCGGACTCTGCCTGATAACTTCAATGAAGCTAAATTCATCACATTCAGTATGCTCATATTCTGTGCTGTGTGGATCACATTTATTCCAGCTTATGTCAGTTCTCCTGGAAAATTTACTGTAGCTGTGGAGATATTTGCCATTTTAGCATCAAGCTTTGGTTTACTATTTTGCATATTTGCACCTAAATGTTTCATTATCTTGTTGAAACCTGAACAAAATACAAAGCAACATTTGATGGGTAAAACACAGTATAAATCATATTAAAGTATATTAAAATATTATAAGTCTTTTTATTTTTTAAGTCAAAACAGTAAACAAAGAAGTGTTTTGCCTTTTGGTTAATACTAGCTTAAGTTTTACATTCAAATGACTGAACACAAGCAAAACTCTTTTGTATCCATGCATAATTCAGCCTGAAGGTTGCCCTCTAATGTTGATTGGCACGCTCTACATTCACATATTTATATACATATATATACTATGGCATGCCGTTCAGGAAATTAAAGTTTTTATAATATGATTGGTTGAATATATGGAATAAAACTTGAATATATGGAATGAAACTATAATTTATTTAATTAAAGTATGAATATATGTGATTGGTTGAATATATATAATGAAAATAGAATATATTGAATGAAAGTATGAATATATGGATTGAAACTGACGTCATCAAAGCGCCATCTTGTGTTCTTATTTGTGATTGTTCAGATGTTGAACAATGAATGAGTCTCGCAGTCGCGATTTCTTTAAGACTGCAAGGGAAGCTCAGCTTCCCCTATAATTGTCAAAAAATGAATGGTCAAATATATGTACTATTATGTTAACATTTTATTGACAAAAAATGCGTTAAACACGTTCATCTAGAACGAAAACAATTTCGTTCAGAATCAGCTACTTAGGTCGGCTGACTCGATTTCCTTCTCATTCATTCCCGTAGCGTACAGTGCATTACTCTGTTGAAGCCCAGCGTCCATTGACTTCAATGGGGCTGCTTTAAACAATTTTTTTCAGTGCTTAGAAACAAGACGGTCATTGGATAATGCTGCGATTATGTCCCGCCCACGGACGCTCAGCGTCTCTGGGATGAATGGAGGAGTGGGCTGGCCCGGACTCCGAGCGTCTGCGTGATGATTGGATGGGTCTGTCATCTCTTTTTAATCCACCTTTATGTCCTAAAACGCTCGTTTTTTGGGGTCGACAGCTTATAAAAACGTTTTTTTTTTAGCTTGTTTGCTATACACATTGTTACATATCAGCTTTTAGACATTGTTTTTTTTTTTTGTTATAAATCATAAATGACAAGGAGGCGGCAGCTTCTCGCAATGCAAAGAGACGGTTGGTGTGGGCGTGGTCTTCAGATTATGACGCGTATCACTCTGTGTCTCCATTTCCAACTCAGTCCCATCGCGGATTTTGCATGTGTAGTCGAAAGACAAACTGCTGCAACCTTCATCGTATATTTCACACAATTTCACACCACATTCATTGTTTCAGTTTAACATAATTCCCACATTTCCTCCCGTTGAGTTAAATATATATATATATATTAGATCGTTTGTTCATTAATTCATATAGTCTGAACTAGCCAGCTAGCAAACTGCACACGATGGCAGACAGTGCTAATATTGTCGACCTGATTTTGGCAAAGCCATTAGAAAGTCTTCCTTACGAGGAGAAACTTAGAATTAAACAGCAGGGCAGATCAACACCTAAGATTGATTTAGTGCAAAAGATAGGGAAAAGTAACAGGTCTTTTCAGCTCTCCTGGTATGACAAAGTTAGCTGGCTGACTGGAAGTGCTGTGAAAAAGAAAATGTACTGCTGGCCATGTCTCTTGATGAAACCATCTCATGGATGTGTTGTTTGGTCAAAATTGGGGTTTGGAGATCTGTCAAACTTTGACAGGGCATATAAAAGGCATGAAAATAGCTGCTGGCCATTGAGAGGACACTGGTCAAGTCACTGGAAAAGACGCCTAGTTGGTACGACAGGGTTACAGAGCATTTTCTTGAAAAGGAACGTAGGGCAGAATTTACATATAAATAAATGGACAATTTTATGATTTAGGCCGAAAATCAGCAGCCGCCACTGGTCTGCACGTATAGTTCCTAGTTCCTAGTAGCAGGAATTCAAAGTAATAACTTAATAATAAACACGCTGGCAAATGCGCGTACAGGACAAAAAGCTGCCAACCGGACTCAATATGCTTCTAACGATGGAGAAATACGTTCGCTATTTCTGTGAAGGTTGTTGTTCTGATAACAACTGTGACCTGACACCAATTGACACACTGGATACTCGCCAGGGACGAGAAAGCATTCTTATACTTTAGGTACACAAGTTCATTTCAGGAAGCGGCAAGAGACATGAGCATAGAAATATATATTTTATTTAAAAGATTTAGCACAATATCAATCACTAATAATAAAGAAAGGAAAATAACAAAAAATAAATAATTACGAGGACATTGAGCAGCAATAAACAACCTGGGCCAACGGACACTTCCAAACAGACCCAGGCGAACAGGAGCTGAGGGACGAACTCAGGGGCTAGGGGCACAACAGGCCACACCACACACTGGTTACACCGGTTTACACACGCTCACGCGCACACATGCATCAAACACACCAGAGCACTCGTGGAAGAATACCACCACCCAAACTCCACAGTAGTGCCAAGTAAACCAATTTAAATAAAGAAAAAAGAACCATCAAGACAACAAACAAAACAAATTAAATGGTAAAGAAAAATTTACAATAAAATAAGGTATGGCAACAGCGCTCCAGGATAACTCCCATGTAGCTTAACAGCGTGGGAAATACTCATTGGTAGAGGCACGACCAATCTGTCGGTAATGCAGTAATAATTAGACCGGTTGGATAAAATAACAACATCCTGGTAAAAGTTTCAAAGTACCTACCACGAAGAATCTCCCCAACGCCCGAAAAGCAAACAACAGATGAATGCCTGGGCGGTTGCGGCTCGTTCAAACAATCTCATTCAAGTTCATTTAGGAGGACAGAGACCGCAAGATATCATCAATAAGTCCAAAAAAATTGTGTTAGCGGCTCATTACAGTGGCTAACAGGGACGAGGTTTAACCCATGTACCGTACACATCCGATCTCGTAACTCAGCGGATCAGGTAATCACAAAAATGTGCGGAGGACATCTCGTTCCGTTCGATTGGGTACGCACGCAGCCAACCTCCAAAACATGCGTAATATGAACAGACACCGCCTGTAAACAACAAAGCCTGTCTAATGTCACCACGAGCACAATCTTATATCAAAACACCACAGTCATTACATTTACCTGTAGAGGGGCAAAGCCAACCAAATGTCAGCCACAAGGTTTCTCCTAACGTGCCGTGCTGCAAAGAAAATGCTAGCATTAGCTACCATATGCTACCAATGACATAGCCCACACCACTATGTACCGTAACACCGAAGCAAAGGGGCGGGAAAAGTGATATCAAACCCCTTTAACATAGGATATATATTGTATACACCCCCAGATCGACTGATAGGACAACTAATAATCAAATCCACCAATCAGCACAATGTAAGACTTATCAGCCCTACCACAATCTATCCCCCGCTTCTGCATCGTCGCCCCGACAATAGACAAGATACTCTACTCAAGTCCAAGGCTGGTACAACACTGAGATGGCCCTGCACAACCTCTCTTCATTACTCACCACCCCTACAGACTGTGGGAGGTGGTGAATATTTGGATGTTGACCTGCTGTGGCCCGCCTAGTCCGTCATACTACAACACCATCGGGCACACCCCCAGTCCGTGGAACTAATTCATTCTCAGATGGCTGACCCACATTAACTGGAGCCCCGTCCTCCTCGCATTGGGAGGGCTCGGAACACCCAGGGTTCACGGAACCTCTCAACTCTGCAACAAGATCTGCTGTGTACACACAGGGACCTGGTGCTCCAGCACCTAGATTGTTTGGGACTACAGGTCAACCGGGAAAAGAGCAAGCTCTCCCCCGTGCAAAGCATCTTTTTGCTTGGTATGGAACTCTACTCTGACTCCACGACAGCGGGACTGACTACTGAGCACACACTGTCAGTGCTGAACAGAAGTTGAAACTATTTCAAAGGCTCTTGGGGCACATGGCGTCGTCTGCGGGGGTCATCCCCCTCGGGTTATAGCACATCAGACCGCTCCAGCACTGGCTACAGAGCCGGGTTCCATGGAGAGCGTGGCAGACGGGCAGCAGGCCTCTCTGCTGACGCACCCTAATCCCTTGGTCTTCAATTGCCTTTTTTTGCAGACGGGAGTCCCCCCGGGCAGGTTGCAGGGCACGTCGTTGTGAAGTCAGATGGCTCCCTGACATGGGAGCCATCTGACAACTTGACATTACCAATGTCAAAGATTCAAAGATGTTTTAAGAGCACCTAACCCCTATCCCACCACTTACCCTAAACCTAACCACTTGTCAACCATTAAACACAACACACAAGTAAAATTACAGTCACATGTATTTATTCCATAAAATGATCAAAACATTATAAACGTATTACAAACAAGTCGCTTTGCAAACCTTCTGAACTGAAGCCATACTATAATTTAGTTTGAGGAACTCCGGTAAGGGACATCAACGCATCTTTTTAATTATTATTATTTTACGGACTTCAGCACATCTGTAAACAAGCCAATAGCATTTCAGGTTATTTTACAATACAAGCTCAAGCGTTTTTCAGGCTATTCTATTTTGTTTTTAATATTTTTGTAAGTTTATTTGATAACTTATTGTTTTTTTAATGTTTTGCTTTCTAGAATGTATGTATTTTGTATATTACTATTTTTTATAAAAAGCACATTCAAACTACAGTTTTTTTATTCGCTTTGGTAATATTTTCACAAGTGAGTGATGTACATTTTCATGATTCTTAGTACACAAAATCAAACTGATCACACTTGTAACACAGCCAGTATTTCGTTCAAAACTTGCCGTTGTGCATTCATTAGAATTGTAAACATGTCTCACCAAACCATCATTGATTCAATATACAAGTTTCTTGTGAAAGTCATGAGAGCATATCGTTTAATCACTAAAACACAACATAATATCTTTACAGTTTAGTCTTTTTAACTACCAGTGAATCCCATTGAAAACAATGCATTACAAACTTTTCAAATCGCCCTTAGAAGTGCTGAAAGTAATATGCTAAAGTGATGTAAAAGACAGATTACACAGTTGTTACATTAGGAAATTCACTAACACAGGCACGTGCGTAGATAGGGCTCAACTTGTGCCTTTTTGCCCTTATATGCCGAAGTGCCCTTTTATGGTGGTGTTTTTTTTTTCATTAAATCAATGCTTTTGACCTCTAACCATAACTATGGGTTACTTAACGTAAACCCGGGTTCTTTGATAACAGAGTGAGGTGTTTCACTATGGGAATCGCTTTGGGCGTGACCAACTACGGAAGCTCTTATGACACCACGTCTGTCTCTGACAGACAGGTCGACCCGTGACCAGGCTCCGCCCTGCCTATATCAGTCAGGTCGACCTCCACCTATGTCATTCTAGAAGGATTTCTTCCCGTCCCCGTGCAAGGAGGGAAGTGCTGGTGAAACACCTCACTCTGTTATCAAAGAACCCGGGTTTACGTTAAGTAACCCATAGTTCTTTTTCTAACTTCGCTCTGTGTTTCACTATGGGAAAACTCCCGGATTGCACCCACATAGCTGCTATTTACTGTAGCCTTTAATGGGTACCGACGCTCCGGCTCCCAGCACCGCGTGTGCCAAGGACGGCTCGGACACGTCCAGTCTATAGAACCGCACGAAAGTGTGTGGCGTGGCCCAACTTGCCGCCGAGCAGATGTCTCCAACGGGTGAGGATGGTAGATTTCTCCCCCTGTCTGCGACAGAAGGTCTCTCCGTACTGCTAACAGTTGAATTATCTCTGCCACCCACGGTTTGGACGGCCAGCGCGGAGCTATCAGTATTAACGATAGACACTGCTCCCTCACCCTGGCTAGAGAGGGGGAAATTAGACTCAGAGGAGGGAAAGCATACAGATGTACGTCTGGCCATGGGTGGGCTAAGGCATCCACACCCAGCTGAAGGTGGAGAGGAATGGGGGGTTGGAGAGGGGGTTTAAAGTGGAAGGTGTCTATAGTCTTCACTGTCCAAGTTGGAAGTATCAGTGGGGTGCTTAAAGTTCCAACCCAGCCCGCAACAAGGTCCATCGCTAATTCCAACAATAAAATATCCGATTTTTCTCTTTTTTTGTTGAAAGTTCCCGTGATAAGTGAGCCGCGGCCCCGCCGAGAGCAGAGACGCAAATATGCGATACAGCGCTGAAAATGTCTCATTTGGAGCAGGCCCAACTGCACTACACAAATCACCGAGGCCATAAGCCCCAGCATTCGTAAGCATAGTCTGTACGGTACCACTTTCCCCAGCTGAAAACGGTCGAGGCATTGTGTGAAAGACGCGATCCTCTCTTCTGTCAATGTTACTCTGTATGAGAGGGAATCTATGTTGAGCCCCAGATAATTCGTCTGCTGAAAAGGCTCCAGTCGGCTCTTTATCATATTGATCTTGAACCCTAAATTGCTGAGGTGATTTAACACAATCTCCACATCTTTCACTGATTGCTCTCTCGACGAAGAGCATATGAGATAATCGTCTATGTAAGACAATATTCTTATTCCCTTGTCCCTCAGTGGGAACAAAGCAGCTTCCACACACTTGGTAAAAACCCTTGGGGCTAAAGACAGTCCTAATGGAATCGTTTGAAATTCGTAAGCTGTGCCTTGGTGTGCAAATCTGAGGAATTTTCTGTGAGAGGGGTAAATATCTATGTGAAAATAAGCGTCTGCCAGATCGACTGTCACAAACCAATCGTTTGGACGAATCGATCGACAGAGCACTTTGTGTGTCAACATTCTGAATGAATACTTTCTCAGGTGTTTGTTTAACACACGAAGGTCCAGAATAGGACGGAGGGCTGTGCCTCCTTTCTTTGGGATAACAAAATAGTGGGAGTAAAAACCCTGACGGCTCTCCTCCTCGGGCACTACTCTGATTGCTCGTTTGTTTAACAGAGTTTCGATTTCGACCGTCAGTACCCGATACCCCCTGTGCTACTGACATCAAAACCCCATTGAACCGAGGTGGTTTCATTGCGAATTGAAGCCTGTATCCCCGTGAAATCGTTGCCAAGACCCACGGGTGAACTGCGAATGCACGCCAGTCTGTTATGCGGGCAGAGAGGAGACCTCCGTACACTTCCACCCAGCTGGCGTCGCACAGTGATGACATCATCACCATCGCCGTGCGGGCTTTGGCCGAAGGAGTGAGCATGCCCCCCAGTGGTGAGACAAGGGGAGCGCATTTCATGCAATTCTACTTTAGAGAATCTTTTTTGTGTTTGAGACTCATCGCCCTCGGCTGTCTGCCTGGCTGCGATAGTGGAATGTTTATGCTTATGTTGTATGAACTCGGGGAGCCTTTCGCCCTCGGCCCGTGGCCTGGATACGAAAAAGCATTCTTTATTCTTAAATCCCCTGCACATAAAAACATTCGAGAACATGTAGTGAGTGCTTGGTGACACTGAACATAATTCTGAGCTCCCTCGCCTTTCTGAGGTCGAGGAGAACAACTTA
Source organism: Triplophysa siluroides (assembly GCA_006030095.1). NCBI lineage: Eukaryota > Metazoa > Chordata > Actinopteri > Cypriniformes > Nemacheilidae > Triplophysa > Triplophysa siluroides. The sequence goes on along the minus strand of VCII01000424.1, from coordinate 198,865 downwards.
TACTGGCCCTTACCGAACTGAACACAATAGGGCCGATTTCCCCCTTTCTTCTCTTCGCGGGCGGAGAGAGAAGGGCTGGGGAATAACTGCGTGTCAGGCCACACGCTTCTTCTTCCTCTCCTCTGGGTTTGGCGGACGGTTCTTAGCCGCCGCGTATGAATGCTTTCCCCACGGTCCAGGGCCATCCGATCGTGGTCGCTGGCCTGCGTGTTGTCCACTGTGAGCCGGTCTTGGACCTCTCGCACCCATAGGTCTCCTTCTTGCCGCTGCGGCTGCTGCGAAGCCCTGCCGCGCGGGTTGAGGTTGAACGCCTCGTCCTCCTGTTTCCTGAGGGTGCTGGTTTCCCTCATTCTCTCAAGGGTTGGACCAAACAACCCCTTCGTAGGGTCGTAAGCTGCATTCATCACCTCCGATTTCGGCTCCGATTCGGCTTCCATCATATCCGCCCAGCTCGTTGTAGCTTGCGGGAGATGGCAAGATGCCGCAGATTGCGTGGCAGTTACAGACAGGCATGGGTCCTGCTTGTTGGCCACTGCCACCCTCAATCTTCTTTCCAGAATTTTCACCGGCATTGACGCACAGTGAGCGCATGTTTGCGGGTCCGCTAGAGACGCTTGAGGGTGTTTCGGGCCCATACACGTGATGCACATGGGGTGAGGGTCCCTGCCCGAGATGGTAGCTCCACATGAGGATGGACACGGGCGGGATGCAACCTCCCTGGCCTTCGACTCTTTCCCTTTGGCGGGGGTAACAGCCGTCGACATGATGCGATCACCGACTCGTACAGCACAGTAGCCTACGATAAAAAAGGTAATTAAACCCTTAGAAGGTTCGCCTTGACGCGAGAACCTAATTAGACTTGACGTCTCCTACCGCTGTAAATTAATACGCAATAGAACTATTGAAATAGCTCACCACGACGCGGACGCTATTCCAACTCTCAAAAATGTCAGCTCAACACAATCCCGTTCACTATCCTCGCGTTCGGTGGCGGGTTCCTATGACGGTCCACCTGTTGAACAGTTTAGTGAAATCAGCCAATATGGGCGTGCTGAGAGAGCTTGCTGCAGTCTCCCACGGGAAGAAAGCGCGAATGACATAGGTGGAGGTCAGAGACAGACGTGGTGTCATAAGAGAGCTTCCGTAGTTGGTCACGCCCAAAGCGATTCCCATAGTGAAACACCGAGCGAAGTTAGAAAAAGAACCTAAGAATAGACCAGTCATCAATTAGACAGCTAATAATAAACGACTACTTTATCTAATAGAAAACAAAACAATGGCAAAATAATTATTTTTATTGATCAAAACAACTTAAAACTTTAATTTAGAAAAATAACATTTAAAAACTCGGAAAAATAAAAACATGAAAGAGACTAAAATAAAATAAAATGTTAGTTATACAAAATAGTTAAATGACTAAATATAAATATTGCCCTAGAGCAACTTAAGATAAAAAATATAAAGACTGACAAAATAAAATCTTAAATATTCTAAAATAACAAATCTAATAAAAATCAATAACAAACAAAAAGGTAAACCCTTTTGATGGTTTACTTATTTTAACCAAAAAACAACAACAGTGAACTTTAAGGAAAATATGAATAGTTGGTTTTATTCTTCTCACTTGTGCTTGTTGGGAAGTTGATCATCACATCATCTGCCACATTAATAATCATATTATATAGTCTTTATACATTCCTTAATTGCTTTATGTTTTATGCAAAGCATGTTATATCGTCTTGTTATTAAATCTTGCTTTGTTGCAAGATTTATACCAGCCGTGCAGCAGCACGTTGGATTCACATGAGCAGCAGCCGCATTTAAGCTGATGTGGCTGCCGCTGCTGTCCACAAAAAGATGAAATATTCTTATATTCACCTGCGCATGCCGCAAAGAGCCGTGCCTGTGGAAGTTGCAGGAATCTGGATGCAAAGGCAGTGTTTTGCCGCTTACCGCATGTTTCCCTTTGAAAATGAACATAAAATGGTTATGTTTGTCTGGTATATTGTTGTGTTCATTGTTATGAGTCATGCTTTGTTAGTCATGCTTTGTTCCCTTACGAAAATTAACCATTGTTTTACTACACTTAAAACAAATACAGTATACATAATTATTATAGTTAAAGGGCTGCTGCAACGATGTGTCATGCAATCTGACTTCTTTACAATGTTAAACGTGCTGTCTTCTCAAGCTTAACATGGTCAACTTGTCAAAAAACAAGTTGGGGGTATTACGTAGTATTTCTGTGATCGATACACTCCCCCAGCGATCGTACAGGTTTCGTAAAAAAAATTCTGAACATATAGAACTGTTTCGTAAAAAAAAATTATTTGTCCCTTATTGGACAATTCTCTTGGAAAACCAAGCGGCACACCCACGCAGCAGCAAGAAAAGCAGGAGAAGGAGCATGCGCAGACGTCACTTTCACTTGTGTGCAGGAGAGAGAGACAGAGAGCATACGTTCGCGAAGTTCAGGTGTTTGTTTGTTCACTGCATTTGGGTGATGAATGTTATATAAACTGTGGATATAACGCTGGATTTGGAGATCGTTTGAAACTTATATATTGAGCTGTCCCAGCGGTAAAATATGCCGGACATGAGCCGCATGCGGTGAGTGAAACTGATGTCTGTTTTTTGTTGGCTATGGGTGGCATGTGCTTTAGTTCAGGCTACCCCTCCCCCCACATGATCCGTATGATTTCGGAAGTAATCGTACAGCGGTATCTATATTTCATAATGTGATCAAACTAAATACTGTTCGAAGATACAAAGTATGCAATACTACTCTATAGGTACTGAAGAATATTATGAGATTGGCAGAAACCTAGGATTTTTTATTTTTATTTTCAAAAAGTATTGATCACGGACTTTACTTTTAATGATTAATCGTTGAGCTGTGATTCGTCACATACTGCATGTCAACGTTTTTGTTATAATTTGTTTTGTTCAACAAAATAAGATATTTTCTTGTTGATAAATTTAATTTGTTATGGTTAAGTGGCAGACCTCACTGAAAAAATATAATAAACTGTGATCCTTCACAATTATTTTTCTTTGGATTGGCTCATCATTATGAGTCACTTAAAATGTTGTTTTTGATGACACAGATGTTGTCTCTCTACATGCTTATAATTCACTTTAGGGTAGTGAGAGAATGCCTGAAGAGGATTTGGAGGAGGAATCTTAATCGGGTGCTTCTGAAGGAGGAAGCCCGAGCTGTGATATTCTTTCTTGTATTCTTAGCGCAGCAAGAATTTTAGGGCTTGATACACAGGCAGAAAGTACAGCACCTTAACCTCAACAAGGTGTATGGACAAGTATTTATTGGCTCAGCAAGATTATTTGACAATGTTGAGGAAAGCTTGGAATAATGACGGCACACCAGTTTCATGCTGGTTGTAGATCGTTTGTTAAATTAAGTTATACTCCTGAAACTGGTATGGAGAACATGCCTTCAATAGAGCGAGAGATTGCATCCCTAACTACTTTGGGTCCCGTTCGGGTCACAGATCTCATCACACACTCGCAACTTACCCGAGATATTGGCGCGGCCATGTCCTCAGCGGTCTTAGGCCGAAGGTAGATCTGGCTGGCCCAGACATCTTTACCCAAGACTATTAAGAAGGATCTGACTTATATGCCAGTGATCCCTGCCAGGGTATTCCATCCTGATTCACAGTCTTTATTAGATACCTCTGATCAGGCTAGACGTGTTAGGGAGTCTGTTCAACAGACATGAGGGTCTCAGTCTTTTCAACCTTCATATCCTCCCCGATCAGGATTTTGGGGGAAGGATAGTAGAGGCTTACCAAATTTTGATAAAAGCCACAAACAGCCTTACCAAGCCACTCAAACTGATCAGCCTCCCACCCTGCTTAGTGGGAGCTTTTCCCAAAGGGCGCTTTCCCAGGGGTCCTTAACCCAGTGGAGGCCATACATAATGGTGTCAGAGTCGTCGGAGCATGCTCTCAACTTCACCTGAACAGTTGGGAGAAGGTTACATCAGATCCTTGGATTCTAGATACAATCAGGACCGGATACAGGATACAGCACCGATGACGTCCTCCAATATTTTCAGGGGTCCATATGACCATAGTCTGGGACCCTGTTCAGGCACAGATTTTAGCCAAAGAAATTTCAATATTGTTGCAAAATGGGGCGATTATACGACTAGGTACCATCAAACGGCTCAGTGGGTTCTTTTTGAAATATTTCCTGGTGACAAAGAAAGATGGTGGGCTACGATCTATTCTGGACCTACGGCAGCTAAACCGGTTCATAAAGGTGTTGCCTTTCAACATTCAAAAAAACAAATTTTGGGATCCATGGAGCCAGGGGAATGGTTCACTTTCATAGTCTTAAAGGACGCATGTATCCATATACCCATTTGTCAGGAGCATTGCAAGTTTCTTCGCTTTGCCTTTCGGGACCACGCCTATCAGTTCCAGGTGCTCCCATTCAGCCTCTCACCGGTTGATCTGTGCCCATTCTCGCTGTCAGGTCGTAAAAGACACAGAGACTGTAATTCAACATGTTCAATTCCTCGGACTTAAAATGAACTGGCAGAAGAGCAATTTAAGCCCCAGTCAACAGGAAGTGTTTGTTGGGGTTTTATTGAATGCACAACTAATTACGGCAGTCTTGCCACCTCAAAGGGTGATGCAGCCGCCCAGAGTTGCTCGCTCGTTTTATCTGGGCAAGAAAATGAAGTTGCTACAATTTCAACGCATATTGGGTATGATTTCAGCAGCAATAACTGTAATCCCTCTCTGCCTTCTCAGAGCTCAGAGAGTTTCCTCGTTAGCTTCCCTTCAGTGTTTCATTACCCACACCTGCTTATTGTTAATGATCCTTTGTTCGTCTCCCTATTTAATGCCCTTGTATTCTCTGTCATGTGCTCGTTTGTTCTTGTTCATTCTGTACCGCCTGTTCGAAGACTCATTGTGGAGTCCATGTTAGAGTCCTATGTTCCAGTACTATCATCATGGTCTTTAAGACGTTTTGTCGTGTTTCCTGTCAGTGAGTTATCCCAATCCCAGTCCTAGTCTAGTGTCAGTTTGTCTGCGTTCCTGTTTGCCTGCTCTTATTTTATCCCTTGTTTAATTGTTTAACCCCCTCGAGGGTGTTTGTTTTTAGTATAATAAATTAATTTGTTAACCCCTTCCTCCCTGTGTCTGCCTGCATTTGGGTTCTCTCACTTTCCCGTACCGTGACACCTACATTTTTTCAAAACTGTTGACCCCCCAAACAAACTAGTGTTTAAGGACACAAAAGTAGAGTGCAACGTGTCCTATTACTCTGAAATCTAACGTTACGCCTACTGTAGAGAAACAGGAAAAATTCATTATTTTTAACCAAGTCAAAGGATTATTTCAGGCATAGGGCCTACTTAGTGTCAGGATCCCACAATTTACCCATTCTTCCTGCTGATGCTTCACGTCTTATTGCCTGTATACACTTTTCTGCTCAGAGTTTATTTTCTTTCAACTTCAGGTGCTCATAGCACTCATGCAAAATGTGAGGCAGTTTGTGCATATAAGCAGCATGCAAAACTCTCACTGCATATAGAAAACAATTAAAAAAGTGCACCTCTCATAGAAAAAAAAAGAATTCCTACGTTTTTTTTTTTTTTTTTAATGACTAGACCTAATTAGTGTTGACGTGTAATAATGACTAATTTAATAATTTGGACCAAACAAGTATACCCAAACTGTAACACCATGTCTGCAATCTCTATTCTATATAAATCTCTAAACTATTGTTTACATTTTTATGATAGCATACATTTTATTAGAAGTTATAATAGCTTCTACTGTTTAAACAGTGTATGTCTATTGTCATCTTTGGATTTTGTCAAAACAACAAGGAGCAGCTGATTAATTCCCTAGAGGGCAGACAGTTACATACTGTACATATTTTAATCATTTATCTTTCTAAAGTAGAAAAATGATTGGCAAGGTGGTACACAAACATCTATTCTGCCCCTGCTTGACGTGGCTCATGCTTTACCCTGTGAGGTCATATATATTAACATTTTATAAAAACAGCCATTACAGAATTGAGTCCATTGCATTTTGCAGCCGCAGATGAGCTCAATCTTTGTTATGTTTTTTTTTCTATACACACTCCTGCTGTTCTATCATCTTAAGGCAGAGGACACTTTTTGCCGAATGATGGGAGACCCTAACTACCCACTGCTTTGTAAGGATGGAGACATAACTATTGGAGCAGTTTTGCCAGTCCACACTAAAGAAACATTACCTTCATTTGAATTTACACAAAAACCTAAACCTCTGTCATGCTCCAGGTTTGTTATACTGGAAACTATTTGGAAACTATTTACATGTTAGAGTATTATGTTTTAAAACTGTTCTGTATTTAACCCAATGTTTTAATGTTTTTACAGTTTGAGTGTGAGGGATTTCAGACTTGCTCAAATAATAATTTTTGCAATTGAGGAGATTAACAAAAATGAAACTTTGCTCCCAAATGTTTCTATTGGTTATAGAATTTATGATACATGTGGTTCAAGACTGTCTTCTATGAGTGCTATTATGGCGGTAATGAATGGACAAGAGTTTGCAGCAGGTCAAAGATGCAGTGGACAGTCTCCTATACATGTTATCATTGGAGAAACAGAGTCTTCCACCACAGTGATTTTGTCCAGAACGACAGGACCTTTTAAAATTCCTGTGGTATGAGGCAATAACTGCTAAAGTTTAATTTAATATCGGATTGATGTTTGACTATATCAAGTGTTTTCATTTTCAGATAAGTCAATCAGCTTCATGTGAATGTCTCAGTAATAGGAAAGATTACCCCTCTTTCTTCAGGACTGTTGCAAGTGATTATCATCAGAGCAGAGCACTTGCACTTTTGGTCAAACACTTAAGCTGGTCTTGGGTTGGAGCTGTGAACAGTGACAATGACTATGGAAACAATGGAATGGCCACATTTCTGAATGTCGCACAGGAAGAGGGGATTTGCATAGAATACACTGTGAAATTCTATCGAACAGAGGCTGAAAAACTCCAGAAAGTGGTAAACACAATGAAACAGGGGACAGCTAAAGTGATTGTTGCATTTGTATCATTTTTTGAGATGGGATTACTTATTGATCAACTAAGTATACAGAACATTACAGGCCTCCAAATAATTGGGGTTGTAGGATGGTCAACTGCAAAGAATTACATCACTCCCAACACTTTCCGTGTAATGAAAGGGTCACTGGGGTTTGCTGTGAGAAAAAATTATATTGAAGGGTTTTCCGATTATGTTATTAAATCATTCTGGGACACAGCTTTACCATGCTCACAAAGATATGGGAATTCATATCAAGCTGATTTAAATTGCAGCCGATATCAAGATGTGCATGTGCTGAGATATTACAATGAAGATGTGCCTGAACATAGATATTTAAGTAATGTCTACAAAGCAGTTTATGCTGTGGCTTATGCTCTACACGGTCTACTCAAGTGTAAAGGACATGAAGTTTGTGCAAAGGCCCTGACAATACAACCACAGCAGGTAAACAAAAAGAAATGTGTGGGAGCGGAACACATCCCCATTTTTATTGTGTTAAATTGCCACAATGATATTTTCCAATTATGTCATTTAAGGTGGTTGATGCTCTTAAAAAAGTTAATTTCACTGTAAAGTTTGGGGATCGTGTGTGGTTTGACAACACTGGCTCCACAGTAGCCCAGTATGAAGTTGTGAACTGGCAGCAGGACTCTGATGGATCATTCCACTTTAAAGCAGTGGGTTACTATGATGCCTCACTGCCCCCTGACCAGCGCTTTGTGCTTAACACTGAAAACATCATCTGGGCTGGAGGACAGTTGGAGGTAAATAGCAATAGCCTGATTGTCTTACAGGGTTTATTTAAATTGGCAAAACATTATTACTATAAAAATAATACATACTTATTCAGTGAAAAATATTTGAGAGCTGACATGACATCAACTCCTTAACAACAGTTTTTAATTATTTAGAAAACAGGCAAGCAGTCTATTTAGTCATTGGTATATATATTTCTTCATTTTTAACAATATGTAAATAAAACAAACAATATACTGACTTCTAAAGCAACTTTTGTCATGTTTTTTTATTGTTTAAGTGCACATATAATGTAATAACATTTCTTTATTTTGGGACCTCTGTAGATTTGGGGCCCAAATAGATATTGACATATTTTATGCAGTAAAATTTGTTGGCCTATATATATAACAATTTATTGACATTTCATTTGATTATTAAAATAGAGCAAATGATTGACAACCCTGTTTATAATAATGACAATAATGATCAATTCTTGTTTATTAATATTATTTTTTTGGCTTCTGTAATGGCTACATTTACAATATTTTGCTTAACAGAAGCAATAATCTGTTTTTACTATTACTGAAATATCATTCCTTAGAGTGTTTATCTTTATGCCGATGTCATTTATTTGTTTTCATGTAGAAGCCAAGGTCTGTGTGCAGTGAGAGTTGTCCTCCAGGCACTAGGAAGGCTGTACAGAAAGGACGACCTGTCTGCTGTTATGACTGTATTCCATGTGCAGATGGAGAAATTAGTAATGAGACAGGTAAACTTCAGATTCAAAGAAAACTGGTTAGTTGTTCTTTTTGTGTTCTCCTTCTGCTGTTCAGGATGCAGTTTCCTATCAATGGAGTTGATACCTTTTTTCCTTTTGTTTCTAACCATAGTGATCACAACTTTCTTTCCAGATTCAAATAACTGCATGCAGTGTCCAGGGGAATTCTGGTCTAATGCTGAAAAAAATAAATGTGTGTTAAAAGCAGTAGAGTATCTGTCATTCACAGAAGTTATGGGTATAGTGCTTGTCTTTTTCTCACTGTTAGGTGTAGGAATAACTGTACTGGTCACAGTTCTGTTTTACAGTAAGAAGGACACCCCCATAGTTAAAGCCAACAACTCAGAGCTGAGCTTCCTGCTGCTCTTCTCATTGACTCTGTGTTTTCTCTGTTCACTTACTTTCATTGGTCGCCCCACTGAGTGGTCTTGTATGTTACGTCACACAGCGTTTGGGATCACTTTTGTCCTCTGTATCTCTTGTGTTCTGGGGAAAACAATAGTTGTGTTAATGGCCTTCAAGGCCACACTTCCAGGAAGTAATGTCATGAAATGGTTTGGGCCTGTACAACAGAGACTCTGCGTTCTTGCCTTTACATTTATACAGGTTCTTATCTGTGTGCTTTGGTTAACAATATCCCCACCTTTTCCAAATAATAATATGCAACACTACAAAGGAAAAGTCATTCTTGAGTGCAGTATAGGTTCATCTGTAGGTTTCTGGGTTTGTGTTGAGTTATATTGGCCTTTTGGCTTTCTTGTGCTTTGTTTTAGCTTTTTTGGCCCGAAAGCTGCCTGATAACTTCAATGAAGCTAAATTCATCACATTCAGTATGCTCATATTCTGTGCTGTGTGGATCACATTTATCCCATCTTATGTCAGTTTTCCTGGAAAATTTAGTGTAGCTGTGGAGATATTTGCCATTTTAGCTTCAAGCTTTAGTTTATTATTCTGTATATTTGCACCCAAATGTTACATCATTCTGTTTAAGCCTGATGAAAATACAAAACAACATTTGATGGGAAAAACACAATCTAAGTCATACTGAGAAATATGGTTCCATGTTAACACTATATTTTAATTGTTTATTTCAGAAAATAAAATATTGTATCTATGTTAATTATTTAAAATAATTACAAATAAAGTTTGACCATCTAAATTTCATTTGTACATGTTTCACCTAGCTTGACCCTTGCAAACACTTTAAACAAATCCAGAATTATAAGATAACCAAAGAAATAAGTTTTCAAAATTAACATAATTTGATATTTATCGACAGAAGCTATAAAAAAAGAGGACTCTTGCTGAATTTCAGCATTTTACAAGTGGCCACTTTATCAATTAACTAAACTGTTTTTGCAAGATCAACAGTTTGAACTCTAGATGTTAAGTGTGCATAAATCCATAATGTTAATAGTTTGAGCACATGCAAAGTTTGGAGACTCTGATAAGTTTCTGATGTTTAATTTGTCCTTGTGGGAGCATTTAGCTTCCACACATGTGAAGGCAAAACTTGACCCACACAGGAGTACATGAAACTGGGCATTGTTGTGACACGGGTCAGTTGAAACACTTCCAATTTCTTTAGTCACGAATGCATTACAATACACCTGATTTGATTTTGTCATCATTCCAAATGAGATGAAATAGAGCTCTGTGGAGACACAACAGATTTTAGATGGGATAAACTGTAAATTTTTATGCTGCTCCAACTGAATGTTCTATCCCCTCAGCCTTTGGTATGTTTTTGTCGAGCCTTCCCTTAAAGCTGATGTTACCATTACATACGCCTTTTTAGCATGTTATGTTAAAATTAAATATTACTTTCTAGAACAAAGCTGTAAGGTTTATTAATAAAATAAAAATAATGAGAATTAAGTCAGAACCATTCGCTTTTGACTTGGGAAGTGATGGGATTAGTTTTACCTACAGTCACCAATCGTGGTGCATACAGTTTATTGGTCTCACCATATCGAACAACAATCAAATGACAGTCATGAACTCTGACTAACAGGAAGTTGTGGATTTGACAATTGAATGTGGTGAATGAATCGTTCACCAGTCTTGGTTAAGAACCAATTTTAAGCTGGCAAATGAAGATTAATGATAATAATAGTTGAAGCATCTGCAGTGAGCAGCTCCATCCAGTGGCCAAAATAACCAAGACACTAAAAACAAAACGTTTATATTCTTCCCACACGGGATGTTATTTCATTTTTAGGCTCTTTTGGACGTACACATGTCTGATCATTAATGAGTGGACACTATATGGGTTTTTGGCAAGTTATGTATTATGTAATTGGCTGACTGATTGAAAATCTTCTTTGCCAGATTATGGGTAGTTGTTCATCAAAAGCCTTAACAACCTCTGAGCTCATAAGGTAATAAATAGAAATCTCCTGACATCTGAATGCACACAAACCATGACTGTGGCCTTACACATGCTGTATTGGTTTCAGCAACTACTGTGAATTCAACAACTGTGAAATAGATTAAATGAAAACATACTGTGACATACTCTCAATTAAACAAGTAATGAAGTAAGCAAGCATTTAAGTTCCAATAGGCTTTTTAATGGTAAAGAGTTATCATTGTTAAGCACACTTCAACTGATCGTGGGTTGTATGTATGTATATATGCATGCATGAATGTACTGTATATATATGTGTACACATACACATACACATATACACAGACAACAGATAGATATAATAGCACACTTTATATTGAACTTTTCTTATAAGTTTACTGTGCTCATAACCATAACTTGTCTTTTCATTAGGCAGTGCTTCTGAAAGCAATGTATTAAATAACCTGAATTATATTATATTACCTCTTGCCATTTTATTATCGTCCGCTCTGTTCCATCAGAAGACCACAAATCAAAAGAGACATCTAAAAAGAGAACTATTTAGTCAGAATGGAATTTCTTATAAAACCTGTGCTATTACAAGCACTTTATCCAAAATTCAAGAATTACAATTTAAGCGTTTTTAGGTACATTTACATTTAGTTATTAAGCAGACGCTGCAATGAGGTAAACAATAGAGGCAATTTTTAGATTAGATTAGATTCAACTTTATTGTCATTACACATATACAAGTACAGTGTAACGAAATGTAGTTTAGGTCTAACCAGAAGTGCAATTAGCAAGTGCAGGATATACAGTGTGAATAAATACAGAATACAATATTAGGAAAATACTATACAATGGGCATGTACTATGAAAATACTTTACAGAACGAATGTTCTATGAAAATATGACAGTCGGTATGTACTATGAAAAATATATACAGAAGGCTATATACTGCGAACATTAATGTACAGGTGGTTATGAACAGATAACAATTTAGACTATACAATAGTGCAAGTGACTTAAGTGTGCATTAATTATAGACATTAGCTATTAAAGTTAAGGTGCATTATATGAGTTACTGCAGTTATGAAAGTAGTCCATTAGTATAAATGAGCATTCAGTATAATATTCCTGGTGTGCAAGTGAGCAGTATAGAGTGCAAATTATGCTATGTGTGTGTAAACAGTCCGGTAGAGCAAATAACATGAAGTACTCTGTGTATAGTTCAGTCATGCATGGCAGCCCTGTAGTGCAATGTAAACAATGTAATAGCAGCATTAAAGCTAATTTATGAGGGGTAGTGGAATCAGTGGGGGCAGAGTTCAACAATGAAACAGCTTTGGGAAAAAAGCTGTTTCCTAGTCTGCTGGTTCTTGTTCGGAGGCACCTGAAGCGCCTACCGGAAGGCAGGAGAGTAAACAGTCTATGAGCAGGGTGAGAGGAGTCCTTGAGAATGCTGCGAGCTCAATGCAGACAGCGTTTCTTCTGGATGTCCTCAATGGAAGAAAGTGTAGTCCCTGTGATGCGCTGGGCTGTTTTCACCACCCCGCTGCAGTGCCTTTCGCTCAACAACAGAACAGTTCCCGTACCAGACTGTGACACAGTTGGTCAGGATGCTCTCTATAGTGCAGTGATAGAAGTTCACCAGGATAGATGAAGACAGTTGGTTCTTCTTCAGTGTCCTCAGAAAGAAGAGACGCTGGTGAGCCTTCTTGACCAGGCATGAGGTGTTGGTGGTCCAGGACAGGTCCTCCGAAATATGGGTCCCCATGAACTTAAAACTGGAAACACGTTCAACAGCCATCCCATTAATGTGGATGGGGTCGTGTGTGCCTCCTTTCGCCTTCCTGAAGTCCACGATGATCTCCTTTGTCTTGGAGGTGTTAAGGAGCAGGTTGTTGTTTGAGCACCATGTGGCCAGGTGCCTGACCTCCTCCCTGTAAGCAGTCTCATCGTTGTTGCTGATGAGACCAATCACTGTTGTATCGTCTGCAAACTTGATGAAGGAGTTAGGTCCATTCACAGGCCTGCAGTCGAGTGTCAAAAGGGAGTAGAGAAAGGGGCTCAGTGCGCAGCCCTGTGGTACACCAGTGTTGAGGATGATGGTGGTGGAGCAGATGTGGCCTAACCTAACAAGCTGAGGCCTATTCGTCAAGAAATCCATAATCCAGTTGCAGGTTGAGTTGTTAATGCCTAGGTTTCCAAGTTTGATGATTAGCTTGGAAGGGATGACGGTATTGAGTGCAGAGCTGAAGTCTACAAACAGCATGCGTGCATCAGTGTCCTGATGTAGTGACAGTGACAATAAGTCCAGATGTGTGAGCACGGAGTGCAGCGCCATGGACACTGCATCATCTGTGCTCCTATTGCTACAGTAGGCAAATTGGTATGGGTCCAGTGTGGATGGTAGAAGAGTCTTTTAGGTGTGCCAGGACCAGCCGCTCAAAGCACTTCATAACAATGGGTGTGAGTGCTACAGGGCGGTAGTCGTTCAGGCACGTCGGGCTGGAATGTTTCGGAATGGGCACAATGGAGGTGGATTTAAAACATGCTGGAACCGCTGCTTGGGCGAGGGACAGGTTGAAGATACACGTGAAGACCCCAGCAAGCTGCTCCGCACATGCCCTGAGTACGCGACCAGGGATGCCATCTGGACCAGCAGCCTTGCGCGCATTTATCCGGCTTAGTGCAGTTTAAACATCTGTGGAGTTTAGTGTGATGATTGGGTGGTCAGTAGAGGGTGTGAGCTTGGTAGCAGGTTCCTTATTGTCTCTCTCAAAGCGTGCATAAAAGTCATTAAGCTCGCTTAGGAAGGCGGCATCTGTGGCTATGGGGGTGGAGTGGTTGGGTTTGTAATTACTAATGGCCTGGATGCCCTGCCACATGCGTCGAGGGTCAGAATTGGAAAAATGCTCCTCTAGCTTCGACTTCTAGCAGTGCTTGGCCTTTTTGATGCCCCTCTTCAGATTTGCCCTGCAAGTACTATAGCCCAACTTGAGGTGTTGCGTGCTTTCAACAGGAGGCGCACTTCCTTGTTCATCCATGGCTTCTGATTGGGGTATGTGGTGATCTGCTTCTGAGTTGGTATGGTGGTATTGGTGGTATTGATGTAGTCCAATACAGAGGAGGTGTAGCTGTCTATGTCCGTGTGAGAGCCACTGGTGGCCTGAGAAGCAAACAAACTCCAGTCTGTGTGTAGAAACATTTCCTGGAGTGTAAAGTCTACCCCCGCAGGCCACACCTTGATGGTCCTCACTGATGGCTTCACGCGATTAATGAGAGGTGAATACTTGGGGGTGAGGAACAAATAAAGGTGATCAGATTGACCCAGGTGGGGGAGGGGGGTCGCGGCGTAAACTTCAGCCATGTTTGTATAGACATGATCCAAAGTTTTGTTTCCTCTTGTGTGGTAGGAAACATGCTGGTGAAATTTAGGGAGCACTGTCTTTAAGTTAGAGTGATTAAAATCTCCCGCAACAATAAATGCAGCCTCCGGGTGAGCAGTCTGTTGGTTACTGATGGCTGCATGAAGTTCTTTCATAGCAAGCTTGGCATCAGCATCCGGTGGAATATAAGCTGCCGTTATAATGGTGGAAGTGAATTCCCGTGGCAGATAAAACGGTCTACATTTAACCATGAGAAACTCAAGGTTAGCCGAGCAGTGTCTCCCGACAATAACAGAGTTCGTGCACCAAGCTTTGTTGACATAAATGCACACTCCACCTCCTCTTGTCTTACCGGATTACTCTGCCGTTCTATCCGCCCGGTGTGTGTTGTAGCCCGCTAACTCAATAGCGTTGTCCGGTATGCCGCTGTGTAGCCATGTTTCCGTGAAGATTATGACATTGCAGTTCAAGAGTCTTTTGCTGTTGATGATGCGGAGTCGAATCTCATCCAGCTGATCTTGTAACATCATCATTCAACAAATGAATCGCTTTTTGGGATGGCACTACAAGACATAGTTTGTTTGCAGAGCGTAGGGATCTGGCAGCTACATAAGTCTATGTTTGCGAGTAAAGATATGGCTGTGCCGAATCAGTGATGGTCTCGAGGCCAATAGCCGAGCTTTGAATTTGATACGAGTGACTATATGGAGTCAATGTAACTAAATGAAGAGAGGAGTGACGTGTGCTCTCTTCGGTTCTTTGAAGACCACTTTTGCCGCTGCATTCTGGATCATCTGTAGAGGCTTGGTTGTGCAAGCTGGGAGTCCAGCCGGTAGTCCAGTCTGGACAGGACAAGAGCGTGGACTAGGATTTGCGTAGCATGCTCAGACAGGAAAGGTCTAATAGGTCTAATTTTCTAAATCTACAGGACCGGGTGAGGCTGACAACATGATCCGTGAAGTTTATCTGATCATCGATTACCACTCCCAGGTTTCTGGCCGTTATGGAAGGTGTGATTGTTGATGAGCCTAATTGACTGGAGAGGTTTAATTCATCTTTGGGTCGGCCGGGATTACAAGCAGTTCTGTTTTTGGGCCTTCATCTGTTGATGATCCTTCATCCAGAGCGAAATGTCACTCAGGCATGCTGAAATGCGTGCAGAAACAGAAACATACTCTCAATTAAACAAGTGATGAAGTAAAGAAGCATTTAAGTTCCAATAAGCTTTTTAATGGTAAAGAGTTGGATCGTCATGCTGAAATGACAGGTGAAGCTGTGTATCATCTGCATTGCAGTGATAGGAAAAAACATGTTTCCGAATGACAGAACATAGGGATATCATGTATATGAAAAAAGATAAACGGTCAAAGCACTGAGCCCCGAGGCACCCCTATATTGAGATGTTGCGACTCAGAGACCTCATCTCACCAGGATAATCTAAATAGCCTAGCTGAGAGGTAAGATGTGAACCATTCCAGAGACATCCATAGCCTTGAGGGTCGACGGGAGGATGTGGTGGTAAACGGTGTCAAAGGCACCAGATACAGTAAATTAAGCAGGATGAGTACAGATGATTTAGAGGTTGCTCTTTCCAGTCTCAGGGCTTCAATGATAGTGTGGAGCAAAAAGTGTTGGAGGCGCTGTTAGCATCCAACAGAGAGAGCTGTTCAGAGGGAGGGAGCGTGGCGGAGACTGCAAATGATAAGCGGGAGGCAGAGAGTGTTCGTAGGTTGCTCCGGAATGTGACCATTGGGGAAGCATGTGTAGTGTCTGGAGAAGTGAGGTCGAGATCAAGTGTGATGAGGTAATGATCAGACGTGTGCAGCGGGTTGACCTGAAATTGATGAGTGGAGCAGTAGCGTGTGTAGATAAGATCTAGTTGATTACCAGGCTTATGGGTTTGCAGACTTATGGGTATTTCCTGCATCCAAAGAACCCTGTTATTTGTTTAGGTCATGATGACACTGGAAGTGCTTATTTCTTGTTAAACCCCAAGGCATATGAAAATAATGTCCATCCTTGAACATTTGACATGGCTTAAATACACTAGAAGCTGGTTTGAGTTTTTACCCAGGTAAGTTCGCGTTCAGTTTGAGCATACTCTGAGTTTTCGGGCTCAAGAAGGTGGATTGGTTTTGAGCTGGTTTCGTCGCAATGGTAACTTGCGCTACACAGCTAACCTGTTTTGTCAAGAGAAGGTTTTATTCTGGGTTAGAGATCGCAAACCAAAACTGGACCAATCATCTGTGAGATCGTGACGTATATCTGACGCAGTGAAGTCAACTGCAATCTTATTGATCTTATTGTGAAACCCATATAAATAATGTAAATTCAATTGATTCTGTATTGATATTGTCAGTAGCTGCCTTCTCAAACTTCCACTGCAGCAGTGTTTATTCATGCATTGTAAAAGTCTTTCAATTCATGACATTTTTTCATAATGATCTCGTCATCTTTAACAGAAAAGTGAATTGCGCTGATAATCGCGAGAAGTCAATCAAACTGACGATGCTTTTCTTGTTCTGTGTGATTGGCTGTTTGTCGCATGTGTCACATTTTCAGGTGCACGCTCTTCACAAACTCTGGATTAGGGTTGGGTATCATTTGAATTTTAGCGATTCCGATTCCAATTTCGATTCTTCTTATCAATTCCGATTCTTATCGATTCCCAGTTTCGATTCCACAGTTGAAGTAAAACATTTAGATATAAATGTAAATCTATAAATCTGGTCTTTTAGCCTGCTTATTGACTGGTTTGCAAAAAAATAATATCTTTATGAGCACCATTTTGTGTATATTTATACACATAGCAACCATGTTTTTTTCTGATTTATTACAATTTGTATTACCATAGCTTAACTACATCATGGTTAAACTGTAGTTACTATAGTGAAACTATGGTCAATTTGTGGTTCCTGTGCTTTATCATAAGTAAACACAAGCACATTTCTGAAAATATGCACAGAGGAATTGAATTATTTTATTTCAAGTATAAAATAAGCGCATGGTATAAAGCGCACAGCGCAGGTGCACTCAGGGCGTGTCCGAATCCAATTTTGCTAGTTTAACTGCGGGAAAACGGTCAGCGCGCCCGGGCGCATGGTCTAAAGGGATTGTCCTGATTCTCTTAATGAGTAATGGGGTGTTTTTTGGGCATAACGTGCAGTAAACCAATCAGCATGTCATCTTCCATTCCCTTTAAGAGCCATTTGCATTCGCGCCATAGCGGATCGCTATTTACATGGCAGAGCTTGTTGGCGGAAAAAGCTGAACGCTTCTTAACTGATTTGCTCATGCCCAAAGTTAAAGTGCGCAAGCAGATCATCTACGGGACAAGCAGGAATCCACCAAAGCTTCCCGAGGTGAAGGCGTGGGAGGAAGAAGAGATATAGGAAGAAGGGAGGAGTTTATAATAATAAACAATACAAATTTAGTTGTTTATTATTATTTATAGAAATGCTTACATTTTTCATTAAAACTTTGGTTCTCATTAAAATAGTTTTTTCCCCAGTCATCAAGTTATTAAGTAAAATGAAAGTATGGATACATGATCACTGTAATTTCCAAAATATGCAAGTATTTTTAAAATAATAGTTTACAGATATGCAAGAAAAAGGTTTACATCCTAAAAATAATTTACTTATAACAAAAAGGAGATAAAGAATTTACAAATAATTGTGTGCTCCTGCCCTTTCCTCTGTAATAAGTTAAGTGAAAGCGCATTGTGGACCAGAGGCGCATTTTCTACTAACGCGCTCTTTAAATAACAAAAAAAAATAGTGCGCTATTGACTTTAGACTAGGTTTGAGTTGGTCTTTGGCGCAGTATATTTTCAGTTTATTTTCACGCGCCAACAATGTGCCTGAGCACACCTCTTTTTTAGACCAACATGCCCATGGGCGCACAATTGAGCGTAAATGCATTTGCCATTTAAACAAAGGCAGTGCAGGACGGGAAAATGAGAACTGCGTCTGGCCGAAACTAGCAAAAACACACGGACATAGTGTCCAAGGGAAAGTGAATCAGGTGCGGCTGCAATCATGTCTCTCAGGTGCGGGTGAAATCAAAGATGGCTGACAGGGTGCAGTGCATGATGGGGAATGAAGTCCATAGGGTGAAAACAGAGGGAAAACTGGCAGGGGAACGTCTTGGGTTACTTGGCTGTAACCAAGTTCCCTAAAAAAAACGTAAATCGCCAGCAGCGAAACGGGGGCATCAGGGAGGAACGCCCAGTCTCTGTCCTTGATGCCTGTGAGGTTGAGCCACAGATGCCTCTCCATGGAGACCAAAGCAGCTATTGATCGGCCGATAGCATGGGCTGCCTGCTTGGTGGCACGGAGGGATACATCTGTAGCCCGGCGAAGTTCTGAGAACGCCTCTTCGTCAATAAACCCGCCTGGGCTCAGGACATTGATCAGCTCAGCCTGATACGCTTGCACAAGCGCCATGGTGTGCAGGGCAGCACCAGCACCAGCTGACCCGCTGCCTGGAAAGCCTTCCCCACCAATGAAGATGTTACTCTACAAGGCTTGGTAGGGAGTACAGGCTTCTTCAGGTAAGATGATGTCCTAGGGGAGAGAGCCTGCCAATGTCTCCTCCACTGGGGGCATCAACATATATCTCTGTATCTCGGCTCCACGATATTTGAATAAATCGACGTCGAGGGCACAAAGACGAGTAAGGTTTACTCCATGAATGAGTTGACTCTTTATGGAGGTCACCAAAAATGGGGAGAGGGCGTCACTGAGGCAAAAGAACCTGGGTATATGTTCGTTCCATGCGTATTTATAGATCTCAGATCAGTGTAATTAACTACGTCACCCACCGAGGATATTTAATTTGTTTGGCACACGTCCTTCACAACCGGTCGAACAAAGAATGTTCCCATAGCGTTTTGAAACGCAGCATCGAGAGTAGCTTTTGATGGGGAACACAAGGGGGCAAACAGGACCGTAACAGCCATAATGTAGAAGAACCATTTTTGGTTCCCCAAATAACCATTTACTTAAAAGTACATTTAACTGGTGTAAATGTCCTTTATAATATTTTTTTTCTGTTTTCATTATATTTGGAAAATGACTTTAACCAGTTGCTAGGTTTTTGATAATTAATGGATGATACTAAGTAATGATCATGTTCTAATTTGCCTTTACAAGATAAAAAAAATAATGGCAATATGGTACACAGACATCTATTTCACATCTGCTTGACTTGGCTCATGCTGTTCCATCTGATGTCATTGGCTACGTGTTGTTTATCCATACTGCGTCTATAAAAACAGCTGTCACAGAATTGGATCCATTGTATTTACTGTAGCAGCTGCAGTTGAGCTCAATCTTTGGGATGTTTTTTATTCTATACACACTCCAGCTTTTTCATCACCTTCATGCAAAAGCAGAAAACACTGTTTGTCGAATGATGGGAGACCCTAAATACCCGCTGCTGTCAAAGGATGGAGACATACTTATTGGGGGAATTTTTCCAGTCCACAGTAAAGAAAAATTACCTTCATTTGAGTTCACACAAAAACCTCATCCTTTGTCATGTTCTGGGTTTGTTACATTTACAACTTTTAAAGAAGGTTTAGTTTAAATAATGAACTGAAAGCAAACTGATGTTTTAACTAACTTGTTATTTTTTTTCAGTGTGACTCTGAGAGATTTTCGGATGGCTCAAATTTTGACTTTTGCAATTGAGGAGATAAACAAAAGTAAAACTTTGCTCCCAAATGTTTCTATTGGCTATAAAATCTTCGACAGCTGTGGTTCAAGACTGTCTTCTATGAGTGCTATTATGGCATTGATGAATAATCAGGAGTTTGCAGCAGAGCATAAATGTAAAGGACAGACTCCTGTACATGCTATCATAGGAGAAACAGAGTCTTCTGTCACAGTGATTCTGTCCAGAACCACAGGACCCTTTAAAATCCCAGTGGTAAGACAATATAACAGCAAAGGTTTGACACAATTACCAAACTGATGACTGTTTACTGTTTCCTGTGATTTATTTTTCAGATAAGCCACTCATCCTCATGTGAATGTCTCGGTAATAAGAAAGATTACCCCTTTTTCTTCAGGACTATTGCTAGTGATTATCATCAGAGCAGAGCACTCGCAATATTGGTCAAGCACTTAGGTTGGACTTGGGTTGGAGCTGTGAACAGTGACAATGATTATGGAAATAATGGAATGGCCATATTTCTGAATGCAGCCCAGGAGGAGGGATTTTGTGTAGAGTACTCTGTGAAATTCCACCGAACAGAGCCTGAAAAACTCCAAAAAGTGGTGAACACAATGAAAAAAGGCACAGCAAAAGTGATTGTTGCATTTGCTGCATTAGTGGAAATGGAATTACTAGTTGAGCAGCTACGTATGCAGAACATTTACAGGGCTTCAAATTATTGGTGTGGTTGGATGGATAACGTCAAAGAATTTAATCACTCCAAACACATTTCATTTGATGGGAGGGTCATTAGGGTTTGCATTAAGAAATTTATATAGATGGGTTTTCAGATTATGTTAATAGATCATTTTGGGAAACAGCGTTTCCATGTTCACAAAGAGATGGGCATTCTTCTCAATATAAGTTAAATTGCAGCAAATACCAGGAGCTGCTTGGACTGAGAAATTACAATGAAGATGTGCCTGAACACAGGCATTCAAGTAATGTCTACAAAGCCGTGTATGCTGTGGCTTATGCTCTACACAGTCTGCTCAGGTGCAAAGAACAAGAAGGTTGTGCAAAGGCCCTGACAATACAACCCCAACAGGTAAACAAAAAGAGAATGTGGATCCATATTTCAATTGTTTTCAGCTACAACCATGATCATGTTCCTATGCTGTCCTTTTAATAGGTAGTCGAGGCTCTTAAAAAGATAAATTTTACCACAAAGTTTGGAGATTGTGTGTGGTTTGACAGCACTGGTTCCACAGTAACCCAGTATGAAGTTGGAAACTGGCAGCAGGACTCTGATGGATCATTCCAGTTTAAAACAGTGGGTTACTATGATGCCTCACTGCCCCCTGACCAGCGCTTTGTGCTTAACACTGAAAACATCATCTGGGCTGGAGGACAGCTGCAGGTAAATGACACTAACATGTTTATCTGACAGAAAGACATTGCTTGTATAT
This sequence comes from Triplophysa siluroides, assembly GCA_006030095.1. Taxonomy (NCBI): domain Eukaryota; kingdom Metazoa; phylum Chordata; class Actinopteri; order Cypriniformes; family Nemacheilidae; genus Triplophysa; species Triplophysa siluroides. The sequence goes on along the minus strand of VCII01000424.1, from coordinate 177,394 downwards.
TGGATTAAGATAGTCTCACATTTGTATTGGAAAATATGACACTATAAAGCGGGTTGCAGTCCGTTGTGCCACATATAAATCAAACATGTTGTTTAGCCATTTGGCCGTGGCACGCCTTTACAATTCTGGATGCTGTTGTCATGACAAAGGGTCTGGTGTGCAATCCACTTGACGCTGCTGTGAAACTAAATCTAAATGACTTCTAGTCATTTAGAAAATAAATATTGTATTATTTCATGTTAAATTCTGCATTGTATGTTTTCATGTAGAAGCCAAGGTCTGTGTGCAGTGAGAGTTGTCCTCCAGGCACTAGGAAGGCTGTACAGAAAGGACGACCTGTCTGCTGTTATGACTGTATTCCATGTGCAGATGGAGAAATCAGTAATGAGACAGGTAAACTTCAGCCCAAATCAAAGATTCAAAGAAAACTGGTTAGTTGCTCTTTTTGTGTTTTCCTTTTGCTGTTCAGGATGCAGTTTCTTAGCAAAGGAGTAAATAAATGAAATAGTTTTCTTTTTGTTTCTAACTATAGAAACTTCCTTTCCAGATTCAAATAACTGCATGCAGTGTCCAGGGGAATTCTGGTCTAATGCTGAGAAAAATAAATGTGTGTTAAAGGCTGTAGAGTATCTGTCATTCACAGAAGTTATGGGTATAGTGCTAGTCTTTTTCTCACTGTTTGGTGTAGGAATAACTGTTTTGGTCACAGTCCTGTTTTACAGTAAGAAGGACACCCCCTTAGTAAAAGCCAACAACTCAGAGCTGAGCTTCCTGCTGCTCTTCTCATTGACTCTGTGTTTTCTCTGTTCACTTACTTTCATTGGTCGCCCCACTGAGTGGTCCTGTATGTTACGTCACACAGCGTTTGGGATCACTTTTGTCCTCTGTATCTCTTGTGTTCTGGGGAAAACAATAGTTGTGTTAATGGCCTTCAAGGCCACACTTCCAGGAAGTAATGTCATGAAATGGTTTGGGCCTGTACAACAGAGACTCAGTGTTCTTGCCTTTACACTTATTCAGGTTCTTATCTGTGTGCTTTGGCTAACAATATCTCCTCCTTTTCCCTTTGAAAATGTGAATCATTTTAAGGAAAAAATAATTTTTGAATGCAATCTTGGTTCTACAATAGGTTTTTCTGCTATGCTGGGTTATATTGGTCTACTGGCCCTCATGTGCTTCATTCTGGCTTTTCTGGCTCGGAAGCTGCCTGATAACTTTAATGAAGCTAAATTCATCACATTCAGTATGATCATATTCTGTGCTGTGTGGATCACATTTATTCCATCTTATGTCAGTTCCGCTGGAAAATTGACTGTAGCTGTGGAGATATTTGCTATTTTAACCTCAAGCTTTGGTTTATTATTCTGTATATTTGCACCTAAATGTTACATTATCCTGTTTAAGCCTCAACAAATTACAAAAGAACATTTGATGGCAAAAACACAAAAGTCCTACTGAGGAATATGGTATATGAACACTTAAGTGGTTTTTATTGTTTAATTCAGAAAAGTATAGTATGTGTTGATTTACTTATTTTAGTACAAATAAAATTATAAAAAAAATCAAAAACGTTTGACCACCTTAATTTGTACATGATTCACCCAGCTTGACTCTTGCAAGCAATACAGGTGTTTCCCACATATTTAACTACTGTCAGTCAAATACATTCAATATGTCATCATGTGGAGCTCTCCAGTTGTTTTAGTGTTTTTGTTAGTTTGCTTGTTTTATGTTTTTCCCATACAATCAGTTTCACAAGAGATGGACTGCTTCACATTTGGGAGTGCACACCTGATCTTTTACCGGTTTTTGATTATTCAGACGTTTTACTTAACATCCCTAAGTGTGGGAAGTGAGCCGGCACACTAGTAAGGCTCAGAAAGCGCGGCTTTAAAACTGCGCTGCCTAGCATATATCTGGCGAATCTGCGCTCTCTGCCAAACAAAACGGACAAAGTTCGTCTACTTGACCGAACAAATAAGGATTCTTCAAACTCTGCTGTTTTGTGTTTCGTGGAAACATGGCTTAATGACTTCATCCCGGACAGGGCGCTACATCTGCCCAACTACCAGCTGTTCAGAGCGGACCGCGACGCAGTATCGACGGGAGAAATCACGGGGTGGTAGGGTATCTTTCTACATCAATGAAAAGTGGTGTACAGATACAACAGTGATGAAGAAGATGTGCCATCTCATGTGAAGATGTGCTGTCTAAAAGCATAGTTAACGAACAGCAGCTGCGCTAATTATTCTCTGCCCATCCCCAGGTTGGGAGAGATTCCACCAGGTCCAGATGAACGTCAAATGCCCATCCCCAACTAGAAATTACACCAGATAAATCTGAAAATCCTGTTCCATCCTCCTACGAGAACCTGCGGACTGACTGACCATCCCAGCTCCATCTCAGGCAATTCCATCACCAGCCAAGAGAAAGGCGACCATCCCAGCTCCTGCTCAGGCAATTCTGTCATTAATCTCGGAGTGAGGTGGGGACAGAGGACTCAGACGCAGACAGCGGGTAACGGGTTAACAAGACATTTAATAATAAATACAAAACAGGAAACAAAAACCCACGAGGGGGTTAAACAACATAATATAAAGGGTGCTACAGGAACGAAAAGAATCACTACACTAAACTAGACTAGACTATATATAACGTTTACATAAACATTGACTAACTAGATTAAACTTACTAACATAACAAGAACCCACCCACAAGCAACGAGTGACAAATGACAATGAACCAGCACAGGACAATGAAACATGAGGACTATTTGAAGGGGAGGAAATCAAGAAGGGACAGGTGCGGGGCATGAACTAACTAACAAACAATAACGAGACGAAAGAGCAGGAAACACCGACGAGACGAAAGAGAGAGAGTATGGCATTCAAAGAGGGCCAAAAATCTCTTTCTCTACAAGATACAAGGGATCCTGTCCTGGTACCATGACACAATTCCACCACCCACCCAGCTCCATCTCAGGCAATTCCATCACCACCCAAGAGGAAAGCGACCATCTGACCATCCCAGCTCAGGAAATTCCATTCCCAGCCAAGAGCAAAGACGGACTACTTGTCACATTAATGTTAAAGTTACAATACTTGGTATTTGATGCTAAACTTACATCACATGAAAGAAGTTTGAAGTTATAGATACATTCAGTGGCCCTGATTGGAGGTTGCTGGGTGGGTGATTGTGGGGAGGCTTGTTGGTTGTGGTTGTGGGGGGTTTCATTTGTTGGGGCTGTGTGGGTCTTGTTTTGTGGTCGATGTCGGACAGCAGAGGAATAAAGTTACATTATGCCATTACTGTTTTTCCCTGGTTGTTCCTATGTTTTTTGGTGTCGATCGCGGCATGGGACCGGGTTGGGCCTGCACGGTTTTGGCGAGTGGGACTTCATGGGTTGCGGGTGGTGGGCTCTCCCTCTTCTTCGTGGATGTTTGCTCGGTGGCTTTTGGTTGGGGTCACTGAGTACAGCTAAGACACATCTGAGCCTGGTTTCTCCCGAGGTTTTTTTTTCTCCATTAATCAATCATTGGAGTTTGGGTTCCTCGCCACAGCAGGGCAGTGTTGGCTTGCTCACCGGGAGACTGCATCTATTTATTTATTTATTAGATATTATTTTATTAGAATGATCTTGCTTGTTCTATAAACACCATGCACTGTGCTGTGTTTTACCTTTCTGTGTTTTTCTTATTTGATTCTGTAACGCTGCTTTTGTGAAAAGCGCTATATAAATAAAAACTAATTTAATTTAATTTAATTGAAATAAGCATATGAGGTTAATCTAAAAATAATGTTTTTAAAGATACAATAATGAAAATACAGTATATATATTATGTATGTGTGTATATATATATATATATATATATATATATGTGTATATATATATTTGTTGGAAAATGATAATAGATGTTGAAGCTGCTTCACTGAGCAGCTCCTCTGTTGGTCAAAACAAACAATACACTAGGAAAATCATTTTATATTCTCCCCACACAGGCTCCTATTTCAGGCTCTTTTGGACATACACATGTCTGGTCATTAATGAGTTTATGAGTGGCCACAACAGGTTTTCTTTGTTTTAGGTTATTGTCTGACTAATTCAATACTTTCTGTCAGATTATGGGTGGATTATCTCTTCACCAGAATCTTTAACAACCTATGTGCTCATGGGAAATAAATAGGAATCTTCTGAAATGCGAATACGCACAAACCATGTTTGTGGCCTAACATATTTCATAGCAACTACAGTGGATAAATCTAAATATTTATCTAAACACTTTTCCAGTTTACCTTCTGATAGATTGGAAAAGAAATGTAAATTAGCATGACAGTATTCAAATCTTACTGGACCTGCTCTTGCTCTGCCCTATGAGGTCATTAGATACATCATTGATTAATCATCCGTATAAATTATGTATATTAGTATAAACACATAAATACTGTATCAGGGTCAAATGCATAGAGCAGCAACACTTTGGCTCAGTCTTTAGAATGCTTATTTTTCCTTACACATTCCTACTTTTCTTTAATTTTAATGCAAAAGCAGAAAACACTCTTTGCCAAATGATGGGAGACCCAAAGTACCCTCTGCTGTCCAAGGATGGAGACATAACTATTGGAGGAGTTTTTGCAATCAACAAGAAAGAAATGTTACCTTCATTTGAGTTCACAAAAAGACCTCAGCTTATATCATGCTCTAGGTTTGTAACATTGGAAAATCTCTGAAAGATATTATAAATAATAATAACACAGGGTGAATTCCAGATTATTGGTACATTGGTTTGACATTCATCCAAAAATGTCTTGATCAAGTCCCAATACCTAAACACGCAGATTTTTTACCAAAAATCTAAAAAGAAATAACACTCTATTTTTCTTTTTCATTTGACGTATTTTATTTGAACTCTATAAAAGAACACTAGAAAAACATCTGGGAACTAATTTAATTTTGTGGGGCACTACAGAACAATCTTTGTTCTCTTCTTAAAACGCTTTATTTTAGGATTGCTTTTACTTGAATGGATTATTTGTTTTTGTGGTGTTGTTTTACAAAATGTTTTTATTTTACAGATTGTGTTGTTATACCTGTTGTGATGTCTGCTGTGAAGCGCTTTGAGAAAGCAACTTTTAATGGCGCTATAAAAATAAATGTATTATTATTATTATTTGTGAATTTTAGAGAGAACGGTTGTATATACTCTTTTATGATCCCCCTTATTTATCTTTAGTCTGCTGCATTAATTTATTTACAGTGTGAATCTACGAGATTTTCGGCTTGCTCAAATCATGATTTTTACCATTGAGGAAATCAACAGAAGTGGAACTTTGCTTCCAAATGTTTCTATTGGTTATAGAATCTATGATACATGTGGTTCACGACTGTCTTCTATGAGTGCGACTATGGCAGTGATGAATGATCAGGAGTTTGCGGCAAAGGAAAAATGCAATGGAAAGACTCCTATACATGCTATCATAGGAGAATCAGAGTCTTCTGCCACAGTGATTCTCTCCAGAACCACAGGACCTTTTAAAATCCCAGTGGTAAGAGACAATAACATTAAGAGTTTGACACAAGCACAGTATTTCTGCATCAACATTTTTACAGTTTCATATACTTTCTTTTTCAGATAAGTCCTTCAGCTACATGTGAATGTCTCAGTAACAGAAAAGATTATCCATCATTCTTCAGGACAATTGCTAGTGATTATCATCAGAGCAGAGCACTTGCACTCATGGTCAAGCATTTAGGTTGGTCTTGGGTTGGAGCTGTGAACAGTGACACAGACTATGGAAACAATGGAATGTCTATATTTTTGAATGCAGCCCAGGAGGAGGGCATTTGTATAGAGTACTCTGTGAAATTCTACCGAACAGAGCCTGAAAAACTCCAAAAAGTTGTAAATACAATTAAAAAAGGCACAGCAAAGGTGATTGTTGCATTTATTTCGTTTGTTGAGATGGGATTACTTATCGATCAGCTAAGTATACAGAACATTACAGGCCTACAATTGGTCGGTGTGGAGGCATGGATAACATCAAAGATTTACATCACTCCAAACAGTTTTCATGTGATGGGAGGGTCACTGGGATTTGCGGTGAGAAAAATTGATATTAAAGGGTTTTTAGAATATGTTGTCAAAGCATTCTGGGACACAGCTTTTCCATGCTCAGAAAGAGATGGGAATTCTTCTCAAAATGCAGTAAGTTGCAGCAGATATCAGGATTTACTTGCACTGAAAAATTACAGTGAAGATGTCCTTGAACAAAGATATGCTAGTAATGTCTACAAGGCAGTGTATGCTGTTGCTAATTCACTAAACAGTCTGCTCAAGTGCAAAGAAAAAGGAGCTTGTGATAAAGGCCTGACAATACAACCACAGCAGGTAAAAAATACAAAATGAGAGAAAGTGGGAGTAAGAAGGCTCTCAAATATGTTTTAAACTCTTTCAATAATAATGTCTTTTAATAGGTAGTTGAGGCTTTGAAGAAGGTGAACTTCAGTGTAAAAATGGGAGATCGTGTGTGGTTTGACAGCACTGGTGGTGCGGTAGCCCAGTATGAAGTTGTGAACTGGCAACAGGACTCTGATGGATCATTCCAGTTTAAAGCAGTGGGTTACTATGATGCCTCACTGCCCCCTGACAAGCGCTTAGTGCTTAACCTTAAAAACATAATATGGGCTGGAGGACACTTGCAGGTAAATTGAAATGTTTGCGATGCAGGGTTTGTTTAAACTGAGGTAATATCGTGTAAATGTAGTAATTTAAAAAGTAATTAAAGGTAGGTATTGAAGGACACAAACATAGTAAATAGCACATGCATCTCTAAAACATTAGTAAAACCAGTGCTTGAAGTGGGCTGGACTCTATTTTAATCTTTAGCGTACCTTAACTTTCGCACCCGTTGCCAGTACTTTGCCACTCCGTGTCAAAGCATCATAGTATGGGTGATTCGCTAGAGTCACAGCGTTAGTATTTTTTGGCTAAAGATCGAAGGCTTTCCACCGAGGGTCTTCGGTGCGGAGCTACCAAATTTCAACAGATTGACCAATAAAACAGGGTTCATGGAATTCCAGCAAAAACAATTACAGAGGGCAAGCAGCATTTCAGCTAATAAAACCAAAGAAGACAGAACGCTCAGCCAGACAGTCTGCAGGTGGGCATTAATGACTGTGACTGTGTAGTATGATGTGAGAAGGCAAACATAACAAACCCAACGGTTTTACAATAAAAGTGATAAATGGTAAAATTAGCAAAAAGCTGCAAACTACTTATCTTTTGTTAATTCTGCTGTTTTAAATGAAAATCTAGATGGTTTGTCCCATAATGTAATGTGTGTTCGACTTGACATGCCTAAAAACATAACATACAAGTTTATAGCATATTAGGCATAAAATATGTGTATATGATGGATTTAATTAACAGAATAATTCGATAGACTGCAGAACTATTATCACAGGTAAAGTAATGGCTATTTTATTGGTCAACTTTGTATTTAAAATTATTCAGTAAGTTTTTTGGCAAATGGTTCCATTAGTAAATAAATATGTGTACTAGTAATGTCAAAATACATTACTTTTTGTCAAAAATCATACTTTTTTCGTTCCAAAAATTTCAAATGTGGTAATAATTTGCTTATACCGACGTATACAAGAGAGTACCGGAAACTTTTTTTCGCCACTTTAAGCACAGAGTGAGACAAACACTGCAATAGGCCTACATGCAGATGTAAATAATGTGCTGAGGCTAAACTGTCAAAATTAGTTATACTGTAACAATGACATGACTGTACAACATTTTATATTTTGAAAAAAGGCCAAACTAAGAAGAGGGTTGAAAAAATACACAAATCAACAGCAGAGGGCAGTAATCAGTAATTTAAAGACAATACAATTTTACGGTGACAAAAGTATTCAAAATACCCCAGATATAGTTGACATTGTCTGTTTGCATCATATATTTACATTTATATTGATTTTTTAGAGTCTGTAGGTTATAAATAAGTGAATACATAATCAACTTTCACATGTAGAAGCCAAGGTCTCTGTGCAGTGAGAGTTGTCCTCCAGGCACTAGGAAGGCTGTACAGAAAGGAAGACCTGTCTGCTGTTATGACTGTGTTCCATGTGCAGATGGAGAAATCAGTAATGAGACAGGTAAACAGAACCATACAACTTTTTAATATTTCCATTGATATTTTCTATTTAGTTTCTTAGTGAATTTAATTGTGAACCAATTTGCTATCAACTTTTATTTTGGTCACTAACTAGTGATCACAACTGTCTTTCCAGATTCAAATAACTGCATGCAGTGTCCAGGGGAATTCTGGTCTAATGCTGATAAAAATGAATGTGTGTTAAAGACTGTAGAGTTTCTGTCATTCACAGAAGTTATGGGTATAGTGCTAGTCTTTTTCTCACTGTTTGGAGTAGGAATAACCTTAATGGTCACAGTCCTGTTTTACAGTAAGAAGGACACCCCCATAGTAAAAGCCAACAACTCAGAGCTGAGCTTCCTGCTGCTCTTCTCATTGACTCTGTGTTTTCTCTGTTCACTTACTTTCATTGGTCGCCCCACTGAGTGGTCCTGTATGTTACGTCACACAGCGTTTGGGATCACTTTTGTCCTCTGTATCTCTTGTGTTCTGGGGAAAACAATAGTTGTGTTAATGGCCTTCAAGGCCACACTTCCAGGAAGTAACGTCATGAAATGGTTTGGGCCTGTACAACAGAGACTCAGTGTTCTTGCCTTTACACTTATTCAGGTTCTTATCTGTGTGCTTTGGCTAACAATATCTCCTCCATTTCCCTATAAAAATATGAAATATTATAAAGAGAAGATCATTCTTGAGTGCAGTCTGGGATCAACTGTAGGTTTCTGGGCTGTACTGGGTTATATTAGTGTACTGGCTCTCTTGTGCTTCATTCTGGCTTTTCTTGCTCGGAAGCTGCCTGATAACTTCAATGAAGCTAAATTCATCACATTCAGTATGCTCATATTCTGTGCTGTGTGGATCACATTTATTCCAGCTTATGTCAGTTCTCCTGGAAAATTTACTGTAGCTGTGGAGATATTTGCTATTTTAGCCTCAAGCTTTGGTTTATTATTCTGTATATTTGCACCTAAATGTTACATCATCCTGTTTAAGCCTCAACAAAATACAAAGCAACATTTGATGGGAAAAACACAAACTAAATCATACTGAGAAATAAACATGAAAGGATAATTTGTGGTTTTGCAAACAGATTTTATTTTTGTTGTTTAGTTAAACTGTTTTTAATATCTTTTATCATTTTCTCAAATAAACATATCAAATTACCCATGACTTATGAAATAAATAAAAAAAACAAAGAAAGGAAATTGGTGTCTAAATCACTGATAGCTTTGATAAGATTTCATTTAGAAAAAGTCAGACGTCTGTCTGTCAGCATCTGTTGTCCCCTCATCACTATGAAATGTTAACATCTTTTTAAATAAATTACTGTTAGGCATGACTAGACTAGATTCTGAATAAAGTATTACGCTATTGATGCTGTTGGAGCTACTTCAGAAAATTGAAGTTCCCTTTCTGTCGGTCTCTCGACGTTGTGTCGAAGATGACAGATGGGGTTCGCCCTTGAGAACCTATCAGCTGTGACTACTTTAGAAAAGGCCAATGGAAATTGGCAAATGAAATTTGCTTGCCGGGCTCCGCCCCCGGATGTCCGGTATAGAAGGAAGCCGGCGTGCTTCATTCATTCACCGTTTGTTCTTCAGAGCCATCGCTCATGGGTACAAGCTCCGTAAAATTACTTTCTTCAACTCGCTGGTTCTACGACGTGTGCAGCGGATCGTCCCTCTGTTCCTGCAGCGACCTTCCCCTGGGCGTTTCGGCAGTTCCAGTGGTGTCTGAGATTTTTTCCAAAAAAGCCCTTTTCAGGGCTGGGCTAATTTCTCCAGCGGCATGTCCCGCTGTTCTCTTGGGTGCGGCACCCTCATCGAGGAGGGGGACGGACATGAGAGCTGCATTAGGTGTCTGGGTGTCCAGCATGCCGAAGCAGCTTTCATAGACCCATCTTGCCCGCACTGCGGGCGGATGGGCATTCAGACGTTGCAGTCACGGATGGCTGTCTTCGCGAAGGCTTGCTGTCTGCGAAGGCTAGCAGCGTTGGTGATGTGGGGACTTCAGCAAGCGTAAACCCGCCAGCTTATCGCTCACGGGCCGCCTGCTCCCCGTTTCGCTCGTCTGACAGTTCCCCAACCGATGGTGGCATACCGTCCGGATCCTCAATCACGTATTCGGAAACGATGCGTGATGAAGATGAGATGTCGCTCGCAGCATCGGAGGGAGATTTGCTGGCGTCCGACACTAAAGATTCCTCGCAGCTCCCTCCCAAGGGAGGTCGAGCGCAGGAAGAAGCAGATGTCGAGATGTCGGCCATGCTCACCCGGGCAGCCACGAGCATTGGGTTGCAGTATACACCACTGCCTCCAGCCCAGCGCTTGCGGCTGGATACTTGGTATCTGGGGTCGGAGCGCGGTGCAAAGCCACGCCCACCCCCGGTGCCATTTTTCCCGGAGGTGCATGAGGAGCTGTGTAGGACTTGGAGCGCCCCGCTCACGGCACGTTCCCAGGGGAAGGGCGCGTTCTGGCATCCCAGGCCAGACCTCTGGAACCTCCATGTCTGGTCCCTGGACGGGACGAGGAGATCCTGAGTGGGCTACCCCCCTCCATGGTGGAGACCATCACTAAGGCTAGGGATCCATCCACTAGGCGACTTTACGCCTACAAGTGGCGCCTCTTCTCGTCCTGGTGTCTCTCACGACGAGAAGACCCGCGGAGATGCTCGGTCGGGATCGTGCTGTCCTTTCTACAGGAAAGACTGGAGACTAACATCTCCCCCTCCACGCTGAAAGTGTATGTAGCCGCTATTGCCACTCATCACGACTCAGTTGATGGAAAGTCTCTTGGGCAGCACGACCTGATCGCCAGGTTCCTAAGGGGTGCAAGAAGGCGGAATCAGCCTCGTCTCCGCTCCGTACCCTCTTGGGACCTTAATGTGGTCCTGGCGGGCCTTTCTGGCCCCCCCTTCGAGCCCCTCGGAGGTTCCGATCTTCCCCATTTTTCGGGTAAGACGGCCCTCCTGGTGGCACTCGCTTCTTTCAAGAGGGTAGGGGACCTACAGGCATTCTCCGTGTCCCCGGATTGCCTTGAATTTGGACCTGGTTACTCTCACGTTATCTTGAGACCCAGGCCCGGATACGTGCCCAAAGTTTCCACTACTCCCTTTCGGGACAAAGTGGTGAACTTGCAGGTGCTCCCACTGGGGGAGGACGACCCAACCCCGTCTGTGTTGTGTCCATTACGCGCATTGCGCCTTTACTTGGACCGCACGCAGAGCTTTAGGAGCTCTGACCAGCTCTTTGTCTGTTTTGGAGATCAGCAGAAGGGGAGGGCTGTCTCCACACAGAGACTGGCGCACTGGATCGTGGACACCGTCAGGGTGGCGTACCGATCCCAAGAACGCCCATGCCCTTTGGAGGTTAGGGCCCACTCCACTCGGAGCATAGCCTCCTCCTGGGCATTGGCTAGAGGTGCCTCTCTGGCAGACATTTGTAGAGCTGCGGGTTGGGCTACGCCCAACACCTTCGCAAGGTTCTATAACCTCCGCGTAAACCCGGTATCAGACCATGTCCTGCGTGGCAACATGTAGGACTGGCATCCGGCTGGGCATATGCCTGCGAAAGCACCACCCCACCCTCCAGCAGGCTGGGTCAGTGTGCTATCTACCTCTCTTCTTACCCTACCTTGGTTAAGAACAGGTATCCTTCTGCCTCTCTTCTTACCCAACCACTTGGTTAAGAACAGGCATTCCATCCATCACTAAGCAAGCACCCCCTGGGGGTCGGCTGGGCGGAGCAGCCTTCCCCCTTAGGCCGGGAAAACATGTGAGCTATCTCAGATAGCTCTAACCGGACCTAGTGCTACCGGACGTATGTAACACCCCCTCCCTGGGCTGTTCTGTCTGATGTATCCTCATGAATGGTTCCCATTCTGGTAACCCATGACCTCCCCAGGTGGACCTCCACCTTGCGGTTAACTATTCAGCCCGCATCTCTCATGCAATCTCCCCTAATGGCGAGACCATGTCTTTCCACTATTTTCCTCCCACTGGTAGGAAGTGGCCTCCGCAGCACATCCCTAATTAAGGAAGTTGCGCTTACCCAGTGGTACCTGGTCCGGACGGCCTCTCGCCAGTAAGAGAGAAAAAGCCCCGTCCGTGGAAGGTAGTTGGTCAGGGCCTACCCATCTTCCTTCAGGAAGCTCTGGGACCCCCGACCCATCTCACTGGAAGGTTACAGGTTTCGCGAAAGCCTCGAGTTGACACGCCCAGGCCTGTTACCGTCGCTTCGCTAGAGATTGTGAAGGGAAACCCCATCTGTCGTCTTCGACACAACGTCGAGACACCGACAGAAAGGGAACGTCTTGGTTACATATGTAACCTCGGTTCCCTGATGGAGGGAACGAGACGTTGTGTCCCTCATGCCACAACGCATATCGCCTCTGCAGCAGTCGTGAGAGGCCCTCAGGCTCTTCAGAACAAACGGTGAATGAATGAAGCACGCCGGCTTCCTTTTATACCGGACATCCGGGGGCAGATCCCGGCATGCAAATTTAATTCGCCAATTTCCATTGGCCTTTTCTAAAGTAGTCAGAGCTGATAGGTTCTCAGGGGCAAACCCCATCTGTCGTCTTAGACACAACGTCTCGTTCCCTCCATCAGGGAACCGAGGTTACATACGTAACCAAGACGATGTACCCCCACACCAATGTTTGACGGTTCCCCAGAAGTTTTTAAGCTGGCTATACTGCAGAAGTTCTTAAGAACGTTCTGTGAATATAGTCAACTATGCTTCATAGTGAACACCAAGTGATCAATGGTTTAGTGCATTCCATTTAAAGCTGATTCACGATTTCCGATAGTGGCGGGCGCTCGTGCAACATTAGAACAACGAGGCTGAGGGAAGTTAGTGGGGGAAGGACATAACAATTTTGCAGTGGAACATGGAGCCCTGGTGACGAAAAATGCACTCTCAACTGAGTTGCCAAACAATAGCATCACCTTATAAACTTAAGCCCAAGCTATAGGTGTGATCTACACCATGCTGCAATGCGCAGACTGGCTGGCGCGCACCCTGAGAACTAACAAACTGTTTCGGGCATGCTCTGAATTCGCTCCGCGCGGAACCCTAATGCCACACTCAGACCATAAAAAGTCGCACACATCCGCTGATTTGGCCATTATGCTTACTTTTGTATGACAGTGTGCTGAAATCTGATGGCCACATAAATCAATCATGTGAACAGCACAGCAAAAAAAATCTGATCTGGGCAATAAATCAGAATAAAGCATTAAGGTTGGAAATGTGAACATAGTGTTTATCGATATGAACAGTGTATAATTATGTGTACATTTTTCCAACAAATATTTTTTTTTGTATTCTTTTCTCATACTTCTTTTCAAGAACGTGTGACTGCTTTTGTTATTTACTTTTCAAAGACAGAAACAAACAGAATTTGAGTGGGGGCTGTGAAAGAGCATTTTGTTGATTTGAAATACTCCACTGTATAGTTTCACTGAAGTGTGATGTGAGTCACATTTTGCTTGAGAACATAACTTAATGAACTAGCCATGTATTCATGAATGAGATACAACCAAATGCAAGCATGTAACAAAAACAGCTGAACTTAAAATATGCATAACAAGAATTAATCTGGATAGATTTATCATTTGTTTCTTTTGATGCTTGGTAGCAAAAATACACATTTAATTAGCCACAGTTTCACAATTTGTTTCTGATCATTTAATAAAATAAATATTGTATCTCACTGATGCTTGACCTGGCTCATGCTTTGCCCTATGAGGTCATTGGCTACGTTTATAACACGTTCATCCATATTAATTAAGTCTATAAAAGTGCACACACTGAATCATATCAATAGCATTTAGAAGCATCCAATGACCTTCAATTCTGGGATGTTTATTTTCCTGTACACACTCCTGCTTTTCCCACTCCCTTATGCAATGGCAGAAAACACTCATTGCCAAATGATGGGAGATCCCAAGTATCCGCTGTTTTCAAAGGATGGAGACATAATTATCGGAGGACTTTTTGCAATTCGCAGCGTGGAAGCGTTGTCTTCTTTTGAGTTTAAACAAAAACCTCAGCTTCTGTCATGCTCCAGGTTTGTTACATTGAAATGTACTTATGACAACAATTAAAGTAGTTGAATGTATTTAAAAGAAACACATTTTATTCGCCACATTTACAAAATACTTTTGAAACAGCAAACTGCCAGTGCATTGAAAATGTAAGGGTAGTTTAGACTACTGTTTTAATGTCTTTTCAGTGTAAATCTAAGAGATTTTCGAATGGCTCAAACCATGACATTTGCCATTGAGGAGATTAATAGAAGTGAAACTTTGCTGCCATATGTGTCTATTGGCTATAAAATATATGATACCTGTGGTTCAAGACTGTCTTCTATGAGTGCAACTATGTCAGTGATGAATGGACAGGAGTTTGCAAAAGAAGACAGATGCAATGGACAAACTCCTATACATGCGATCTTAGGAGAAACAGAATCTTCTGCCACAGTGATTCTGTCCAGAACAACCGGACCTTTTAAAATACCAGTGGTAAGAGGTAATAATTGAAACAGTTTAACACAATAACATAAATATGATTGTTTTAACATTTCCTGTGCACTGTTTTTTTTCAGATAAGTCACTCAGCAACATGTGAGTGTCTCAGTAATAGAAAAAATCACCCCTCGTTCTTCAGGACTATTGCTAGTGATTATCATCAGAGCAGAGCACTGGCATATATAGTCAAGCACTTCGGCTGGTCTTGGGTTGGAGCTGTGAACAGTGACAATGATTATGGAAACAACGGAATGGCCATATTTCTGAATACAGCACAGGAGGAGGGGATTTGTGTAGAGTACTCTGTGAAATTCTACCGCACAGAGACGGAGAAACTAAAACAAGTAGTAGATGTAATAAAACAAGGAAGTGCAAAAGTGATTATTGCATTTCTCACCAGTTTAGAGATGGAAATTCTACTTGAGCAGTTTAGTATTCAGAACATTACAGGCCTGCAAATGATTGGTGTAGAAGGATGGATCACTGCAAAGAGTTTAATCACCCCTAATAGTTTTAGTGTGCTGGGAGGCTCATTGGGATTTGCTATAAGAAAAATTGATATTGAAGGATTTTCAGATTATGCTATAAAAGCATTCTGGGACAAAGCTGTTCCATGCTCAGAAAGAGATGGAAACACATTAAACTGCAGCATATATCAGGATCTACTTGTGCTGAAAAATTACAATGAAGATGTGCCTGAACAAAGATTTTCAAGCAATGTCTACAAATCAGTGTATGCTGTGGCTTATTCATTACACAATCTACTCAAATGTAAAGAACATGAAGGTTGTGAGAAAGGCCTGGCAGTGCAACCACAGCAGGTAAAAGACAATTGTAACCCTATTTTAACAATACTACATGTTATAATGTAGTATAATACACCAATAACACCAATTTATTCTAGATGGTTGAGGCCCTGAAAAAAGTAAATTTCACAGTAAATATGGGAGATCGTGTGTGGTTTGACAGCTCTGGTGCTGCAGTAGCCCAGTATGAAATTGTGAATTGGCAGCAGGACTCTGATGGATCATTCCACTTTAAAGCAGTGGGTTACTATGATGCGTCACTGCCCCCTGACCAGCGCTTTGTGCTTAACACTGAAAACATCATCTGGGCTGGAGGACAGCTGCAGGTAAATGACAACTTGTTTTATTCAATATTGCTTGTTTAAACTAAGAAAACAGATTGTCAAAATCAAGAGATAAATACTTGCACTGACCTATAAAAAAGCTCTTAATGAGTTTCCATTAAATAAAAACTGAAGAGTTTCCTCCACATCTCTACATTAGTTCAATCCTTGTTCTTACACACAAACTCTTTATATTTCTACAATATGACTATAAAACTGAATTAGATTGAAGTAGAATAGATATAAAAAATGTGACATATATATTTGAATGAAAACTTTGCATTTATTCCTTGTGGAAAATAATCTCCATTCTTTCTAATATGATACATTTTTACATTTTACCTAGTTGACAAAACACAGAAACAGGCAGAAAATTCATAAAAGTACTTTCAGATTACGATTTTATTTAAAAATAAATATGAAAATATCTCAGATTACAATTGTTCCAGTCTTGAATCTTTTGAGTCAACATGAATGAATTTATGTTTTCCATTTTTCTTCATGTAGAAGCCAAGGTCTGTGTGCAGTGAGAGCTGTCCTCCAGGCACTAGGAAGGCTGGACAGAAAGGAAGACCTGTCTGCTGTTATGACTGTATTCCATGTGCAGATGGAGAAATCAGTAATGAGACAGGTAAACTTCAGACAAAGTCAAACTTCCAAAGAAAATTTGCTAGTTGCTCTTTTTGTGTTTTTCTTCTACTGTTCAGGGTGCAGTTCATTTTCAAAAGAATTTCATAATTAACACAATTTTACTGTTGTCTCTAACTAGAGTAATAAAAACTTTCTTTCCAGATTCAAATAACTGCATGCAGTGTCCAGGGGAATTCTGGTCTAATGCTGAGAGAAATAAATGTGTGTTAAAGACTGTAGAGTTTCTGTCATTCACAGAAGTTATGGGTATAGTGCTTGTCTTTTTCTCACTGTCTGGTGTAGGAATAACTGTACTGGTCACAGTTCTGTTTTACAGTAAGAAGGACACCCCCATAGTAAAAGCCAACAACTCAGAGCTGAGCTTCCTGCTGCTCTTCTCATTGATTCTATGTTTTCTCTGTTCACTTACTTTCATTGGTCGCCCCACTGAGTGGTCCTGTATGTTACGTCACACAGCGTTTGGGATCACTTTTGTCCTCTGTATCTCTTGTGTTCTGGGGAAAACAATAGTTGTGTTAATGGCCTTCAAGGCCACACTTCCAGGAAGTAATGTCATGAAATGGTTTGGGCCTGTACAACAGAGACTCAGTGTTCTTGCCTTTACACTTATTCAGGTTCTTATCTGTGTGCTTTGGCTAACAATATCTCCTCCATTTCCCTTTAAAAATATGAATCTTTACAAGGAAAAAATTATTTTTGAATGCAATCTTGGTTCTACAATAGGTTTTTCTGCTGTGCTAGGTTATATTGGTCTACTGGCCCTCATGTGCTTCATTCTGGCTTTTCTGGCTCGAAAGCTGCCTGACAATTTCAATGAAGCTAAATTCATCACATTCAGTATGCTCATATTCTGTGCTGTTTGGATCACATTTATTCCAGCGTATGTCAGTTCTCCTGGAAAATTCACTGTAGCTGTGGAGATATTTGCCATTTTAGCCTCAAGTTTTGGATTATTAATCTGTATATTTGCACCTAAATGTTATATCATCCTGTTTAAGCCTGAACAAAATACAAAACAACATATGATGGGAAAAACACAAACTAAGTCCTACTGAGGAATAAACTTGCATGGGTATTTTAACATTGAAGTAGTTTCTGTTGTCTATTCCAAGGAAAATGTTGCTGGTCTTCAAATTTTCATTAAAAATTATTTTACATATAGAAAATATAGCTAAATTCACTGAAAACAACTCATCTGGTTTAACACTATGTAGATTTGTAGATATGGCAGGCAACAAAGAGAAGAAATTGAAAATGCTAAAAGTTTTAATGATTGTAGAAACAAAAACGAAGGGTTTATAACTAAACAATTTATTCTCTACAGTTTTATCATGAGAAAGTATTTAAACAACTATTACTGTGATACAAGTTTATGGGTGAAAAGTTAAGAATGAGGAAGCTAAATGTAACAGTATGTTTTGTCAATATATTGCATAGGGTGAGCTGTGAAATAATGCAGATCTTTGGCCTTTTTATGTGTAGGCTACTACCATTTACCCATTTAGATGTACTGTACTACAGTATGAACAGGATCCAAAAGAATTTGCATTTTGATCATATGGAGATTTTGGACACTGATCCAAGAATTTTAAGTCTATTATTAGACTTTTAAGGGAAAGTGGTACAAATAAAAAAATGTGCTAATTAATAATTTTGGTCAAACAGTTTGGCATAAGATTTAATCTTATTTAAAATGAGAGAAAGCAGGGAAGCAGCTAAAATGTTTACTATCTATTTTACACACCTTTTACAGAGCTATGGTAAAAAACCTTACTATCTAATCATCTAATTTTATGGCAGTTCAGTAACTGCTGGTGACCCAGTTATGCAAAACACATTCTGGATTATATGTAAAATAGTGCTAAAAAACATTCCGTCTTTGGTGCCAATAGGCCCATGGTTATTGTGCCGATATAACTAGATGTCTCATTCAAGCGCTCCAGACACGTAGACAGGTCCGGCATCTTGGAATGGTCCACTGACATCACTCACAGTTTGCTAGAATGCCACAACACTGCACCCAGCTAACAATTTTACGTTATAAAAACGTTACTGTAACGTTTCAATTAAGTTTTAAAAACGTTTATGTTTTAATGTTTTAATGTTCTTAGAACGTTCAAAACGTCCAGTTTTTTAGACGTTGTATTAACGTAATTGTTTGGTTATAAGAACGTTATTCAAAACGTTTTTAGAACGGTTCCATTTGTTGTTATATTAATGTTCTAAGAACGTTTTTAAAAACGTTATAAAAACATTCCATTTACCATTATAACAATGTTCTAAGAACGTTTTTAAAACGTTCCATTTGCCATTATATGAATGTTCTAAGAACGTTTTCCTAACGTTCACATTAAGTTTTAAAAACTTTATGTTTTAACGTTCTTAGAACGTTGAAAATGTCCAGTTTTTTAGACGTTTTATTAACGTAATTGTTTGGTTATAAGAACGTTATTCAAAACGTTTTTAGAACGGTTTCATTTGTTGTTATATGAATATTCTAAGAACGTTTTCCTAACGTTCACATTAAGTTATAAAAACGTTTATGTTTGAATATTCTTAGAACGTTCAAAACGTCCAGTTTTTTAAACGTCGTATTAACGTTATTGTTCGAAACGTTCCATTTGCCATCATATTAATGTTCTAAAAACGTTTTCCTACCGTTCACAGTAAGTTATAAAAACAATATGTTTAAACATTCTTAGAACGTTCGAAACTACCAGTTTTTTAATATTGTATTAACGTTATTGTTTGGTTGTAAGAAAGTTATTAAAATCTTTTAAGAACGTTCCAGTCTCTTGTTATAAAAATGTTCTAAGAACATTATATAAAACATTAGGAAATTAAAAATACTATTCCGAAATTAAAAATACTATTCCGGAATTATTCAAAATATTTAGAACATTCATGAAAAATGTAGACATGGCAATATTTTTTCATGAAAACCACTTAAACAATTAAATCTTTAAACATAGACAAAAAATAAAAAAACAAATATTTAAAGATGCAGAGATATATTATACATGACAACTGTTTTTAAGGATGTCTGTGACTCCATGTCAGCTTCAATCACCGGGACATCTGAGTGGACCTAAGCTTCAGAGAATGTCGGGAGATACTGGAACGACAAAAAGACAACAGTATTGTATTTAAAGTGGAAGTTCACCCACAAATCAATTTTGTGTGATTTTTTTTTTACTCACCCAGATGATGTTAAACAGGTTTAGAGAACTTCCGGTGTCTTTGGAGCACAAATGAAGATATTTAGGTGACATCCGAGAGACTTCCAGGCCTCCTCATAGACATCATGGTGTCAGTTTTGGCCAAGGTCCAGGAAAGTACTAAATACATTGTTAAATTGGTCCACCCGTGCATAGTGGCTCAGTTGAATTTTTTTGAAGCGACGAGAACGCTTTATGTTTGAAAAACCATCTAAACTACCGTTTTGTGTCAGTGTCTGACGAATGTCAGTGTATGCCACGCGTTCACAAGAGCACTTCTTCTGCATGAAGAAACACAGAGTTGCGCTTCCGCGTTATGAGTCAGAATGTCCAATAGGGGCAATCCCCATGCGTTGTTCGGCACACGAACCTAATACGCATGCGTCAAAGTGCTCTCATCCAAGAAGAAGATGAAGAAGTGCTCTTGTGAATACACTGAAAAGACAGAGGAGAATGTATTGATTAAAGTCTGTATTTTGGTGTGTTGTTCGCACATAAAGCATTCTCGTCGCTTCAAAAAAATTCAACTGAGCCACTATGCACGGGTGGACCAATTTAACGATGTCTTTAGTACTTTTCTGGACCTTAGCAAAAACTGACACCATGATGTCTATGAGGAGGCCTGGAAATTTCTCAGATGTCACCTAAATATCTTTATTTGTGCTCCGAAGATGCCGGAAGTTGTCTAAACATGTTTAACGTCATGTGGGTGAGTAAAAAAAAAAAATCACACAAAGTAGAATTGTGGGTGAACTTCCCCTTTAAGTGAGGTGAGATTTAGTATAAAATAACTGGAACGCTGTACTTGCTCATGCAGAAGATCTTATAAAAAAAAGGAGCGAATATTTTTTTTTAATGCTTAAGTATGATGAACTAATGATTAGTCAGAGTTATGGACAGGTGTTCCTTTAAGTTAGTATTTGAAGAGTATGGTTCCAAAATGAGATCACAATAATTCCAAAATAAAGTTATGTTTAAAAAAATGTACTGTTCATTCCAATTGAGTGACATCAATCAAACTGCAGTTGGTTTGTTTTGATTTGAGACATACTAACTAAAAAATACAGCTAACTAACACAATGAAACATAATAAAAAAACATGATTTTTGAAAATTGAAAACTGAGTTCTCTCATCTGGGAACCAAACACTTAATTTGTCTTTACTACTAATATTCTAACACTGAGTATTACTGCATCAAAATAGTCTTGCTATTGTATCGTTTAAAATATTATTTATTTACAAGAGTTTCAAAAAATATTTTCTACCTTGCGCAAAATAGTATTTTAAAGATATATTTTTTAACATGGCAAATATTGAAAATAATTTAATTTATATATAAAAAATAATTAAAATATAAACCAGCATGCTCTAAAACGGGGAAAAAAATGGTCATACCCAGTCCCGGTCAGACTCCATGAGGGATATAGTTTTGTGAAATTACCACTGTCAAAGAAATGAGAAAAAAACAGACAAATTAATTAATCTTAAAAAAAACAAGCCTGATGCGTTATAGGGAATAATATTCTGATAATTTTACAGTTGGTTTGATAACTTTATCTGAAACGGTGACAGAGTTAAATGAATTGAAGTACAGTATATTAAACATAAAAATATGGATTCAGTACCGTATATGAAAACATAACACGCGCAAAGACCTAAATGTCTAATGAATATCAAACGTCAAACTAACTTGAACGCTTTGGGGAAAAATGCGCGGCTTGTCCGTCGGTACTGAGGACCGCGCTAGCAGAGTTTAACTCGATCCAACCCTTATCAAACACAAGTCTTGATATCTGGGTTAATAACGTCAATCCCGAATACACTGATGAGCTTGTTAGGATGTGTTTTATTAAGGTTGGAGCTATAAACTCTGCTGCGGCTCTCCAGGGCCGACGTTTCTCTTAGCCGATTTGGGTTGAATATCAAGAAAGTGCTCCAACGAAAACATTTCGATAAATCGAAAGAGTGAACTAAATGGTCCGGAAAAACATCGCCTTAAAAACATTTATCAACGACATTCGACTGTATTCCTTAGTAGTAAATAACGTTAGCCTAGCTAACAGCTCTTTGAATAACGGCCACAGTTTTCGAGAAAATTCAATCCTACGGTTAAAACAATCACAACCTCAATAAAACAATAGTAACTGCTGCAAAACTAAGATAATCAACATTGTTATTAATGTATTTTTCAAAGAATCATCAAATTTCTCTATGCTTACCAGAAAGTCGAAGTAGCTTTGAACCAGTCGTCCGTCCGTTAGTCCCTCTGTTTGAATAGGCACGTGGCTAAAACCACGCCCATACTATTACGGTCATCAGCATCGTAAATCCTTGAAAGTTTTTCATATGTATTTATATATTTTTAAATTAATGTACATTTATAATACTATTTTTGGTATTATACTACCTTTGTATCAAATTACAAGAAAAAAACTAGTTAATGCTAATGTGGGGGTGTTTCTAATGCAGCTTCTGTAAATTTGATATCGTTCTCTCTGCTGACTGCCAATTTTTCCTATTTTAGCAAATGGGAATGAAACATATATTTGTGGTACTCTCCCATTCACTACAACTTCCGCTGCTGAGAAATGTTGTGGAGTTTGAATAAGTAGTATGTATTTCTGATCTGAAATATGAGCAAGCGATTGAGGGAAAAAATCTCCTGACAGATTCGCTTAATAGGACTAGTTGTTATAATCGCACTATTACAGCACAGTTGAATTGCCCAATAAGACATTTCCCATGCCTTATACAGTAAGCAGTCAAGAATATGAATAGAGGAAAGGATGTCTGAGGTTGCAATGGTTCGTCGGTAGGCATCCTCTGTGTGTGGGCATAAATGATTATAATACATAGCATACTTACCTTTCCTTGCCATTATCAGAGAGACATCTCATGAGTTGTGTGTCCCAATTTCATCACAATACCATGCCTTTTGGTGAGATGCTGCTGATAGTGCCCTTTGTATGGTTCCCATCAATGCGACACATCGTCAGTTGTGCACCTCAGCCTCATTGGGTGTTTCAGCCCTTTATCACTAGACACCCTCAGCCAAGGTAGGCCCACAGCAGATTAATCAGACCTGGGTGTGTGTCGCATTGTTACAAGGTCATCTGGCAGAAGCAGTGGGCAGCTATCACAGCAGCTCAAAGGCACCACAGTCGTTACCTGCCAGCCCTGAGAAATCGAACCGGCAACCTTCTGGTCACGATTCCGACTCTCTAACCATTAGGCCATGACTACCAAAACCGTTAATGCGCGCTCAGTCCCCCCACAGTCTTGTATGGCATACCATTACAACACATTACCAAAATCAACGCAACCATATGCACCAACCCATTGGCTAAGGCTGTTATAGCCCCACTGGCTCCGTTAATGTTAGCTCAGAGCCCCTGGTCCCATATGGCATCACAAAGTAACACTATTTTATTACGTGGTCACTTGGCAGCCCATATTCCGTCATTCTGTTTCAACCACAGCCAGTGGCTTCTACTCTCAACGACAGTGGCAAGTTCTTTGACTAGTGTTCGTTTGGTCTGTCCTCTGATCCCCACTTTCTTAAGCAGCCTTATAGTGGAATTGGAAACACAGCCCCTGCAGCCCACTTCCACCAGGAACACTTTCGATGTCCAACTCCGATCTTCAGCCTCCGCTGACAAGTTGGCATTACCATAGATTCTTTCTTTCAAATGCTTTGTTAATGACCTCATCCCAAGGTACAGTCAACTCAACTATGAGGAATGTCCTACTGGCACTGGACCACATAACCATCTCCGGCTGATTGATGGCACTCATTGCTAATGTTTTTTGAATGTCCCCCTAACAATGCAATTATACCTTTTGTAATGCTTAACCCACCCTGCAAAAAGTCGTTTGAAAAGACGTCTGGTGTTGGGTGGGAAGTTTTTAGAACGTTACATTAACAACGCAATGGTAACGTTTTCAATGCTAATGTTTTAAGAACGTTCCGCTAACAATGCAACTGTAACGTTTGTAATGATAACATTTTTAAAACGTTACATTAACAACGCAATGGTAATGTTTTCAATGCTAATCTTTTTAGAACATTCCTTGAACATCGCAATTATAATGTTTGTAATGCTAACGTTTTAAGAACATTACATTACCAACGCAAAGGTAACGTTTTCAATGCAAATGTTTTTAAAACGTTCCGCTACCAATGCAATTTTAACGTTTGTAATGCTAACGTTTTAAGAACATTACATTAACAACGCAATGGTAACGTTTTCGATGCTAATGTTTATAGAACGTTCCGCTAACAATGCAATTATAACGTTTGTAATGCTAACGTTTTAAGAACATTACATTACCAACGCAAAGGTAACGTTTTCAAAGCAAATGTTTTTAAAACGTTCCACCAACAATGCAATAATAACGTTTGTAATGTTAACCATTTTAGAACATTTATAAATTGCAGATACCGTTAACAAAACGTTCTACAAACGTTATTGCAAAAACGTTTTTGATAACTTTGAGAGAACCTTCAGAGAACGTTAGCCAAAGTTACGGGAACGTTCCCTGTTAGCTGAGAATACATTTATATTTAGTCATTAAGCAGAAAATTTTATCCAAAGCGACGTACAAAGTATGGGAAAAGAATAGAAGCAATTTGTGCAACAAAAGAACAACAATGCATAGGTGCAGTAAAACTGGTCTCAGTCAGCATATGCCTTCCTTAAGTATCAATAATTAAAAAAATACAGCTAACAAATACAATACTACACAATGAACACATGATATCACAATAAACAACATGATTTTTGAATTATTTAAAAAAAGGAGTTATCTTCTGAAAATAAACTATATGTTAATTTAAATTATATATATCAAGTACATGTTCGGCTAATTGTAAGTATTTTGCCAGTTTCATAAACAGTAAGCAGATATTTGTCACGGATTTCACAGAGACAAGGCAGGAGAACCCAATTGCAGGCAGAGGCAGGGATGAAGGGGTTAACAGATATTTATTACAAAATAACAAAGACTACAAAAAGGTAAAACAAAACCCACAATGGGGAAAACAAGACAGGATACTTTTAACAATAAACAAGAACAAGGACTAACTAAACTACAAAACAAACACTGGGAACCAAAACTAAACTAAGACTTACTAGACACAGGGAACAGGAACAAGGCAAGACGAGGGCATGAAACATAGGTACAACGTACAATGAACCAGACAGGACAAAGAACAAGAGGATGTTTTAAAGGGGAGCAAATCAAGAGGGAACAGGTGCAAGGGATAAACTAATTAACACAAACTAGGAAACAGGAGGGTAGGAACGATGACGCGACTCGGGGAGAGTATGGAAAGCCACATGGTCAAAAACATCTCTCCCCACATGAAAACAAAGGATTCTGTATGATTCCACCTCTAAACCAAGAAATACCTGACAAGGAGAGGTGAAACCATGACAGATATTAGTAGTCTTTATGGTTTCATTGTTATGAAATCTTATGTTTCAAGGTAGACTGCCGGTGTTACAGCCATTTTAGGATTGTTGTGAGTTGGTCTTAGTGACTTAGGAGTCTCAAAGGTTTAGGAGCTAGTTTTAGCGCTAAAACGCTTTGTAAAATACTCTTAGCACAAAAATGTAGGAGTCCTAAAATTAGGACAGACACACAAATTATTTTTAAGAGTTCCTCATAAATCAGCTAGTTCATAGTCAAATTCAGCAATTAAGCTTAGACAAACGGACTTCTCATGATTGTGCTCATTGACTGGATTTGGCATAACAGGCAGATTGAACTTCGACTCAACTTTTGAACTGCGAGGCTCAGGGAAGATCAACGGAGACTCGGCGACGCTCTGGAAGATCAACGAAGACTGGGCGATGCTCTGGAAAATAAACGGAGACTGGGCGATGCTCTGGATGATCAAGGAAGACTGGGCGATGCTCTGGGAGATCAACAAACACTGAGTGATGCTCTGGGAGATCAGCAAAGACTGAGTGATGCTCTGTGAGATCAACAAAGACTTGGCATGGCTCTGATGGATCTGATGAGATTTGTCATGACTTTGGTGGATCAGAAAGGACTTGGTGGGACTCTGGGATAACGGCGGTGATATGAAGGGGTTCATTACTGGGTGCTCTGGCATGACGAGGCTCAGGAACGCTAGCACAAACCAGTTACATTAACAAACTACAGGACTCAGTCAAGTCAAGTCAATTTATTTATAGAGCACAACCTTGGATAAACGATGGTTGTGTTAAAGTGCTTTATGATAAAAGGTTAGATAAAAAGCAACAGTGCTCAAAATTAAAAATAGGAAGTATAAAATATAAAGTCAAAATAAAATCAGAATAGGTATATATACAAAAAAAAAACATACATCAAAAGTACTGTATACAACATCACTCAAATGCAAGGGTGTAAAAATGAGTCTTTTAAATATAATTCAAAATAAGCGATGAAGAGGCTCTGATAGTAAGGGGTAGACTGTTCAGGAGTTTAGGTGCAGCAACTGCGATAGCTCGGTCACTTTTGTATTTACAGCGAGAACGAGGGACAGGTAAGAGAAGCTGGTTAAAAGACAGATAAGATAACAAATATATTCCGAGGCTGACTTTTGCAATGCATTGTATACAAAAATAAGGATCTTAAAATCAACTCTGAATTTGATAGGGAGCCAGTGCAATGAAGCAAGAACAGGAGTAATATGCTCCCTCTTTTTTGTTACTGTCAACAATCTGGCCGCTGCATTTTGAACCATCTGAAGCCGAGATAAAAGTGCTTTGAGGAAGGCTGACATACAGAAATTTACAATAGTCGAGCCTAGAAGAGATTTGTGCATGGATGACTTTTTCGAGATCTTTTCGAGAGAAAAAAAAACTTTTCATTCGCAACAGATCGGAGGTGGAAAAAGCTACTCTTTACAGCCGTGTTTACATGCTTGTCAAATTGTAGAGATGGATCGAAAAGGACCCCTAGATTTTTTACATGGTGTTGTACATTATCACTAAGGGAATCTAACCTACTTGTAAGAGTAATATTGAGGGCAGCGTGGCCTAGCAAAAGCACCTCAGTTTTGTCAGTGTTTAGCTGAAAGAAATATTAGCCATCCATGTTACTTCGTCAAAACATGAGACAAGTTGTAAAGAATAGTAATTTTCAAGTTTGATTGGAAGGTAAAGTTGGGGGTCATCGGAGTAGCAATGATGGTTAATATTATATTTCTGGAGAATGGAGCCAAAGGGAAGCATGTAGAGAAAGAAAAATAAAGGGCCAAAAATGGAAGATGTGCGAGGTGAAATGTGATACCTTGGACTTTCTGTACAAAGAAACCTAAGAATTCTGCACATGTGGCTGAATTAAGAACTGAGTTTATAGTTTTAAAAATAACTTTTGGCCTGTTTGCATTCATGGCAATCACATTTGAAATTGAGTTTTTGCATTATTGACAAACCTTAGATAGGTGGTTAGACAATCTTTCAAAATTTGATAAGAAACCTTACATGACTCAAAACATGAAACAGAACTGACCGCAGATATACTACAGGGCTAAAGACAGCGCTTGCGCTTAGCTTTTGCTGTATGACCGAATTCAGAAATGGCGGGGGAGATATTTCAGGGTTCACGAGAGGCTAAACTTACTTGACTAGACTCTGGAAAAATATCTTGGCGGGGCTTTGTTTTTCCCCTGTTTCGTGTTCTTTCCGCAACACCCATCATGAAAACAGAGCCGACACATAACAGGGCATGATCCAAAAAACAACTTAAAGATACATACAGACATTCACGAACTAGACATGATCTAAGGGGTTAATTCACTCCCTCACAGAAAAAGTAGATTAAGACACAGTCAGGCTGATCAGAAAAATAGGCAATGTTCAGATACTCAGAAATATACTCCTCTAGTGACCGTGTGCCTTGCATCAGCCCTAAAAGCATTCTTGCAGGTTCCATACCAGGCCAGGGTTGTCCAAACAAGGTGGTGTGGCTGGCAGCTGTGGAGAGCTCGTTAAAGTACCACGGTCCACTCCAGGTCGATGAGGACGTCCACGGAGAATGGGGGGCTGGACAGCTCGGATAAGATTCTTGGAAGTCAGTGACGAGAGTGGGATCCAGGATGTCCTCCCGTGCCAACCACAATTGTTCCTCAGGTCCATACCACTCCCAGTCAACCAGGTATTCTAGGCGACCGCCTCGCCGCCTGGAGTCAAGGAGGGACTCAACATAGTAGATGTGCTGAGGAGGCGGCTCACCTTCGGTATCAGGTTCTACGGAGGGAACAGATACAGAGTCATTATAAGGTTTAGGCAGTGAGACATGAAATGTAGAGGATATTCTGTAGTGAGGTGGAGTTGTTGACGATGGGTGACTGGGTTGACCTGGTGCAGTATGGGGAAGGGACCTATGTATTTGGGACTCAGCTGTTTGCAAGGCTGCCGCAGGAGGAGTTCCTGGGTGGACAACCATACCAGTTGTCCCGGCTGGTATTGGGGAGTGGGTGACCGTCGGTTATCTGCATTACACTTCTGCCTGAGGACAACCTGCTGCAGGTGTTGGTGGGCTGAGTCCCATACCCTCTCAAAACCAGTGGTCCATGGCTGGCACCGTAGAGGGTTCCCCTGACCAGGGAAACATGGGGGGTTGATAGCCGAGTATGCACTTAAAGAAGGTTAGCCAGGATGGAATGGTCAGGGGATGGAGTGGAGATGGTGGTCTAGTGGGTTAAACCACTGAACTGGTAAATCAAAAGGTTGCTGGTTCGATCCCAGCAGCCACCACCAGTGTATCCTTGAGCAAGACACTTTACTCCACGTTGCTCCAGGGGGATTGTCCCTGTAATAAGTGCACTGTAAGTCGCTTTGGATAAAAGCGTCTGCCAAATGCCTAAATGTAAATGTAATGGAATCCTGACAGAGAAAGTTTTGTGCATACTCGGCCCAGGCTAGGAAACGGTGCCAGCACTGCTGATGATTGTAGCAATAAGATCTCAGTTACCTCCCAATATCCTGAACCTTCCGCTCAGCTTGGCCATTGGCTTGAGGGTGATAACCAGAGGTGAGACTGACCGTGATGTTGAGGTGCTGGATAAACTGCGGGCTCCTATCAGACACAATATCTTCCGGCAAACCATAGTTGTGGAACACATGATTGAAGAGCTCCTCCGCTGTTTTAAAGGCTGCAGGGAGACGTGGTTAGCGGGATAAGTATGTAAGCCTTAGAGAAGCAATGTGTAGGTCTCGGACAGGGGGTAAGTCGGTGAGGAAATCTATGGTGTGACCATGGGCAATGAGGACTGGGCAGGGGCAGGAGTTTTCCTTCAGAACTTTGACGTGGGGTTTTGGAAATGGCACAAACTGAGCATCCTTGAACGTAGTATGAGATATCCTGAGACATCTTTGGCCACCAGTATCGGCCGGAAAGGAGCAAGAGGGTTTGCTGACTGCCTGGCTGTCCTGATCCCGGAAGGTGTCGATGACGGTAACACGATGTTCCAGGGGGATGTAGGTTTTACCCTCAGGACCTCCCGGCGGGGCTTGGCGGTTCCCTGCAGAGATCTCTTCGTCACTTCGTGACTTCCACAATAAAGGAGATTTCTGGGTCTGTAAGACAGAGCGTGGGTGCAGCGCAGAAGGCTTTCTTAAGGTGGTTGAAAGCGTTTAGGGCTTTGGGACTCCAGGACAAAGATTTGGACCGTTTGGTAATCATGGAAGTGAGGGGTGAAGCAATGGAGCTGAAGTTTGAGAGGAAACGTCTATAGAAACTGGCAAATCGTAGGAAGCGTTGGAGTTGTCTGACACTAGTGGGACATGGCCAATGGTTAACGGCATCCACCTTCCCCTGGTCCATACTGACAGAATTGTTTGTGATTTGATACCCAAGGAAGTGGATGGAGAAGTTATGGAATTCACACTTTTCTAACTTGAGGTAAAGGTGGTGCTGTCGGAGACTTTGCAAGACTCGGGAGATGTGAGATGTTGTCTGGCAGGTTGTGGGAGTATATGATGATGTCGTCGATGTAAGTTATGACAAATTGGTTAAGTATGTCTCTGAAGATTTTATTCATGAAATATCTAGAATATGGCGGATGCATTGACTTGATGCAGATTAAATTGTAGGCACTTCGGAGATCGACTTTGGTGAAGATCGTGGCATTTCTAAATTGTTCCCGGGCCACAGGAACCAGGGGAAGGGGATTGGCAAACTTTTGGGGGTTTGAGAATTGAGAATTGAGTATCCGGTAGTCAATGCACGGTCTCAAACCTCTGTCCTTTTTGCACACTAAAAAGAAGCTGGAAGCAGCAGGGTAGGTGGAAGGTCGGATAAAGTTCTGCGCTAGCGCCAGCACCTCCCTCACGTACTCATCCATGGCCTTCCTTTCCGGGACCGATAGGGGATTGATCCTTACTTTGGGAATAACAGTCTCAGGCAGCAGCTCGATAGCGCAGTCCCATGGCCGATGAGGAGGAAGTTTGGTTGACTGCTTGGAAACACGTCCTGGAACGCCCCATATTCATTGGGAACCGAGGTAAGAGGACGGACTGACTGGGCACAGGAATTCTGGAACTGGGGAACGGAGACAGCGGGATTGGCAGATCTCCCCAGTGAAGGATCTTGCTGGTATTCCTGTCAATGTAGGGTTTGTGGAGCTACAACCAGGGGTGCCCCAGGACGATGTCATAGGTCAAACCCTCCAGAACCCAGAAGGAGATGGTCTCTTCGTGCAGGGCACCTACTTGAAGGGAGATTGTGGGGGAGTGATAGCAGACCTGACTGCACACAGACTGCACACATGCCCTGGTAGGCGAAACGAATAAATTTCCTGTGCGGGGATATATGCTTTTGTGGAAAAAAGCATCTTTTAGATCTACTGATGTGAACCAGTCGTTCTGATGAATTGAAGGAGAGAGAGTGCCGTGCTTCAACATTCTGAAATTGTATGTCCTTAAGTGATTGTTTATCACTCTGAGATCCAGAATAGGACGAAGGGAGCCGTCCTTTTTCAGGACTAGGAAATAACGAGAATAAAACCCCTTCTCGAGAATGGAGGAAATCTCGTCTTTCATAACGTGAGCAGAGCTCTCTTCCATGTGAGAAGAGAGGATTCAGCTGAAGCGTGGATTTTTTTGGCAAAAGCCTGTAGCCCGTCGTAACGGTGCGAAAAACCCAGTCGGGGGCCGACACAGACTGCCAAGCTGTCGCATGAGTGCTGAGAGTACCCACGCACGTTGGGATAAACACGGAGCTGCCAGCACAGCTGGACTGCTCATTCGTGGTGCAATGGCGCCATCTAGTGGACAGACTGGCTGTGACATGCGGGACTTCGGAGAAACGACTGCAGAGAGCAAAGCGTTTACTCTTGGTGTTTGGTTTTGATTCAGATTTTTTATTTTTGGTTGAGCACTTTTCAACACCAGCAGGCATGCACGCGACTGCGGGTCAGATGGGGGAGCAGATCGTATATCCATTCAGAGAAACAGGCAGGCAGCCTGGTAATAGAAAGGATGGCGAGCGTGGGTGGCAAGCCGACCGATCGAAAAATAAATAGCAATCAACTGTAAAATCCTGACAACACGCCTGGCGAAGGCTGATCGGAGATATGTCCTTCTGTAGGCCAAGTGAAGTCAGACAAGCACAGTAAATCTGCGTAGCAAAGAGGTTGCGTGAAGCGAATGTCAACTGAGGAAAGGTAGTGCGTGCAGTAGCCTTTAGGCATTAGGTGAGGGTGCGGGTCCTCACATGGTATAGGGGCGCGCTCCTGTCTGTCTAGCCAGACTTTGTGCAATTGGATGCTTCTACAGAGGTCATGTATGGATGCCCTTCCCATAGGTGGACCTCGAAACGAGATGATGATAGAGAACCATGCTTCATATGCACCACGCGCGTGTGTAAACACATTAAGACAATTATAATATATTCTAAAATAAGACAGTATACAACATTCGTTAATGTTCCTGTAGGAGCTTGTTCTGTCGACAGACAGAGGCTTCAATTCCGCGAGCAGGCTACAGTTTGCAAAACTGTGTGAACGGATTGCAAAAGCGTGGGTACAGATTATGAATTTGTGGGTACAGATTAAAAAAATTCAGGGGACGGATTACAAAACCAAAAGTACGGATTGGAAACTCGTGGGTATAGTTTACTAATCCGAGAACACGGTTTTGTAAACTGGGGGAACAGTTTAAGAATCGGTGCATATGGCTTTTTAAACTGAGGGAATGAATTACAAAACTGTGCCACGGTTTTTATTTAAATAGCTCTGTTTACACAAGGGGGTCCGTGCTCCATGCATCTCTCATTTAAGGGGTCCTTGCCCCGAAAAACATTGAAGACCCCTGATTTAAAGTATGTAGATTTAAAGGAACCGTCTTGTACTATGTAGTAATTACATGTACAATGTATGCTTGACAATATTTTTGCTAGTCCATTACTATTTTGTCTTGTTTTTTCTTTTGTGGATGATGATCGATTGGAATATATGCGGGCTGTGCGTGTTATTCTGTCCTGTAGGCTCATGGGATATAGAGGATCTCAAGTATCCGTCGCTGAGTACTTCTAAATCTGGGCGTAACCAGTAAGCCAATCCGGGAATTTCTCGCCTTCCCTTTAACGAATACTGACGATTCTGACATACTCTGTTTAAGTACTATTTTCTTTTACTACATAGTAGGTAAGTAGGCGTATTCGGACGCAATAGTAGTATAATACTAATATAATAGAATTAGTATAATCTCTATAAAGAGAAATAGTCCATCACCCGTGTATTTCTCACCTACTGTTTTGTGAATACTGACAATTCGAACATACAGTATTATTCTTCTGCCTACTGCATGTTACCTATATATAGTAAGGAAATATGCCATTTCGGATTCAGCCAGTGTATCGCTTTTTCCGGAAGCATTGCAACACAGTTATAACTAATGGCTGAATACGCTTATTAGCTGTGATACTGCAGCACCCGGCTGCTTTTAAGCTAAACATCGACCGCCTTAACTTAGTTTTCACAATCATGGGTGAGACTGATTCGGTGAGATGAAATGCATTCTTTTAAAATAACACGGGAGTACACTCACCTAAAGGATTATTAGGAACACCATACTAATACTGTGTTTGACCCCCTTCCGCCTTCAGAACTGCCTTAATTCTACGCGGCATTGATTCAACAAGGTGCTGAAAGCATTCTTTAGAAATGTTGGCCCATATTGATAGGATAGCATCTTGCAGTTGATGGAGATTTGTGGGATGCACGAAGCTCCCGTTCCACCACATCCCAAAGATGCTCTATTGGGTTGAGATCTGGTGACTGTGGGGGCCATTTTAGTACAGTGAACTCATTGTCATGTTCAAGAAACCAATTTGAAATGATTCGAGCTTTGTGTCATGGTGCATTATCCTGCTGGAAGTAGCCATCAGAGGATGGGTACATGGTGGTCATTAAGGGATGGACATGGTCAGAAACAATGCTCAGGTAGGCCGTGGCATTTAAACGATGCCCAATTGGCACTAAGGGGCCTAAAGTGTGCCAAGAAAACATCCCCCACACCATTACACCACCACCATAATTGCATTAATGAGAAATTGAACAGGTGTTACTAATATTCCTTTAGGTGAGTGTATAACGGTATAGTATGCGTTTTTATTTGTAGTAAAGCCATGGTTATTTTTTTATGAGCATTATTGCTTATGTGCGTTGTTATTTCAGTCAGTTATTTTCTATCATTCAATAGCTGAATACATGGTAACTGCTTAAAAGACATGTGATATTAAACAATCTTAGTAGAGTAACGCAACAACATCTCGACTACATTGAATATAAATTAATTTTAGGCGTATTTGGGAATTACATGCATTAAATTAAAGAATATGAAAATTACACACAACAGTGATACAAATAATTCATAGAAATAAATAAATGCTGGTACCAATCTTATTCATAACACTACAGCATTGTGATCACCAATTTAGAGCATTGACTGAAACCGTGTGGTGAAATAATGGCCTATGTTTACCAGCCACTGTTTTCTCAGATTTACTTTATTGGAATAAAAGTTTAAATTTGATTGAGTTTATAAACATCTGTTAACAGTAGTCATCAGAATATCTCTTCTCCTGTCTGGATTTTGAAAATAATTCTGCGGACACTCATTATAAGAGCCATCTAGTCAATTAGATTGTAGCCTATTGAAATGACCGTAACCAGAAGAATCGACACACTGCTTCGACGAGCACTTCTGGTGTTAAAATCTGCTCTGATAAAGGTCCAAACTCCTTTTAACATAATGTTTAAATCGAAGAGAAATTAAGTCATTTTAGTTAACTGCATTGATTACAAACAATGCCACAGGTTGATTTAATCATGTTTAAATCATTGAGGTGTTCCAAACTACATGACTAAAAAAGGAATGTGTAAGCACTCTATATGACACTTTGATTATACGTGAAATCAGATTATTCAAGTAACATGACTCTTCCATTATTGGCTCATGCCCTGTCCAATGAGGACATTGGCTATGCTTACAATGATTCGTTCATATTATGTGTATAAAAGTGCAAATACTGTATCAGCCCATAAGCATTTGGGTGTTGCTCTTAATCTTTGGGATGCCTGTTTTTCTTTATACACTCCTTTTTTTGCATCACCTTTATGCAAAGGCAGAAAACACACTTTGCCAAAAGATGGGAGACCCTAAATACCCTCTGCTGTCCATGGATGGAGACATAACTATTGGAGGACTTTTTTCAATCCACAGTTTAGAAACATTGTCCTCAACTGATTTTACACAAAAACCTCAATTTATGGCATGCTCCAGGTTTGTTATATTGGCAATAATTGTAGTAACGTTAAGGCAGACATTGTAGGCTACTTAATACAAAATGTAAAAAAATTGCAACTTATCTGTAAACATATGACAAACTAAATTTAAA
Organism: Triplophysa siluroides; assembly: GCA_006030095.1. Classification (NCBI taxonomy): domain Eukaryota; kingdom Metazoa; phylum Chordata; class Actinopteri; order Cypriniformes; family Nemacheilidae; genus Triplophysa; species Triplophysa siluroides. The sequence continues at coordinate 142,808 of VCII01000424.1, read as the reverse complement.
ACATGAAAAATTATGTTGTTTACATTTTATGTGAAACTTTAAAAGTACATTCAAATATCCCTTACTCTGTCATCTTTTTACCTGTTTTGTTTTATGTAGTTGCAATGTAGCTAATTAGTTTAATGTCTGAATTTACAGTGTGAATCTAAGGGATTTTCGTATTGCTCAGACTATGACATTTGCCATTGAGGAGATTAACAGAAATGAAACTTTACTCCCAAATGTTTCTGTTGGCTACACAATTTATGATAGCTGTGCTTCAAGACAGTCTTCTGTAAGTGCAATTATGGCATTAATGAATAATCAGGAAATTGCAGCAGGTCAAAGATGCAATGGAGAGACTCCTATACATGCTATCATAGGAGAATCAGAGTCTTCTGCCACAGTGATTCTGTCCAGAACAACAGGACCTTTTAAAATACCAGTGGTAAGAGGCAAAAACATTTTTCAAAAAGACAAAAAAAATGACATTTTGAGATTTCTTATACTTTTTATTTCTTCAGATAAGCCACTCAGCTACATGCGAATGTCTAAGTAATAGGAAAGATTACCCCTCTTTCTTCAGGACTATTGCTAGTGATTATCATCAGAGCAGAGCACTTGCAAAAATAGTCAAACACTTCGGCTGGTCTTGGGTTGGAGCTGTGAACAGTGACAATGATTATGGAAACAATGGAATGGCCATATTTCTAAATACAGCACAGGAGGAGGGCATTTGTATAGAGTACACTGAGAAATTCTACCGAACACAACCCGAAAAACTCCAAAGAGTGGTAAATGTAATAAAACAAAGCACAGCAAAAGTGATTGTTGCATTTCTTACCGGCTTTGAAATGAACAATTTACTTGAGCAGCTAAATATCGAAAACATTACAGGCCTTCAAATGATTGGTGTGGAGGCTTGGATAACTGCAAAGAAACTGATCACTCCAAAAAGCTTTCGTGTGCTTGGAGGGTCGTTGGGATTTTCAGTAAAAAAAATTGACATTGAAGGGTTTTCAGATTATGTTACTAAAGCATTCTGGGATACGGCTTTCCCATGCTCACATAAAGATGAGAACTCTCCTCAGTATGCATTAAATTGCAGTAAATATGAGGATCTACTTGTGTTTAAAAATGACAATGATGATGTGTCTGAACAAAGATATATAACCAATGTCTACAAAGCAGTGTATGCTGTGGCTCATGCTCTACACAGTCTGCTCAAGTGCAAAAAAAAACAAGGTTGTGAGAAAGGCCTGACAATACAACCACAGCAGGTAAAACAATGGTCTATGAAATAAATAATACATTTTATAGTATAGTGGAAATGTCTCATTTACATTCTATCCTTTCACTAGGTGGTTGAGGCTCTGAAAAAGGTTAATTTCACTGTAAAGTTTGGAGATCGTGTGTGGTTTGACAGCTCTGGTGCTGCAGCGGCCCAGTATGAAGTTGTGAACTGGCAGCAGGACTCTGATGGATCAATTCAGTTTAAAGCAGTGGGTTACTATGATGCCTCACTGCCCCCTGACCAGCGCTTTGTGCTTAACACTGAAAACATCATCTGGGCTGGAGGACAGCTGCAGGTAAATTACATTGATCTGGTTGTCCATAGTTTCTGAAAAGGTTGAGTGAATGGAATGTCTGAATCTAATGATTAAAAAAAAAAAAAAATAACCCTCAAGTTAATTACAAAAATGTTATTCCCAATTAAAATCATGTTTAAAATGAATGTTTAAAAAAAGAAGCGGGCATAACTGAGCTGGTTTTGAGCAACATGATACTATTGTGAGCAAACACAGTATTCACTCTTGATTTTATAAAAATATCCAATATGTTTGCATGTAGAAGCCAAGGTCTGTGTGCAGTGAGAGCTGTCCTCCAGGCACTAGGAAGGCTGCACAGAAAGGAAGACCTGTCTGCTGTTATGACTGTATTCCATGTGCAGATGGAGAAATCAGTAATGAGACAGGTAAACTTCAGCCCAAATCAAAACTTCAAAGAAAACTGTCTAGCTGCTCTTTTTGTGTTCTCTTTTTATTGTTCAGGGTGCAATGTTTTATCAAAGGAGTTAATGATTAATGTAATCTTCTTTTTTGTCTCTAAGTATAGTGTTCACAACTTTCATTCCAGATTCAAATAACTGCATGCAGTGTCCAGGGGAATTCTGGTCTAATGCTGAGAGAAATAAATGTATGTTAAAGACTGTGGAGTATCTGTCATTCACAGAAGTTATGGGTATAGTGCTAGTCTTTTTCTCACTGTTTGGTGTAGGAATAACTGTAATGGTCACAGTCCTGTTTTACAGTAAAAAGGACACTCCCATAGTAAAAGCCAACAACTCAGAGCTGAGCTTCCTGCTGCTCTTCTCATTGACTCTGTGTTTTCTCTCTGTTCACTTACTTTCATTGGTCGCCCCACTGAGTGGTCCTGTATGTTACGTCACACAGCATTTGGGATCACTTTTGTCCTCTGTATCTCTTGTGTTCTGGGGAAAACAATAGTTGTGTTAATGGCCTTCAAGGCCACACTTCCAGGAAGTAATGTCATGAAATGGTTTGGGCCTCCACAACAGAGACTCAGTGTTCTTGCATTTACACTTATACAGGTTCTTATTTGTGTGCTTTGGCTAACAATATCTCCTCCTTTTCCCTATAAGAATATGAAATATTATAAAGAGAAGATCATTCTTGAGTGCAGTCTGGGTTCCACTGTAGGTTTTTCTGCTGTTCTTGGCTATGTTGGTTTGCTGGCTCTCCTATGCTTCATTCTGGCTTTTCTGGCTCGTACACTGCCTGATAACTTCAATGAAGCTAAATTCATCACATTCAGTATGCTCATATTCTGTGCTGTGTGGATCACATTTATACCATCTTATGTCAGTTCTCCTGGGAAATTTACTGTGGCTGTGGAGATATTTGCTATTTTTGCTTCCAGCTTTGGTTTATTATTCTGTATATTTGCACCTAAATGTTACATCATCCTGTTTAGGCCTGAACAAAACACAAAACAACATATGATGGGGAAAACACAAATTAAGTCCAACTGAGAAATAAACTAAACTGGAGCACCGTACAATGTTTTCTTGTTTATTAAGAAAAATACACAACTTAACACACATATTTGATTTAAACATTGTGGAGACTTTCCAAAGACACAATTTTAGAGGTTTTTTTTTTTAGTAGAAAAGAGATAGAAGTCAGGACTAATCGGTAAGGTGTTGACGGAAGAGATGTGTTTTCAGACGATTCTTAAAGATGGCTACAGAATCTGCAGATCTTGTTGCCGCGGGCAGATCGTTCCACAAAAGTGGTACCGATCCAGAGAAGGTTTGTGAGATCGATTTTTTACCTTTTTGGGATGGCACCACAAGACGTCGTTCGTTTGCAACCGTTTGCAGACCAACCACTAGCTAGGCCACTCAAGGATATAGACAGAGTTGTCCATAAGCCACTCTTGCATTGTTATAGCTGTGTGCTTCGGATCATTGTCATGTTGGAGAGTGAACCTTCTACCTTGTCCGAGGTTCTGAATGTTCTGGGGCTAGGTTTTCATGATCATTATTTCTTTATTTTTTGCTGTTGAGCTTTTCTTCTACTCTGACAAATGCCCCAGTCCCTGCAGCTGAAAAACACCCCCACATCATGTTGCTGTCATGAATCACGGGGGAAGAACCCAATTGCAAACAGCGATATAAGGGGTTAACAAAAAGGATTATTTAACATAAAACAAAGACCCACAATGGGATTTAAACAATAAAACAGGATAAAGAAACACGGTAAGCAGACAGGGCGTAGACTAACTAACACTAGACTAAACAACACTTGACATAAACTAAACTAAACACTTACTAAGACTTTACTTTGGATAATCCACAACAGGAACACGAGCATGAAGCACAGGTACAAAGCACAAGCACATAAGTACACAATGAATACAATGAACGAGCACACGACAATAGACACAAGGGCTTTTTAAAGGAGAGTAAATCAGGAGGCAACAGGTGTGGGGCATGAACTAATAAACGATGAATGATGAGGAGACAAGAGTGCGGGAAAAGAGACAAGACCGAAGAGAGCATGTGGAACGTCCAACGGGTCAAAATTCCTCTCTCCACATAAAACAAGGGATCCTGCCATGATTCTGCCACAAGACCAGGAAAGAGATGACATGATGAGGCAGAATCATGACAGTTTCCAACACATTTTACTTTTGAGATGGTATTGTCTGGAGAAAACCAGGCACTGCTCAACACCTGTACATGATGCATGAAACTGAGATTCATCAGACCAGAGAATCTTGTTTCTGACAGTTTGAAAGGTTCGTTGAAGTACGTTTTTGCATATCACACATTTTCATGTGTCTTCATTGAGAAAAGGCTTGAGTCTGGCCACTCTGCAAAAAAAGCCCAGATTCGTAGAGTGTTGCAGTGATGTTTGTCCTTCTGTAAGTTTCTCCCATCTCCATATATGATCATGGAGCTTAACCAGAGTGATCATCAGCTTCTTGGTCCCCGCTCTATCCAAGACCCTTCCCCATCGATGGCTCAGTTTGGACAGGAGGTGAGCTCAAGTAGAGTTCTGGTGGTTCCAAACCTCTTTCATTAAGGATTAATGGAGGCTACATGCTTCTGTGAACATTCAATACAGCATATTGTTTTCAGAAGTCTTCCCCAGATCTGTGTCTTGATACAATCCTGTCTCAGATTTGTACTGGCAGTTCTTTTGTCCTCGTGTCTTGGTTTTTACTTTGATTTCCATTTTCAGCTGTTGCACCTTTTATTGAGAGGTATTTTCCACTCCAAATCATACTTATTCAATTAAATTGGCCACAGGTTAACTCCACTCTAAGTGTAGAAACATCAACAAGCAAATCTAATGTTTCTGAGCTAAATTTCAAGTGTCCCAGAAAAGGTTATGAATACTTATGCAATGTACTTATTTCAGTCGTCAAAAAACTTTTAGTTTGTTTTGTCATTATTGTGTATGGAGTGTAGATGAATGTAGTTGTTTTATTTTAAATAGTTTAAGATAAGGCAGCATCATAACAAAATATGAATAAAATGAAGGGGGATGAATACTTTTGCAAGGCACTGTACATTAAACGAGTGTTTAGTCCTGAACTGCACTGTGGTAAGGATTTCGTACTGTAAACTATTTAACAAGATGGCTAATTCGTTTGAATTCGTAGAATTTTATTCAGACGTTTTAGTAAAAACAATTTTGCGCTAGTGACGTTTGGTTTAGGGTGGGTTTATGAGAGGGTCATTAGTATTACTTTTCATTTATAATTGTATCCTTCTGTACGATTCGCATTGTACAAATTCATACAAATAAGCCATATCAGAAAAAAGTTATGAATTTCCATTAGATCAGGTTGGGTATGCTGTTTGTAAACATATATAGCTTATTTTTTTAACTGAATAATAGGAATGGCAACCTGAAGTGAAAATAGTATGAAGCCTGACAGCTCACTTTATTTAGAGTATGAAATATTTGTACATGTTATTCTTTACAGCAAAAATTGTGAAGTAGAGAAAAACATCAACTTTAGACAGTGTGTCCAAATGGCTAAAATGTATCAAATTTGCTGTTTCTACACACTTAAAATGGATGTGTCAATTTAACACATTGTTTATGTTATCCTAACACATTTTGTTTATTTTTAACAGTTGTGTTACAAGTTAATGTTTTGTCCTTAACTGAAGACCAAATGTGTTGTTCTTATCACAACTGGTTTTAGAGTGTTCTGTTTGTGTACACAAAAAAGTTACAACAAGTAAATAAGCAGAGAAAAATATATTAAGACGCAAATGGTATAATTTTCATACTGGAACTTGTTTACTAAGACTAATACTTTTGTAAAAGAGAGAAACACGGTAAACATAAATGTATAAGTTCAACAAATGTGAAAATCTACTTTCAATAACACAAAGGCAACCAATTCGATACATAAACTGCAGTTTCTATCAATTTACAACCTAGTACAAGAAAAACAGCCTCTCACTCCTCATTGGTCTGTCTCATGGCCTCCCCTAAGAGGTCATTGGCTATGTTCACAACAATTCAACTATGATAATGGTGTCTATAAAAATGCACACAGTGTGTCGGAAACTACACTGCATTTGGTAGCTGCATTTTAACTCAACCTTGGGTATGCTTTTCATTTTGTACTCTATCCTGCTTTTCCATCATCTTCATGCAAAGGCAGAAAACACATTTTGCCAAATGATGGGAGACCCAAAATACCCACTGCTGTTTAAGGATGGGGACCTAATTATAGGAGCACTTTTTTCAATTCATAGTAAAGAAATATTACCTGTATTTAAGTTTACACAAAAGCCTCAGCTCATTACATGCTCCAGGTTGGTCATGTTAAAACTGTTTGAATTCATTAATCATGATTTATAACTATGCTGTTAACTGCCATGGGTAAAAACTGAATTGCAAAAATGCAAATATTCTGCACCAATTTACATTATGCATGTTTATTGCGGCTCTTTAATTTTTTGGTTTAATGTCTTCACAGTGTGAATCTAAGAGATTTTCGGATTGCACAAACTATGGCTTTTGCCATTGAGGAGATTAACAAAAGTGATACTTTGCTCCCAAATATTTCTATTGGATACAGAATTTATGATAGCTGTGGTGCACGACTCTCTACAATGGGTGCAATTATGACATTAATGAATGGACAAGAGTTTGAAGCAGGAGGCAAATGCAATGGACAGACTCCTGTACATGCTATCATAGGAGAAACAGAGTCTACCAACACAATGATTGTATCCAGAACCACGGGACCTTTTAAAATCCCAGTGGTAAGAGGGATTAGCAAAAAAAGCTTGATGCAAATACCAGACTAATAAATGTTTCATGTTTTTCCTGTTTTCTTTTTCAGATAAGTCACTCATCCTCATGTGAATGTCTCGGTAATAGGAAAGATTACCCCTCACTTTTCAGGACTATTGGTAGTGATTACTACTACAGTGAAGCACTTGCACTTCTTGTCAAGCACTTAGGCTGGTCATGGATTGGAACTGTGAACAGTGACAATGATTATGGAAACAATGGAATGTCTAGATTTCTGAAAACAGCACAGCAGGAAGGGATTTGCATAGAGTACTCTGTAAAATACTACCGTACGGAAAATGAAAAAATAAAAAAAGCAGTAGAGATTATTAAAAAAGGAACTGCAAAAGTTATTGTTGCATATATTTCATTTCTTGATATGGGATTACTAATTGAGCAGTTAAGTATTCAGAACATTACAGGCCTCCAAATAATTGGTTCAGAAGCATGGATAACTGCAAAAGATTACATCACACCAAGAAGCTATCATTTGCTAGGAGGATCACTTGGGTTTGCAGTAAGAAAAATACATATTGAAGGACTTGCAGATTATGTTATAAAAGCATTCTGGGACAACGCTTTTCCGTGCTCGCAGGGAGGGGGGAATTCATCTCAATATGCGTTAAATTGCAAACGATATCAGCATTTGCTTGTGCTAAAGAATTACAATGATGATGTTCCTGACCAAAGATATGCTAGTAATGTCTACAAAGCCGTGTATACTATGGCTCATGCACTACACAGTCTACTCAAATGCAAAGAACAAGACGGTTGTGAGAAAAACTTGACCATACAACCACAGCAGGTAAACAACTAAAATTTAAATGGAGACAGTCTTGTAGACATATGTGACATATGTTAATTTACCTTAGTTATAACATTTCAAATCTGTATTTTCACTAGGTGGTTGAGGCTTTGAAAATGGTCAATTTCACTGTAAAGTTTGGAGATAATGTGTGGTTTGACAGGTTTGGAGGCATAGTTCCCCTGTATGAAATTGTGAACTGGCAACAGGACTCGAATGGATCAATTCAGTTTAAAGCAGTGGGTTACTATGATGCCTCACTACCACCTGACCAGCGCTTTGTGCTTAACACTAAAAACATAAAATGGGCTGGAGGACAGCTGCAGGTAATGACAATAAACTGGTTTACGACACTAATCTTGTTGTCTTATAAACCTGGAGAACAGTACGTAATAATCTAAAAGTAATCAGGCTGTGCATTGAATAAGACACAATATGCGGCTACAGTATATATAAAAAAATATGGAAATATTAATGTTAAGAAATTCATAGCATCTCTCTCCAATGTTTTCCAGGCGATTTTCTTATCTGGCATTGGTAATTCAGAGCTAAAAACAAAGGTTTAAACGGGCAAAAATGCAACAGCACAGGGAGTGACTATATGACAAATTATGTCGTTTTGATAACGGCCATTTACATAATGTTTGTTTTCCAAAAACGTATTCACAAAACATCAGCGTAAAATATTATCCATCTCTAAAATGACTGAATGTGTAATATACAGTATATGTCCATGTAGAAGCCAAGGTCTGTGTGCAGTGAGAGTTGTCCTCCAGGCACTAGGAAGGCTGCACAGAAAGGAAGACCCGTGTGCTGTTATGACTGTATTCCATGTGCAGATGGAGAAATCAGTAATGAGACAGGTAAACTTCAGACTAAATCAAACTTTCAAACACAATGGTGTTTTCCTTTTTATGTTCACAGTGCACTTGGTTATCATTAATAAAATATTTACATACATATTTTCTTTCTAACTAATAATCAAACATTTCTTTCCAGATTCAAATAACTGCATGCAGTGTCCAGAAGATTTCTGGTCTAATACTGAGAACACTGTTTGTGTATTAAAGGCTGTAGAGTATCTGTCATTCACAGAAGTTATGGGTATAGTGCTAGTCTTTTTCTCACTGTTTGGTGTAGGAATAACTGTAATGGTCACAGTCCTGTTTTACAGTAAGAAGGACACCCCCATAGTGAAAGCCAACAACTCAGAGCTGAGCTTCCTGCTGCTCTTCTCGTTGACTCTGTGTTTTCTCTGTTCACTTACTTTCATTGGTCGCCCCACTGAGTGGTCCTGTATGTTACGTCACACGGTGTTTGGCATCACTTTTGTCCTCTGTATCTCTTGTGTTCTGGGGAAAACAATAGTTGTGTTAATGGCCTTCAAGGCCACACTTCCAGGAAGTAATGTTATGAAATGGTTTGGGCCTCCCCAACAGAGACTCAGTGTTTTTGCCTTTACACTTATACAAATTCTCATATGTGTGCTTTGGCTAACAATATCGCCTCCTTTTCCCTACAAAAATATGAAATATTATAAAGAGAAGATCATTCTTGAGTGCAGTCTAGGTTCTACTGTTGGTTTCTGGGCTGTACTTGGTTATATAGGCCTTCTGGCTCTCTTGTGCTTTATTCTGGCATTTCTGGCTCGGACACTGCCTGATAACTTCAATGAAGCTAAATTCATCACATTCAGTATTCTCATATTCTGTGCTGTGTGGATCACATTTATTCCATCTTATGTCAGTTCTCCTGGAAAATTTACTGTAGCTGTAGAGATATTTGCCATTTTAGCCTCAAGCTTTGGTTTATTATTCTGTATATTTGCACCTAAATGTTACATCATCCTGTTTAAGCCTGAAAAAAACACAAAACAACATTTGTTTGGAAAAACACAAGCTAATCCCTACTAAAATATTAATATTGCAGTGGTTATTATTGTTTTTATTTTTCAAGTATATATATATATATATATACCCTCAAAAACTGATTAAAACATAAATAAACAGCATGTAGTCTCTGTGTTAATGGTATTCATTATTCATGGGTATCCCGAGGTGGGGAGGAGGGCAGAGAGAGAACAATTAGCGTAGCTGCTGTTCATTTATTGATAAACAAGAGATAATACTGGTATGCGCCATATGTATATGCTTTGCCGAAAAGATTATGTTTTTTTTAATTGGGAGAGTGTGTTTGTCCCTGGATTAGTACCATGAAGGCTATTCCAGAGTTAAGGTGCTTTATATGAGAAAGCTCTACCCCCTTTGGTGGATTTAGCTATTCTATCAGAAGTCCGGAGTTTCGTGATCGTAGAGGGCATGATAGAAGCACTGTTAGATAAGCAAGTCTATACAGTCTATACATAGTCTATACAGTACTTAATGGGTAGCCAGTGTGGGGATGATACAATTGGTGTTATGTGATACAATTTTCATGACCTTGTAAGAACTCTAGCAGCTGCATGAGCAGGACAACTACTAAGTAGTGCATATCAATAATCAAGTCTTGAAGTCATAAATGCATGAACTTGTTTTTCTGCATCAGAAATACACAGAATATTGCTCAGTTTGGCAATTTTTTGTTGTGCTTCTCCGCCCTCCTATGCTGGCCTCACTGCGTTGTCTTTGGTTGACATTAACATTTAATTTCGAGGCAGAGGAAATTCCTATATTATTTTTAACTTAACTAATATTTTGTTACACTAATTAATATGCTATTTCTAATAATAAAAAAGATATATTTCTGGAAATCATTTTGCGACCCCGTCCTCACAACCCCCACTTTGGGAACCGCTGATCTTTGGTATCGGATGCGGCACTAAGGTCAAGTAAAACTAGTAGTGAAAAACAGCCTTGGTCTGATGCTAGTGTAACCGGGCCGAAACGCGGCCACGTCAGGATCAACAACGCGAGACATATACTTATAGAAAAACTGACTACACCACCTGGGAAGGTATGACCCAAGAAATAGAAATAAACCTTTTTGATCTTTAAAGCACACGGGTGCGTTCTCTAATAATTTTGGGTAGGCAGGAGGACGCGGGTATCATATAAAAATGCAAAACTGTTTGTTTTAATAAAAAAGTTTTATTAACAATTTAAATTCAAGATAATAGAAATGCTTTAAAAACAGTTTCACTGGTATGGAGCCACTCCGGGCACTCTTTCTCCTGGCAGCTTGACACTAAACCAGAGAATCCGTAAAACAAAAGACATAAACAAATCAAACTCAAATTAAACTAAATCACAAAAACAGGAAAATAAACTGTAGGAACACAGTAACTGACAACTGGTTAAAATAGAAAAACAAAATCAACAAACAAAATACAACAACCGACAAGGTTGAGGTTACCCACGAGGTACACTCACTGATGAACGCTACCGGCCCGTGGCTCCTCAACTCTACCAAGCAAGAAGTCGACTGGAAGTCTAGGCTCCTGTCGAACATAAAAAATAAGGACATTCCCCCGTAGCTTGGTGAGGGGTAGTGTTGTAGGCAAACAGTACCTGGGGAAGGCAAGATGTCCAATCCCCTTTTTTAGACGTGGCAACGTGCGCAAAATATCCCTGGTGGAATGACAAGGAAATGAGACAATCTGGTTAACCTGAGTCACCAATACACATTGGGCTGTGTACGTCACCATTGAATGCACAGAAGAATGGTATAACATAACACATAAAGAGACCATAGAGACGACATGGCGGTACCAAAAGTTTGTTTAATGAAACATAAGATTTTGACATAAACAGAGCATGGTGAGAAAATAACAAAAAAAAACAACACTGACTACACATTTCTAAAGGAACAGATAAACTTGCCTACCTCCCGTCCAAAACAAAAGACAAGTCCGTGGTGAGTCTTCCGGTTCCTCTAGCTGCTACACTAAACTACCGCTAAAATAAACAATGTGAAACCCATCACCAAAATCCCACCAGCTCTCAACACAACTCACAAACTAGAACACGAATCCATCCCCCATTAGGAACCAGTTGGTGAATCAGCATTTACAAAAAGTAAGCGAGACGTACAAGTCTACCAGGTGGAGCTGATAATGAGTATGAGCGAGCCCTTTCTCTTCCGGACATCAAATAGGGCGTCTTTATAGCGGTTGCCCAACCCCCCAATCAGCAATCAGCTGGACGCAGCACGGCCCCTAGGGGAATAGAAGGAATAGCAGCAGCATAGCCACCATAAAACAACATAACTACTGTTCACTCTGCATAGCGTAACACCCTCACCCTTAATAAAAAAAAATTTGGGTCAAAATTAACTATATAATTAACCAATTAACATTTTTCCACAAACCTCCACCACCTGTTGACCTGAATAAAATACTACATATTATATATATATACACATGTACTAATGTGCAACCAGTACATTTTATATATATATAAATCCCACAATTTATTTAGAAGAATATTTTTCTCAAGCACGAGACAATGCATCGGCAACTACATTGTCACGTCCTCGGATGTGTCTAATCTCTAAACTGTAACCTTGAAGAATCAAACTCCAGCGCATTAAGCGCTGGTTACAATTGCGCATGCGATCAAGAAAAACCAATGGGTTGTGATCTGTATAAACCACAACCGGGCATGCAGCACCTCCGACATAAACTTCAAAATGCTGGACGGCGAGTACAAGAGCAAGGGCCTCCTTTTCTATTGTCGAATAAGCACGCTGATTACGATTAAATTTGCGCGAAAAGAAACAGACGGGGTGTTCAAGACCATCCCCGTCATTCTGCAAGAGGACGGCTCCCGCTCCCAAGTCACTCGCATCAACAGCGATGGAAAAAGGCTGGGAAAAATCAGGAGCGGCCAGCACAGGCGCAGTAGTCAGCAGAGCTTTAACAGACTCGAAAGCGGCATGACTTTGTGTAGTCCAGTTGAATGCGACTTTCGAACTGAGCAAATCAGTGAGGGGCGAGGCAAAAGTAGAAAAGTTTTTGCAAAATGACCGATAGTAACCTACCATGCCAAGAAAACGTTGGAGGAGGATAATTCAAAATCGCCTCAACTTTAGACTGGACAGGACGCACCTGCCCACGACCAACCACTTTTCCCAAATATACCACAGTAGCCTGGCCAAACTCACACTTAGGCAGGTTAACGGTTAGATTGGCTCCCGACAGCCTGCGAAACACAGTGGAAAGATGGGTCATATGTGACGGCCAGGTGGCACTATAAATTACCAAATCATCCAAATAGGCCTCGCAATTAGGCACACCATCAAGAACGCCATTGATAAGCCTTTGAAAGGTGGCAGGGGCATTTCGAAGGCCAAAGGCCATGGTTGTATACTGTAGAAAGTGGTCTGGCGTCACAAAGGCAGAGACCTCTTTGGCACGGAGTGTCAGCGGGACTTGCCAGTAACCTTTCAACAGGTCAATTTTACTGACAAATACAGCTGAACCCAGGCGATCAACACAATGGGTAAATGTGAGGTTTTGTAACGGCATTCACCCTTCTAAAATCTGTGCAGAAACGCATGGAACCATCACTCTTTGGAACAAGTCAACATGGCGAACTCCATGAGCTATTACTAGATTCTGCAATGCCATTTTCCAACATGAATTTTACCTCACTCTGAATCAACAACCTTTTATATGGGTTTGTGCGATAAGGATGTTGTTTGATTGGGCATGTGGACCCCACATCAATGTCATGTTCAATTACCGTTGTGCGACGAGGCACATCAGGAAACAAACTCTCATGTTGTTCAATCAAGGAGATTAGGTCTTCACGCTCGAATGTAGACAGCTTAGACAAAAAGGAAACTAGGTCATTAAGAACCTCAGAATTCTACATTCTCCCTTCAATAATTTCAACAGATGGAACACGACCCTCATCCTCCAACAAGGCGCTCGCCACATCACCCTGCTGTACCGACAGAGACACATCTTTAGCTGGGTTCACCACCACCAATGAGGGAAATACTTCAACACCACACGTCTTGGACAGCGCCACTTCTATTTCGCGAGCATCAGTTTTGACAGTAGAAGTGCAGGGAGATTTGAGTTCAGAGATGGAACCTTCTCGATCACAATACAATTTCAAACGATTAATATGGCATAGTGTGGTCTTTCTCCTTCGATCTGGAGTGGAAATTACATAATTCAAATCATTCACTCGCCGTTCCACACGGTAAGGTCCACTGTAACGAGCCTGCAGAGCAGAACCCATCCCAGGAATCAACACAAGGACTTTATCACCCGGACTGAAGCTTCGAGAAACAGCCTTCTGATCAAACCTCTTCTTCATCCTCTTTTGACAAAGACCTAAATTATCTTTAGCCAACTGGCATGCACGACTTAGCCTGTTACGCATGTTGGACACGTAATCAGACAGACTGAGACACTCCTTAGGCTCCGTGAGCCACGACTCTTTCAACATCTTTAAAGGGCCACGAACCGTGTGCCCGAATACAAGTTCCGAAGGGCTAAAACCCAAACTCTCCTGCACTACCTCGCGCACAGCAAAGAGAGCAAGCGGAACACCTTCATCCCAATCACACTGAAACTCGAGGCAAAAACTCTTGAGCATGTTTTTCAAAGTTTGATGGAACCTCTCGAGTGCACCCTGAGTTTGCGGATGATACGGGCTGGATGTAACATGGTGGACCGAGCGCATAATAGCTTGAGCAAATACCCGGGACATAAAATTAGTACCGCGATCTGTCTGAATGGTTTTCGGAAGGCCAAAAAGAGAGAAAAAACGCATCAAAGCCTTAATGACGGCAGGAGCTGTGATTTTTCGGAGCGGAACGGCCTCTGGAAAACGAGTCACGCTGCACATTATGGTGAGTAACCATTGATTCCCAGACTTTGCTCGAGGCAATGGTCCAACACAATCTAATATAACGTGTTCAAAGGGATCAGACAAAACAGGAATTGGCTGTAAAGGCGCAGGCGGAATCACCTGGTTAGGTTTACCAATAACCTGACATACATGACATGTTCGGCAATATTGCACAACATCTCTCTTAATCCCTGGCGTAAAATTCTGTCAGTGGTCTTATTTACGCCAAGATGACCCGCATAGTGATGATCATGAGCTAGACTCAACACTTTATCACGAAAAGAGCCTGGAATAACAATTTGCGAAAGAACTCTCCACTCATCTTGCGCTGAGGCCATAAGAGGTCTCCACTTGCGCATTAAGACACCATCTCGTAAAAAATAGCCATACGGCGAATGCTCAATGTCTTCTTCAGACTTAGCTTCTGAAAAGAAAGAAGACAGAGATGGGTCTGTTTTCTGTTCCTTAATAAGCTGCTCTCGACTCATAGACAAATTAGGAACATCAGAAGGAAACGACAGTGAAGCAGAATTCAAGAGTAAATCACTGTCGTTAGAAAGTGAAGGTCGAGCCATAAAAGTATCGCTAAGGTTAAGTTGATCCTCAATTTCACTCTTTTTTTTATTTCTCGCCATAGCACGCGTAACCACGTTAGAGGAAAAAACCTCGGGGAAATTAATTGACACCATTGAATGCACAGAAGAATGGTATAACATAACACATAAAGAGACCATAGAGACGACATGGCGGTACCAAAAGTTTGTTTAATTAAACATAAGATTTTGACATAAACAGAGCATGGTGAGAAAATAACAAAAAAACAACACTGACTACACATTTCTAAAGGAACAGATAAACTTGCCTACCTCCCGTCCAAAACAAAAGACAAGTCCGTGGTGAGTCTTCCGGTTCCTCTAGCTGCTACACTAAACTAGCTAGCTTACTTTGGAAGACTCAAAGAGGAAAGGATATTGGTCCCCCTCCCAAGTACTTTAAGTCTCAGTGTATTGTGCATACACGGTTTAACTTACTCTGCTGTATAAAATACTAAAGGGATCGATGTGTGTGGCTTTAGGTAAGTTAAAATGTCTGTGTCAATGTGGTGGCTATCTGAAGTGTAAATATGTGAAGCAATATTACAAGAACAAGTCACATTCCAAACCCACCGATACCTAACAGAGCAAGTGAGACGCCCCTACTCCAAAATAAGTTCCACAACAAAACTTCTGATAAAATTGACTGTAACATGTAATCATTGGATTTGCTTTTTTTCAGGATGTTAGGTTTTAGCAAAAGACAAATAACCAACAAGATATGAAAAATAAAAAACTAATAAACAATGTTATTCGAACAACTTTGTCTCTGTACATTACCTCGTGGTGCACCACAACCTTGTTTATAACACTCTCTGTAATGAACACACGACTTACAATGGAATGAAACTAAATGGTTAGTATCACTTCAACATTAGCGTTTCAAAAACGTGTATCAACGTTTTTTAAAGTGACCCTTACAATTCACATATATTTATAATTTCAACAATACAACTTTCATTTACTCAACACTCGCATCTGGAATTTAGTTTCAGTTCAGTGAATACCGACTATCCAAACAAAACTCTCAAAAGTGTTTTGTGTATGGGAAGATGAATAATATCAGTCCGTTGTAACAGTGAATGCGATGTCTTGCGTTGAACGTTGAGGGCGTAGAATTATGTAGAGAGCGTTGAGTTGCGTAGAGTCCAATATACCAACTTTTCAACAATAACGACTTTCTTCACATCTGAGCCAAGACAACGTGGAAATATCACTTGGATGGCAGGGTAAACGTGAAAAATAACTTCCAGATGAACTTGCTCGATCACAGGGAAAATCCCGGAAAACATCGGTTGCGCACGTGGCCTCCATGCACGTGCGACACATGTGGAGGAAACGAATCCTTCTCTCAAACTCCAATCCCGTCCCATTCAGGTCATTCCTTCAGCCGACCACCAGGCGGGTGGCTCGGCTGAAGAAGAAGAAGCAATGGAGGGCAGCTCGGAACCAGGTGGTCCCGATTCCGGTGGTCCCAGTTCCGGCTGTCCCGAGCCTGGTGGTCACAGTTCCAGTGGTCCCGAGTCCGGTGGTCTGGATTCCGGTGATCCCAGTTCCGGTGGTCCCTAGTCTGGTGGTCTCAAGTCCGGTGGTCCCATTTCCTGTGATCCCGAGTCCGGTGGCCCGGAGTCCGGTGGTCCCAGTTCCGGTGGTCCCGAGTCTGGTGGTCTCAAGTCCAGTGGTCTCAAGTCTGGTGGTCCCGAGTCCGGTGGTCCTGTTTCCTGTGGTCCCGCATCCGGTGGTCCCGAGTCCGGTGGTCCCGAATCCGGTCGTCCCGAGTCCAGTGTCCTGTCCGGTGTGTCAGTCAGCCTTCCAGCCGGTGCCAAGCCCCATCCAGCCGGCCTTCCAGTCGGCGTCAAGTACCGTCCAGCCATCAAGTCCCTTCCAGCCGGCGTTAAGTCCCGTACAGACGGCCTTCCCGCGGGCGTCAAGCCGGCAGTCCGCTCAGTCCCTAGCCGTGTCCGGCAGGCAGCCAAGCCTGTACAGACTGGGTCCACCGGGACTCCGCGCCCTTGAGCGCCTCCTAGGGCCAAGACGGTTCCCTCTAGCCCCCCCTTGGACACTTTTGGCCGAGACCTCCACCTAGCGGTAAACTCCTTCAGTCCACACACATTTCTTCCATGAGTTCTCCCCTAAACGGCAAGACCATGTTGGTATCTCCACTAAACTCCTCCCTACTGTAGGAAGTGGTCTCTGTAGCGCGTCCCCCATTTGAGGAAGTAGCGCTTACCCAGAGGCCTTACGGTACCGGGCGGCTTCTTGCTGTTAGAGAAACAAGGCCCCCGCCTGTATGGGCCGAATGCAGGGGCTTCCCACCTTTTCAAAAATATCTGGGACCCCCTACATATCCACTGGTAGGTTACAATTTCGCAGTAGCGCTCACGCCCAGGCCAGTCACCGCCAGTCAGCTAGTGATTGTGACACGGCACAACCTCGTGGCGTTTTCCATAGGAACCCCATCTGTCAGTTTGGCACAACATTGAGAGACAGGCAGAAAGGGAACATCTCGGTTACGGATGTAACCTCAGTTCCCTGATGGAGGGAACGAGACGTTGTGTCCTTTAAGCCACAACGCGTGCTGCCCGCTGCAGCCGTCGAGAGAGGTCTCAGGCTCCTAAGCCCAAAGGTGAATGAATGAAGCGCGCCATTTACTTTTTAGGGCTCGGTTGATTAAATATTATTTATTTGAAAAGGTATTGTCTGGACCTCCACCAAAAAGAAAATATAGAGACCGCACATACCCAAGCCCAGCATTATTTTGTAAACGAGTGCAAAATATAAATGTGCTGACAAGAAGTTAGATATAAGTTAATGTAAACGTGAACTGATTTCTCATTGTTATAAATCATGCAATATACATTCTTCTGACAGTACAATAAAATCAGACTTCTGCTTGGCCTGTCTCATGCCCTGCCCTATGAGGTCACTGGCTACGTTTGCAACCATTTATCCATAATAATGATGTCTATAAAAGTGCACACACTCTGTATTAGGTCTCCTATATTTGGTAGCTCAATTTAAAGTCAGTTTTTGGGATGGTTATCATTCTGTACACGCTGCTTTTTCATCACCTTAATGCAAAGGCGGAAAACACATTTTGCAAAATGATGGGAGACCCTAAATACCCGCTGCTGTATAAGGATGGAGACATAATTATTGGAGGACTTTTTGCAATTCACAGTAAAGAGACATTACCTTCTTTTGAGTTCACACAAAAACCTCAGCCTCTCTCATGCTCCAGGTTTGTTACATTATAATTGTTTAGAAACAACTTAGCTGAAACAAAAGTATTTCAAATTGTTTTTAATGAAACTACATTGGTTGTATAATATGAATACATAATTAAACTGAATAAATATGCTGCTAACTAACATCTGGAATATTATGGAGATTGAATTAAGGAACACAATTAAATTTCAAAAGCACGAATGGAGATATTCTGTACTGTTTCACATTATTTATTTGTAATTTTCTAAACTGCTACAGTATTTTCTTGTTTGGGTTTAATGTCTTAACAGTGTGAATCTAAGAGATTTTCGGATTGCTCAGATTATGACATTTGCCATTGAGGAGATAAACAGAAATAAAAATGTCCTCCCAAATGTTTCTATTGGCTACAGAATTTATGATAGTTGTGGTTCAAGACTGTCTTCTATGAGTGCAATTATAGCTTTGATGAATAATCAGGAATTTGCAGCAGGTCAAATATGCAATGGACAAACTCCTATACATGCTATCATAGGAGAAACTGAGTCTTCGACCACAGTGATTCTGTCCAGAACCACAGGACCTTTCAAAATTCCAGTGGTAAGAGGGAATAACAGCAAAAGTTTGGCACAATAACCAGACTAATGAGTGTTTATACAATGCCTGTGCTTTCTTTTCAGATAAGCCACTCAGCATCATGTGAATGTCTCAGTAATAGGAAAGATTACCCCTCTTTCTTCAGGACTATTGCTAGTGATTATCACCAGAACAGAGCACTTGCATACATAGTCAAGCACTGCGGCTGGTCTTGGGTTGGAACAGTGAACAGTGACAATGACTATGGAAACAATGGAATGGCTATATTTCTGAATGCAGCCCAGGAGGAGGGGATTTGTGTAGAGTACAGTGAGAAATTCTACAGAACAGAGCCTGAAAAACTCCACAGGGTGGTAAATGTAATTAAACATAGCACAGCAAAAGTAATTGTAGTATTTATTTCACTAATTGAGATGAGTTTGCTAACTGAGCAGCTAAGTATACAGAACATTACAGGCCATCAAATTATATCTGGGGAGGGATGGATAACTGCAAAAAGTTTGATCAATCCAAACAGTTTTCGTGTGCTGGGAGGATCACTGGGTTTTGCATTTAGAAAAATAAATATTCAAGGGTTTTCTGATTATGTAACAAAGGAATTTTGGGAGACAGCTTTTCAATGCTCACAGGGAGATGACAATTCATCCCAAGATGCATTCAACTGCAGCAGATATGAGGATCTGCTTGTGCTAAAAAACTATAATGAAGATGTGCCAGAACAAAGATATACAAGCAAAGCTTACAAGTCAATATATGCTGTGGCTTATTCATTACACAAAGTTCTCAAATGCAAAGAACAAGATGGTTGTGAGAAAGACTTGAAAATACAACCACAGCAGGTAAATAAACTTAAAGTGTGAGAGACAAATCGTCTCTAAAGCAGTATGCAGATGTGTTAAGTATGTTAACTCACTTTATTGAAATTGTCCCAAAACTGTGTTTACACTAGGTGGTTGAGGCTTTGAAAAAGGTACATTTCACAGATACATTTGGAGATCGTGTGTGGTTTGACAGCACTGGGGGTGCTGTGCCGCAGTATGAAGTTGTGAACTGGCAGCAGGACTCTGATGGATCAATTCAGTTTAAAGCAGTGGGTTACTATGATGCCTCACTGCCCCCTGACCAGCGCTTTGTGCTTAACACTGAAAACATCATCTGGGCTGGAGGACAGCTGCAGGTAAATGCTTAGCCTCTTTCTTTAAGTATAAACTGGGAAATACAAAAATCTAGAAAAGTACTTTCAAATTGACCTATAGCAAATTAAAAAAGCAGCTGAATTTTCAGCTTTATGTACTCCAACCAATTTACATCTTGAAAATTTGATTTAAAGACGCTTTTGTCAAATATGGCACTAAACGTTGGAAGGGTAATCTGTCTAGAAAGCTACATTTTGAGAATTACATCAAAACTTTCCTCTGCAAAATATTCACTGGGCCATAAAGTGATAGAGATCTGAACAATCAGTCAAAAAGGAACAGAAGAGGGCCTAACTGAGCAAGCTGTAAGCAAAAGCAGAGCATTAGGACAAATGGTGCACAATTTTTTATACATTTTCATGCATTGTTGCCTAAGGTATAATACATCAACTAAAAGTAATTTTGTATAAATCATAAAAGAATAGAATGTATTACATGTTTTCTTGTAGAAGCCAAGGTCTGTGTGCAGTGAGAGTTGTCCTCCAGGCACTAGAAAGGCTGCACAGAAAGGACGACCTGTCTGCTGTTATGACTGTATTCCATGTGCAGATGGAGAAATCAGTAAAGAGACAGGTAAACTTCAGCCCAAACCAAACTTCCAAACACAATGGGTTTGCTACTGTTTTTGTATTCTCTTTCTACTAATCAAAATGCAGTTTGTTATTAAAGCAGTTCATTAATTATTTATCTTTTCTTTCTAACTACTGATCACAACTTCCTTTCCAGATTCAAATAACTGCATGCAGTGTCCAGGGGAATTCTGGTCTAATGCTGAGAAAAATAAATGTGTGTTTAAGGCTGTAGAGTTTCTGTCCTTCACAGAAGTTATGGGTATAGTGCTAGTCCTTTTCTCACTGTTAGGAGTAGGAATAACTTTTCTGGTCACAGTCCTGTTTTACAGTAAGAAGGACACCCCCATAGTAAAAGCCAACAACTCAGAGCTGAGCTTCCTGCTGCTCTTCTCATTGACTCTGTGTTTTCTCTGTTCACTTACTTTCATTGGTCGCCCCACTGCGTGGTCCTGTATGTTACGTCACACAGCGTTTGGGATCACTTTTGTCCTCTGTATCTCTTGTGTTCTGGGGAAAACAATAGTTGTGTTAATGGCCTTCAAGGCCACACTTCCAGGAAGTAATGTCATGAAATGGTTTGGGCCTGTACAACAGAGACTCAGTGTTCTTGCCTTTACACTTCTTCAGGTTCTTATCTGTGTGCTTTGGCTAACAATATCTCCTCCTTTTCCCTATAAAAATATGAAATATTATGAAGAGAAGATCATTCTTGAGTGCAGTCTGGGTTCTATTGTTGGCTTCTGGGCTGTACTGGGTTATATAGGCCTTCTTGCTCTCTTGTGCTTCATTCTGGCTTTTCTGGCTCGTACGCTACCTGATAACTTCAATGAAGCTAAATTCATCACATTCAGTATGCTCATATTCTGTGCTGTGTGGATCACATTTATTCCAGCTTATATCAGTTCTCCTGGAAAATTTACTGTAGCTGTGGAGATATTTGCCATTTTAGCATCAAGTTATGGTTTATTATTCTGTATATTTGCACCTAAATGTTACGTTATTTTGCTTAAGCCTGAACAAAATACAAAGCAACATGTAATGGGAAAAACACAAACTAAGTCCTACTGAGAAATACAATTAAATGGATATATTAACATTGCAGTGGTCTCATTTATTCACAGACTGCTACTGTATGCAAGTTATTTTAAGGAAATAAGCATTAAGCGGCAAAAAAACTGATAGTGACACTAATAACTTGGATAAATTAAACAAAAGTGTGTCTACATCATTTGAATTTGACCACAGTTTTACAAAACACAAATGTTCATGTTTTATATAGTTCACCTATCACTCTATGAACATTCTTTGTTTCACATTTCGATAATGAATATTATCAGAATTTTTCTGTTAATTTGAACACATCAGCTTTATCTGAAACCACCCCTCATTCATTATTACCTGCATTGTTTCATTAATATACTTGAAAGGGCAAATTAACATTAAAGTGAATTTGCAGATAGTTTCAGAGGGGCTTCTGCATCTTCCTCAGAGTTACAGCAATTAATTTGCAGTAGCATAACACTCATAGTGTTTTAGTGGTATTCTCTACCAAATGAGTGTACATCAGTTAGTTTGTATAGCCCAAGTCTAAACAGTAATTAGGCATGCTTCAGCGAGAAAGATAGAGAGAGAGAAAGGTCAAAGTCACAATTAAATTAAACATTTACATTTATTCATTTGACAGACGATTTTATCCAAAGCGACTTACAAGTAGGAGAGCATATAAACATTTTGTCAACATGCTAAACAGTAGGCCTACCGTTAGTTTACAAGGCCATCCTATTAGGAGGATTAAAGCTCAAGTAAGCAAAAGAGAGAATGAACAACATGATTTTTTTTATATAATTTTTTTTTTTTTTAATGGAATATAGCAGTGTTTATTACAAATAATGTATCCCTGCAGGTCTTATTCTCTGATGACGTTGGTTTGACGGCTAAACCAGAATATCTGTCAGTCAGCTACAAATTCAATTTTAAAATTGTCACAGTCACCAGCTGCAGTGCCCTCTAAAATTCACAAGAGGCAACTCTCCACAACACCCGGACTATCATTCACGACATTTCCCATAAGTTATTGCATGGACTCATTGTTTAATAATGCATAACTATTTCTTGTTATCTGTTTAGTTCTATCTATTTAAATCAGTTTTTGTCAGTCATTCGTAGCATGGTTTTGTGTTTATGTCACTGTTGCTTCTGTTCATTGTGTTCTGTTCACCTACTCTCAGATTTCCCAGTGGATTACCCCTTAATAAACTGTATTTGGATCCTCACCTCAGAGCCTGTGCAATTCATGACAAAAATAGCGCACCTGTTTTTATACATCTAGTCAAGTCGCTGTGGACAACTGTCAGCTGTGCCACAGACCAGAAACGCAGAGTAATATGATATGGAGATTTATTCACAATAACAAATAAACAGCCATCCTGGAGGCTGATCGGGGATACGGACAGATTGGGGTGCAAACTGCACGGGGAGCCAGGGAGTAGAGGGCTGCATTGGGATTGGGCTCCCGCGG
This sequence comes from Triplophysa siluroides, assembly GCA_006030095.1. Classification (NCBI taxonomy): domain Eukaryota; kingdom Metazoa; phylum Chordata; class Actinopteri; order Cypriniformes; family Nemacheilidae; genus Triplophysa; species Triplophysa siluroides. Next base: position 119,687 of record VCII01000424.1, on the reverse strand, counting down.
AACCCAACGTAAATCTCGCGGGAGCGGGTGGGTTTACCATTGCCGCGGGCGGGACTGGGCGGGTAAAACAAATAGTGTGGGTCCCGCAAATTATAGCCGCCAGCAAGGATGGGGTAAATTAAGTAGAGAGAGGAAGAATAAAGCTAGGATTTACTGCACAAAACAGAAGCAAGGCAAGTCCGACATTTGGACAAATTTCTCTATTGATACTGACAAAGTTGCAATAAATGTGCAAAAGTGTTAATATACAATACACATTGCTACGTTTGAATACGGTGTGTGTGCTGTTATAGGCACAGCTGAAGGCTAAGAGTTCAGGTGTATACCCTTTGTATACCCTTTCAGAAGCGAAAAGTTTTATCTAATAAAAAATGTCATTTGTCACATGTCGTCATTTGTTAAGTTATTTGTAGGGCGTGGTGCTAAACCCCCACATGAACATTATCGACCATAAGATGAGCGCTTATTTAAGCGCAAATGTTCTGTGTCTGTTGTTATGAACATTAGCATACCTCAACATTGTTTAAATGCTTTAAGCTAAATTGTTCGCGGGCGGGAGCGAGCACACGAATTGCGGGTGCGGGCGGGAGTGAAACACACACGTCGCGGGCGGGATTGATCAGAAATTCACCGGGAGCGGGATTAAAAAATCAGTCCTGCGCAGGGCTCTACCAGGGAGGTGCCGGCAGTTTGGGAGGCCATGGTGGTGCACCCCGCACCAGGAGCCAGGGAGATGTAGCATGCCCTGTGAGCCAGGGGAGACAGACAGCTGTCATGACCATGATGTCAGGAGCAGAGGAGATGGAGACGGCTGCTGTGACTTTAACACTGGAGTCTGGAGTGGAGGAGATGGAGACGGCCGGTGGAGTCTGAGTGGCCATAGCATGGAGGCTGGAGATGGTTATAAGTTTTATTAATAAATTCAAATAATAAATGTTGATTTGACGCTCTTTAACATGACATGATGCCTGATTGACTGGAATGCAATGAGGTCGGAGGTAGAACTGTCATGATTCCACTATCATGTCATGTTTATTCTTGGTCTTGCAGCGGAGTCATGGCATAGCCTTAGGTTTTGTGTGAGAAAGACATGGCTTTGTTTAGATATTGACTTGTCATGTGCTTTCTCGTGTCTCGTCGGTGTTTCCCGCCCTTTTTGTCTCGTTAGCCTTCCCATTAGTGTTTCATTACCTACACCTGCCCCTTATTAATTATCCTGTGTTTGTTCCCCTTTAAAACATCCTTGTGTTCATTGTAAACTGTACCTTGTCCATACGGTTTACCTTGTGGATTACCGTACCACCTTACCGTGTGATTACCGTACCTTGTGGATTACCGTACCTTACCTGTGGATTACCGTACCTTGTGGATTACCGTACCTTGTGGATTACCGTACCTTGTGGATTACCGTACCTTGTGGATTACCGTACCTTGTGGATTACCGTACCTTGTGGATTATTACCGTACCTTGTGGGTACCTTCCGTACCTTGTGGATTACCGTACCTTGTGGACCTTACCCGTACCTTGTGGATTACCTTACCGTACCTTGTGGGACCTTGTGGATTACCTACCTACCTTACCTTGTGGATTACTTTACTTTATAACAAACACAACTCTTATCAGAAGGGTTTAATTATTATCACAGGAAGAGTTTGACCAAATTGTTACCTTCTGCTTGCCGGTCTTACAATAATACCAAACAACAAGACTTTTGCCATTTAAAGACTCAAACAAACATAGTCCCATGCAAAACAGTTCTTCAATTGAAGCGTTGGATGCAGCACCCAGTAAATGAATCCACAGGCAAGGAAAAAGTGGAAAAAATAATCAAAGTACTTATCAGTAGGTCGTCTCAGTCCTTTTCTGATAAAACATGGGGGAAAAAAGGTAACAAAAATCCAGATGAAGTCAAAAATAGATCAAATGTCCCCAAAAGAGAAAAAGTATAATCCATGGGTTTAAGGCCCCTCAAAAACCAGTTATTCCCCAGCTCATGTTCCTCAGAGATGGGCCATTTGATCCAAAGCTGATGCTCCCAAAAACATGCCACCTCACCAAACAAAAACCCCTAACCCAAAATGGCCGCCTTACCCCTCTTATGGGCAGGCCCAATATAATAAAAGTCCTTGGCAGCCCACAAAAGTCTTCATAATTTTTGCTTACCCATAATGCCAAAAAGAATGTTTAAACCCCAACATATCTTGTAAATGAAAATAGCTACAAAACATTTTAGCTTGTGAGACATTCATATATAATTAATCTTTCACATCTTTACCCATAGTAAGTTACTATCCTGCAGGCTTTGCTGGGACAGTGTCACAACCTTACCTTGTGGATTACTTTACCTTGTGGATTACCTTGTGTCGTGTCTTGCCTTGCCTTACCCATGCCCTGCCTTGTCAAATTCTTTTTACTTCGTGATTTGTGAGTATAGTCTAGTTTTGTCCTAAGTGTTATTTTCCTCAGTCTAGTTAGTCCGTGTCCTTGTTATCTATATTATTTATCTTGTCTTGTTTTCCCCCTCGTGGGTTTTGTTTTGCCTTTTGAGCCTTTATAAAATAAATCCTTTGTTAACCCCTTCATCCCCGTGTCTGCCTGCACTTGGGTTCTTCCCCTTTACACCCGTGACATAGAACATTTACTCGCGCACACACAAACCTTTAATAAATCAGTTGTTTGGTAAATGATTCCTTTAGTAAATAAATATAATGTTCCAGCAAAATCTATAAATAATGTTGTTTTGTGTTAGCCCTGTCATTCAACTGCAGCACTTTACTTAATTCCAATCTCTTTTTCTTTCAATTAGCAACATCACCTTCTAAATATTTTATCAGGATTCAAAATGCCCTAAATAGTATGTCAATGTGCAATACAAAACGATTCACTTAATAAGGAACATAATACCTGCAGTTAATGTGCAATATATATGTGCAATAATATATATATCAGTATGCAATACTATCACTTAATCACTACTGTTACCTATCCCATTTCAAATTGAAACCTGTTGTACATATATATTTAAAAAAAATTCACTGTATAGTCTATAGTCTTATTTATTGTCTGTGGTTACATGTTTGTTTTTCTAATACCAGTCAGGGCAGTGCTCAAATTCCGTTGTATGCTAAATATACAATGGCAATAAAGTACCAATTTTTTCTGCATTTCAAGGACTGATACTAAAACATTTTTTTTACACAAGAAATGCGGCACAGCAACCTGAAAAACATGTGGCAATCTTGCACATGTCCAGCCCTATGAAGTCATCATTACTATAATCATTCATCCATATAAAATATGTCTATAAAGAGACAACTACTACATCAGGTCAGATGCATTTAGCAAGCACAGCTGAGCTCAATGTCGGGGATGTTTATCTTTCTTTGCACACTTCTTATCCATTACTGTTACGCAAAGGTTGAAAACACTGTTTGTCAAACGATGGAGAAGTCTAAATATCCATTTCTATTCAAGGATGGAGACATAACTATTGGAGGCCTTTTTGCAGTCCGAAGTATGGAAACATTACCTTCATTTGAGTTTAGACAAAGACCTCAGCCTCTGTCATGCTCCAGGTTTGTTACCTTAAAACCAATTTGAGAAACACTACAGCAGATAATGTCTTTGATACTACTATGCTGTAATATTTTCTTTTAAATAAATAAAAAAAACTAGATAACACTTTATTATCATACCATTAGGAATTGTTATTTAAGTAGAAATTGTGTACAATTTAAGTCAAATCAAATATATTTTATATATTGTGAACATGTTTAATCTCTCTGTATTTCGCTTACTAAGTTAATGTTTTCACAGTGTGAATCTAAGAGATTTTCGGATGGCTCAAACTATGACTTTTACTATTGAAGAGATCAACAGAAGTGAAATTCTGCTCCCAAATGTTTCTATTGGCTATAGAATATATGATACCTGTGGTTCAAGACTGTCTTCTATGAGTGCGACTATGTCAGTGATGAATGGACAAGAATTTGCCGAAGAGGACAAATGCAATGGACAGACTCCTATACATGCTATCATTGGAGAAACAGAGTCTTCTGCCACAGTGATTCTGTCCAGAACTACAGGACCTTTTAAAATCCCAGTGGTAAGCGGAAAAAACAGCCAAAGCTTGACACAATTACCAGACTAATGACTGTTTTACTATTTCTTATACTTTTTATTTTATTTTCAGATAAGTCACTCAGCTACCTGTGAGTGTCTAAGTAATAGGAAGGATTTCCCCTCGTTCTTCAGGACTATTGCTAGTGATTATCATCAGAGCAGAGCACTGGCATATATAGTCAAACACTTCGGCTGGTCTTGGGTTGGAGCTGTGAACAGTGACAATGATTATGGAAACAATGGAATGGCCATATTTCTTAATACAGCACATGAAGAGGGCATTTGTATAGAGTACTCTGTGAAATTTTACAGAACAGAGCCTGAAAAACTTCAAAAAGTGGTAAATGTAATAAAACAAAGCACAACAAAAGTGATTGTTGCATTTCTTTCACGTGTTGAGATGGTCAATCTACTTGAGCAGTTAAGTATTCAGAATATAACAGGCCTCCAAATGATTGGTGTGGAGGCGTGGATAACAGCAAATAGTTTAATAACCCCAAACAGTTTTCGTATCCTTGGAGGATCGTTGGGATTTGCAGTAAGAAAACTTGATATTGTAGGATTTTCAGATTATGTTGTTAAAGCATTCTGGGACACAGCTTTTCCATGCTCAGAAAAAGATGGGAATTCATCCCAAGATGCATTAAGTTGCAACAGATATCAGGATCTACTTGTCCTGAAAAAATACAATGAAGATGTGCCTGAACAAAGATATGCAAGTAATGTCTACAAAGCAGTGTATGCTGTGGCTTATGCCCTACACAGTCTGCTCAAGTGCAAAGAAGATGAAGGATGTGAGAAAGACCTGACAATACAACCACAGCAGGTAAAAAAACACACAAAATGAGAGCAAGAGGGTAACCATATTTCTGTTTGCCAATATCATGAAATGTCTTTTCACTAGGTCGTTGAATGTCTAAAAAATGTAAATTTTACTGCAAATTTTGGAGATCGTGTGTGGTTTGACAGCACTGGTGCTGCAGTAGCCCAGTATGAAGTTGTGAACTGGCAGCAGGACTCTGATGGATCAATTCAGTTTAAAGCAGTGGGTTACTATGATGCCTCACTGCCCCCTGACCAGCGCTTTGTGCTCAACACTGAAAACATCATCTGGGCTGGAGGACAGCTGCAGGTAAATGATACTAACACGGTATTGTTAAAACTAGGGGTTTGGGTATTAAATCTTACTTAAAGACTATTATTATTATTGTGTATGTAGAAGCCAAGATCTGTGTGCAGTGAGAGTTGTCCTCCAGGCACTAGGAAGGCTGCACAGAAAGGACGACCTGTCTGCTGTTATGACTGTATTCCATGTGCAGATGGAGAAATCAGTAATGAGACAGGTAAACTTCAGACCAAATCAAAGATTCAAAGAAAACTGGTTAGCTGCTCTTTTTGTGTTCTCCTTCTACTGTTCAGGATGCAGTTGCTTATCAACGGAGTTCATAATTAATATCATTTCTGTTTGTCTCTAACTATAGTGATCACAACTTTCTTTTCAGATTCAAATAACTGCATGCAGTGTCCAGGGGAATTTTGGTCTAATGCTGAGAACAATAAATGTGTGTTAAAGACTGTAGAGTTTCTGTCATTCACAGAAGTTATGGGTATAGTGCTAGTCTTTTTCTCACTGTTTGGTGTAGGAATAACTCTACTGGTCACAGTCCTGTTTTACAGTAAGAAGGACACCCCCATAGTAAAAGCCAACAACTCAGAGCTGAGCTTCCTGCTGCTCTTCTCATTGACTCTGTGTTTTCTCTGTTCACTTACTTTCATTGGTCGCCCCACTGCGTGGTCCTGTATGTTACGTCACACAGCGTTTGGGATCACTTTTGTCCTCTGTATCTCTTGTGTTCTGGGGAAAACAATAGTTGTGCTAATGGCCTTCAAGGCCACACTTCCAGGAAGTAATGTCATGAAATGGTTTGGGCCTGTACAACAGAGACTCAGTGTTCTTGCCTTTACACTTATTCAGGTTCTTATCTGTGTGCTTTGGCTAACAATATCTCCTCCATTTCCCTATAAGAATATGAAATATTACAAAGAGAAGATCATTCTTGAGTGCAGTCTGGGTTCTACTGTAGGTTTTTCTGCTGTACTGGGTTATATTGGTTGGTCTACTGGCTCTCTTGTGCTTCATTCTGGCTTTTCTGGGCCGGAAGCTGCCTGATAACTTCAATGAGGCTAAATTCATCACATTCAGTATGCTCATATTCTGTGCTGTGTGGGTCACATTTATTCCAGCTTATGTCAGTTCTCCTGGGAAATTTACTGTAGCTGTGGAGATATTTGCCATTTTAGCCTCAAGCTTTGGTTTATTATTCTGTATATTTGCACCTAAATGTTACATCATCCTGTTTAAGCCTCAACAAAATACAAAGCAACATTTGATGGGAAAAACACAAACTAAATAAAATTAACATTGCCATTTTAATTTAGCAGTGTTTTTTGTTAATTATAGGAGAGAGATTATTAATAAAAATCATAATTGTGTAAGTACAAACATTGTAGTTTCCATTTTAAATTATTGATGGTAGCAGTTCAAACAGCGTCAGGGTAAGCCTATAGACTTGATCAAGAGGTGAAAGCACTTTTAGTCTTTTAGTTTTAGATTCAACAAAATGTATAATTTAGATTAGATAAAGACAAAAATATATGATTGTAAAAAATTGTATTGTAAGAATTGGATACAATAGGATGACCTTTTGTTAGCAGGGGGTGTTGATCAAGAAACAAAGTGACAGAACATAAACACAGAAACCTGATCAATAGGATGATGCAAAGGCCCCAGTGGCTTGTAAATTTGACAGGTGTCTCCACAAACGTGAACAAAACAAATAAGAAATAATTTAATTAAAGCACAGCTGGAACCTATATTAGACTCATAAACATGTGAAGGTGTTAATTTGTTTATGTTTTCCTAAACTCAAACGCAATAAATAAACACATTATGCCACTGTTTACCATATTAGGTGTTATCATTAGGGGTCAAGCCCCGATCGAGAACAAACCTGCATTGGAAACATGGGACATTTAGTGGTTTACAATAATAAAGGCCAAATGTCAAGATTTCCATGATAAGTGGCCGAAAAATGTGCTCGTGTTATTTTTTTTACTTCCAGTCTACGACGCGCATTCATGAGAGCACCACAATGCATGCGCATCCAGGTTGTGAACTCTGCATGGCACATGCGTTGGGGCACAACCTTGATGCGCATGTGTCATGGTGGTCTTGTGACACGCATCAGAGACTGACAGGTAAGTGAAGAATATTTTGATTAAAGTGATTATTTTGTGCACATAAAGTGTATATGCTTATAACTTCTAAACGAAATGAGAGATCTAAATCAAATTTTACAAGTTGATTTATGGGCACATTCTGAGAACAAGAAAAGGTGGTGGGGCTGCGCCACCTAGTGGCCTTATAATTAAACAATACGTCAAGTAGGTTCTGATTGACTTCAAAATTGACACTGCAAAACTTTGTGCGTATCATCATTAGCATATCTTGTTCGCTCCATAGAAATTTGGTGACAGCTCCACCTAATGGTCAAAAGTAATAAACAATTTGATGGAGTTATAAGTGTTTTTAGCTTTTTAAATTGCTTAGAACATGTTTTTCAAAAGCTCATCATTAGAAATGTCCACATATGTTTCCCTTTGTACTCAAGTGTTCGTTAGTCGGCCATTGTGGGCGTCACCCTTCTGGAAATTGTGTGTATGCCGTATGTTACGTCCCCATATGTCTAGGAGATAGGGACCGTAACAGTTTGGTCAATAAAAACCCTGTTGTGCGTCAAGTGGGTGGAATAAGGCAAAATGTTCCGTAAATATAAAATCATTTATTGACAAGCATATAAATATTTAAATGGTAAGAAGGGACGTGAGCGGTGCTAAATCAAAGAAACAAAACAAAACAATAATTCTTATAAAAAATCCCTCTAAACTTATTAACCCAAACAAAAATAGACACTAACACAAAAGAACAAATCTTCCACATCAACGATGTCTTAACTAAACTATACTCTCTAACCAAAAGTACTGAAGAAAACTTACATTGGATGGCACCCGCTCCTAAACTAGTGAAATAATACAAAGGTCTCGTATCCTACGTGTTTGACGGAATGTAGGTCACGTGACATTCTTTCTGTCCACTTCTCTCCCAAACAGATTTTAATCTGACAAACACACAATTTAGCAGCACAAATTACAAAGACCGCGTTTTCACGACAGCCTTCTCTCTCTCGCCTCCTCTCCCGTAAGTAGTCACGAGGGTTCCTTTTAAGTGCTGTAGCGATCGCTGATTGAAGGATCAGACGGTGACATCATCCCAAAGGAAATTGGGAACAGGTGGATTCACGGCCCATATGATATCTGTATTAACAACACAGAGAACAACAAAACACAACCAACACAACTCACGGACGTAACACCGTATAATGCAGTAAAAATGCAGTATAACATAAACGCATTGACTAATTGCGTCGAAACTTGGTAGCCTATGGTTTGTCATGACCATATTCTGAAGGCGTTTTCTGATTGGGCTCGTTTGCTGTGGTCCGAACTTGAGTGCGATTGTTCCCGGTGTAGTGCCGAAAACACACTCCCTGACAAATTATTGTTAGGGTGATGATTAGGTGTTAGGGGGAGGGGTTAGGATTCCACTCGCAATGTTGAAATACGATGCAACCTGCATTCTTGCTCGTATCCAAGGTAAATCATCAACATTATCATCTCTTAAATGTGTTTTATTGAAGGAAATACATCATAATCGGCTTAAACGCATGCGCAGGTTACTTTACTTCCTTATCAAGTGCGCACCCGGGTCCGTGTTGCTTTCATACTCATGCGAACCCTGCCACAGTTCGAGAGCAACCAAACTAAGACCACCTCCTTCAGGTAGTCTCAGGTTCGGTAGCCGGGTTCGTTTGACAGGTTTCACATTAGCGATTTTTTATGCAAACCGCGCCCCGTTCCGAACTAAACTTCAAGTGTGAAAGCGACATGAGAGTACCTGTGATGTTTTAAGCCAGCACCCCCTAGTGGTCAAGAGATAACGCAATTAGTTTAATTGCTTAGAACATGAAAATTTCTAATTAATGACAAACTTGTCATATTCTAAACTGACTTCATAACATACTTCCTGTGTGGCGTACTGAATAATATACAAATCATACTTTTTCGAACTCCTGCAAAATATGTCAGATTTGCACTGAAATTTGGTATATAGCATCTACAGACACTCCCGACAAATGATGTTTTATTAACAAGGTTCCGCAGGTAACTAACTCGGCTGGCTTTCGATTAGCAATCACAGCAATCATCCTATTAGCCCCATAAATAGTCGACCCGTCTCGCAACATTGCTCATAAGAGAAGCACAAGCAAACACAGCAGCTTGTTTGCTTTACACGGTTATTTTTCGTTTCGACAAACTTTTCCCAAATGGGAAAACAAAACCCTAAGAAGGTTTTCATCGGTACAGGGCGGACGTAAGGTATTTAAAAGGGATTCTAATGGATTTAAAGCGCTGCAACCACGCAGCAGGCCCGATCCGTACAAGTAAACATTTTCACATCTATCTTCCCCACAGATTCGGAGAGTTTTGTATGCACTCGTTAACTTGTTCGTTCCTGGATGCGGTTGCTGGCTGCATGCTAGTTCGCTGCCAACGGGACATGAGTGTTCAGATGCTGGCATCTGTAAACAATATGTTGGTCCTGCTCGCAAGATCGGCGTATTTCTAACAAATTTAACAAACGGCACATCAATGAACAGTACAGGCGCCAAGAAAAGTGCACCTGTGCTGGCAAGCGATATCTCACGCTCGAGTGCAGTAGTGTCAGCGTGAGGTGAACAGAGGATAAAGCTAAAGATATTTTTGGAAGTAGAATCTTGCTTGTTCTATAAACACCATGCACTGTGCTTTGTTTTACCTTTCTGTGTTTTTCTGTTTCTTTATTTGCTCATGTAAAGCTGCTTTGGCACAATGCACATTGTGAAAAGTGCTATATATATATATAAATTGAATTGAACTATTCAGCTTCTTAATTGTATAAAGTATAGCCTACCAGAATGTTTTGCTAAAATAGAAAAAAAAAGAACACGCTGCAAGTTAACCCACATGCGCTCGTGTGGAAATGTTGTGAATTTTTAACCCATGTAAGAGGTTTTATATGCAAGAGGGTTAGATATTGACATTTTTGGTCACAAAATCTATATTTTCGCAGCATTACTATTTAATAGTAAGCATATACAATACTATGACATAGTATAACAGAGTAGCCATCATTACACAATACACTATATGCCATAAGTGAAACACAGAGGCCTAGTAAGCAGATGTTTCAGCTGATGAATAATCAAAATTGTACACAGACAGTGTATAACCAGTGTACAAAATAGACTGAGGGGAATGGTTGTTTTGGTTATGCTGTTACTGTAAGTTTCTTTTTGAAGGAAAAACTTAAATATGTTTAGTTTCGCCTCTAACTAGTGATCTATTTTCAAATAACTGCATGTAGTGTCCAAGGGAGAAAAATAAATGTGTGTAGAGTTTCTGTCATTCACAGAAGTTATGGGTACAATTCTTTTTTGTACAAGAAAAACCGACCGCACACTCACTTGTGCAAGCTTTTTATTAGACCGACGTTTCGGCAACAAGCCTTTGTCAAGGTGTCTAGTGTATGAAGTATTAGGCTTTTTTTCAATGTTTGCAGTACAGGCATAACTGTGATGGTGGCCATCCTGTTTTAAAGTAAAAAGGGGCAAACTTTATTTTACAGTGCCCGTGTTAGAGTGTAATTATACATTTAAGTACTGAGTAATAATAATTAACTACATGTACTTACTATAGGGTTAGGGTTAGGGTGTGGTTTAGGTGTAGTTACATGTAATTTTGCAAAATGTATAGTAAATACTATTGTTGCTACATGTAACATGTATAACAAGGTCACCATAAAATAAAGTATTACCTAAAATGGATACCCTCAAAACAGGCAACAACCCATTTGTTCTTATTCTTGACTTTCATTTTTTTTTCTTTGTTCACTTACTTTCACTGAGTGGTCCTGTATGTTACGTCAAACAGCATTTGGGATCACTTTTGTCCTCTGTATCTCTTGTGTTCAGGGGAAAACAATAGTTGTGTTAATGGCTTTCAAAGCCACACTTCCAGGAAGTAATGTCATGAAATGTTTGGGCCTGTACAACAGAGACTCAGTGTTCTTGCCTTGACACTTATACAGGTGCGTATGCACTTTTCACAACTTTTTAGCTATTCAAACCGCCAAACTGAGTTTTTTTCAAGCTAAAGAAAATCAAAGCAACACAAACAGCTGGTTGCAACATGAAAAATAGGATGATGTAAAGGCTCCAGTCGCTGGTGTCTGCCCTCAAGCTAATTTGACAGGTGTCTCCAAAAGCATGAACAACACAAATAAGAAATTCTTTAATTAAAACATAGCTGGAAGCTATATTAGAGTCGTAAACATGTAAACTGGGTTATTTGTGAATTCAAAAACAATGAGTATGATGCAACTGATCACAAATGTTTAATCACTTGTACATTTTTTATTCTTGTAGTCACATGCAGTCACATCTTAAACTATGTTAATATCATATGCAACAGTATGCAGTATTGCAATATTGTTTTAAAACGTGAAAGTACATACATTTAGGTTTAAAGTTTAAATTTGGTTTACTGTTGATGTGATGTTTAAGCTTACAGCCAGGTTTATTTGCTTCGACACCACTATTACAGCTCCTTGTACTTAAGCTTTTCCTTTATTATTTCTAGTGTAATGTTTACTGTAAAGATTTAATGTAATAATTTGGTGAAGTGTCACTTATTCAGTTCAGCATCAATAAACTCCACTATTACAATAAGGGGGCAATATCCGTCATTACAATGTTCATAGGTCTGCTGATTTTCACCAAATACACATAGGGTCTACTTATGTCAACATGCTATGATTTCGGAACGGTTTGGTAGATAAGTGACCAATAGGCCCCCAATAGGTTGTGTGGGTAAAAACTTAACTTAATATGCACACATTTCACATTTCACAATATCATTTCCATTATTTCACTAATCTAGTCTTTGTGCTCTGGAATGGATGCTGCATTTTCTTTTGAGATATGGCAGATCATTTGGCATGCATTCTGCAATACACTTCAAGTGTATATTATTAATATTGAGGGTACATTCTTTATTGCCAGGGGTGGATCTAGGGTGAGTGGATAACCCAGAGACATCCACATAATGTGTTTGAATGTATATTCTGCATCTAAAAACGTGTAGAAAATCTCTTATTTTTAAAGCACCCTGGAGCTTGGGCTGTTGTGGCATGTGCCGTTGCTAAGCAACCATTAGCTGCGCTTGCTGTGAAGACGGGAAGTTTCCGGCAAAGGATAAATGGATTTTCAGTACCTCTGCGACTGGAAAAAGTATCTTGCCGCACCACACGCTTGCGCAAACACGTTGCTCTCTGTTTGACTACACCTGCCACGCGTCTAAATTTAAAATGACGAACTTGCGTGTGCAAAAGATGCTAAATGTAAACAGCCCCTATAGCGATTCGTAAAGGGCATGTTAATAAAAACATTCGGGGATTTACTGAAAACATTTGTGGTTTCAGCCCTCTTAGCATCAACATTATCAACTTAGTTATGGCATACAGGGCGAAGGTGGCCTGACCCACAGCAGTGTAAGAGCTTACACACTTTGGAAGGGAGCCTTGGTTGAGCTTTCCATGTGGCGGCACCCAAGAGCACAGTGACGAACCATGTCCAAAGACAGCGCACAATGTGAAGAGAAATTAAAAGCTCTTTTAGACAACGTGACTCGCTGCCAAAGTGCCCAGAGAACATTCCACTCTGAAACCTGGGGGCAGATCCGCTGCACAGGCCGTTAATCCAGATTGAATCCAATTGAAATTCTTTATTTACATTTTACATTTTAGGCATTTGGCAGACACTTTTATCCAAAGCGACTTACATTGCATTATCCTATACATTTTACATAGGTATTTGCAATCCCCTGGGATCGAACCCACAACCTTGCGTTGTTAGCGCAATGCTCTTACCACTGAGCCACAGGAAAGCGAGACAAATCAACATATAGCCTCGCAAGGTTCCGAAGAACAAAAGCTGAATGAATGGGCACGCCATCTTCCTATTATACTAGTGTGTACGGGGCGGAGACTGGCATCTGGATGCCATTCACTAAGTTCCTTGACCTTTTGAATTTACAATCAGAGATGATACGTTTTTGAGTGCAAAGCCCATACTGTCGTCTCAACATAACATTGAGAGGCCGACAGAAATTGAACCATAGTTTATTGTTGTAAGGGAGAAACTGCTCAACTTATTTTGAATCTGCAGAGTAACGCGGATGTATATGCCAGAGTAACAAGACCATATGGCTCTCAATTTAGGCGTACTGCAATAACATTTTTCACCACAAATTTACTTTGGGCCACTGTTAATCTCAGGGGGGCACTTTTTCACCATTGCGCAGAACCGTTCTAATCTCGGCCTGGAACAGTTAAAATTATGTTTCCACGTAAACCTGATTCAACACGGCACGTTTACAATCTGTTCTCGGCTCAGAATTTTCGGCCCGGTTGTCTAACCGTGTTCAATCGTGCTAATAGAATGTGTTCAGAGATGCTGTGCAGACAGCGCGTGACGTGTTTATGTTTACATTATAAAGATTTTCGTTAACAGCACTGTGGTGGAAAATTTAACCATTTATGAGAAAAATTCGGTGCGATGGTGGAAAGTGCTCATACATGAAGGCCTACTCTCTGCTCCTTTTACAATCATTACATACTGTAGCCAACCTGACTTGCTTATGCCAAGCATTACATTTCCTATATCGATCTCTCTTTAAAATAGTCTAAAATAGTATTTGTTCAATATTTCTGAACAGTTTATACTCATTTCTAGATTTTCAAGCAGATTAATATTTTCAGGGGCACTGTCCTACATTCCCACAGATAAATGGCATCCATGTCTGCCATTAACAATATATACAAACATGAGTTATATACCTTACTTTTCCTTGCTCAACAAGCAGCTTACATTGCCATAAAACTTTTGTATTGATGTTAGTGTCAAAGCCATACAGATTTATCTCAGATGAAAACAGAAACAAAAAGCTGGTTTGTAACGCTGAATTAATACTCACTGCAATCCTAAAAACATTATAAAATCTTGCACATGTCCTGCCCTATAGGTCATTGCTATTCGGTTGTTATGCCAGACATCTCACACACCACCATTCTGTACTGTATATGGAAGGTCATATACTGTTTCCTGGTCCAAACGCTCAATAAAATGCTATAGGCAAACAACAAATAATGCTAATGTACGCTCATGGCGAGCTATAAACCTATCGGAAAACCGCAATCCTAACCTTTGTCTTGATAACGAAATCCCATATGACCAGTCAGCAATTTATGTTTTAAGCAATGTTTCACTTAAGCTGTTAAATTAAGTTTAAGCTGTAGCCTCGCTTGAAATGAATAGATGCTTGGACTTGAAAAAGGTATTTCTTACGTCACCACTTAACAACTGAATAATCATTCATCCATATAAATGATGTCCATAAAAGGGCAATTATTCAGGTCAGGTAAGATGAATTGGGAAACCGAAGCTGAGCTCAATGTCGGTATGCTTATATTTCTTTGCACGCTTCTTATCCATTATTGTTATGCAAAGGCAGAAAACACAGTTTGTCAAATGATGGGGGAACCTAGAAAATGTATTTTAAACAAATTATTTTATACTTTACAGCATATTTATATATTTGTTTTATAATATCACTATCATAACATCAGAAACTATATGATGTTTTAAATGGGAAAGGTGTCTAAAATTAGATATAAATCAAATACATTTTACATTTTAAATGTTACATCATTTAGTTTCCATTTCATATGTTCACAGTGTGTATCTAAGAGATATTTGGATGGCTCAAACTATGATATTTGCTATTGATGAGATCAACAGAAGTGAAACTCTGCTCCTGAATGAATCTATTGGTTATAGAGTTTATGATACATGTGGTTCAAGATTGTCTTCTATGAGTGCAACTATAGCTTTGATGAGTGGACAAGAATTTGCAGCAGGAGAAAAATGCAATGGACAGACTCCTATACATGCTATCATAGGAGAAACAGAGTCTTCTGCCACAGTGATTCTGTCCAGAAGCACAGGACCTTTTAAAATCCCAGTGGTAAGAGGCAATGACAGCAAAAGTTTGACACTGTTACCAGAGTAATGATATTATGAATGGTTCTTTTTATTTCTTTTTCAGATAAGTCACTTAGCAACATGTGAGTGTCTAAGTAATAGGAAAGATTTCCCCTCGTTCTTCAGAACAATTGCTAGTGATTATCATCAGAGCAGAGCACTGGCATATATAGTCAAACACTCCGGCTGGTCTTGGGTTGGAGCTGTGAACTGTGACAATGATTATGGAAACAATGGAATGGCCATATTTCTGAATACAGTACGGGAGACGAGCATTTGTGCAAAGTACTCTGTGAAATTCTACCGGACTGAGCCTGAAAAACTCCAAAAAGCAGTAGAGATAATAAAACAAAGCACTGCTAAAGTAATTGTTAAATGTCTTACCAGTTTAGAGATGGACAATCTGCTTGAGCAGTTAAGTATTCAGAACATTACAGGCCTACAAATGATTGGTGTGGAGGCATGGATAAAAAGCAAATAGTTTTATCACCCCAAACAGTTTTCGTATGCTGGGAGGATCGCTGGGTTTTGCAGTAAGAAAAATGTATTTCGAAGAGTTATCAGATTATGTTATAAAAGCATTCAGCTGTTCCATGCTCACAAGAAAATACGAATTAATCTCAAGATGCATTAAGTTGTAACAATTATCCAGATCTTGTGGTGAAAAATTACAACAAAGATGTGCCTGAACAAAGATATTCAAGTAATGTATATTCACGTAATGTCTACAAGGCAGTGTATGCTGTGGCTCATGCACTACACAGTCTGCTCAAGTGCAAAGAAACAGAAGGTTGCGAGAAAGGCCTGAAAATACAACCACAGCAGGTAAAAAAGATAGAAGAATGACCTGATCCTATTTCTGCCTGACATATGTTGCAATTTCTTATTTTTTTTACACTAGGTGGTTGAAGCTTTAAATATTGTCAATTTCACTGTAAAGTTTGGAGATCGTGTGTGGTTTGACAACACTGGTGCTGCCGTAGCCCAGTATGAAGTTGTGAACTGGCAGCAGGACTCTGATGGATCAATTCAGTTTAAAGCAGTGGGTTACTATGATGCCTCACTGCCCCCTGACCAGCGCTTTGTGCTTAACACTGAAAACATCATCTGGGCTGGAGGACAGCTGCAGGTAAATAACTAGATAAATATAAAACACATGCAATATATTTTTATATTGTACATGTTTTAATGTAGAAGCCAAGGTCTGTGTGCAGTGAGAGTTGTCCTCCAGGCACTAGGAAGGCTGCACAGAAAGGAAGACCTGTCTGCTGTTATGACTGTATTCCATGTGCAGATGGAGAAATCAGTAATGAGACAGGTAAACTTCAGCCCAAATCAAAGATTCAAAGAAAACTGGTTAGTTGCTCTTTTTGTGTTCTCCTTCTGCTGTTTAGAATGCAGTTGCTTTTTAAAGGAGTTCATGAATTAAATATTTTATTTCTTGTCTCTAACTTTAGTGATCACAACTTTCTTTCCAGATTCAAATAACTGCATGCAGTGTCCAAGGGAATTCTGGTCTAATGCTGAGAAAAATAAATGTGTGTCAAAGGCTGTAGAGTTTCTGTCATTCACAGAAGTTATGGGTATAGTGCTAGTCTTTTTCTCACTGTTTGGTGTAGGAATAACTGTACTGGTCACAGTCCTGTTTTACAGTAAGAAGGACACCCCCATAGTAAAAGCCAACAACTCAGAGCTGAGCTTCCTGCTGCTCTTCTCATTGATTCTCTGTTTTCTCTGTTCACTTACTTTCATTGGTCGCCCCACTGAGTGGTCCTGTATGTTACGTCACACAGCGTTTGGGATCACTTTTGTCCTCTGTATCTCTTGTGTTCTGGGGAAAACTATAGTTGTGTTAATGGCCTTCAAGGCCACACTTCCAGGAAGTAATGTCATGAAATGGTTTGGGCCTGTACAACAGAGGCTGAGTGTTCTTCCCTTTACACTTATACAGGTTCTTATTTGTGTGCTTTGGCTAACAATATCTCCTCCTTTTCCCTATAAAAATATGAAATATTATAAAGAGAAGATCATTTTTTAATGCAATCTGTGTTCTACTGTTGGTTTCTGGGCTGTACTTGGTTATATAGGCCTTCTGGCTCTCTTGTGCTTCGTTCTGGCTTTTCTGGCTCGGACACTGCCTGATAACTTCAATGAGGCTAAATTCATCACATTCAGTATGATCATATTCTGTGCTGTGTGGATCACATTTATTCCATCTTATGTCAGTTCTCCTGGGAAATTTACTGTAGCTGTGGAGATATTTGCCATTTTAGCCTCAAGCTTTGGTTTATTATTCTGTATATTTGCACCTAAATGTTACATCCCCCCGTTTAAGCCTGAACAAAATACAACGCAACATTTGATGGGAAAATCACAAACTAGGGCCTAATAAAAACATTGTTTAAACAAAATAAAAATGATTTATTTGTTTAAGAAATATTAAGAAACAAGACAAATGTATGAAAAAAATCGAATTACATACATAAAATCTTCTGAAGTCCTTTTAAACAAATCGTGTTATCAGATGTTTCACTTGGCCTCTTTTCATGCAAAAGGCTTTGGTTATAATTGTAATGTTAAATATGAAAAAGTATATCCTGCATGTGAACATAATCACTCAAACCATTTATCAAACATTTTGTATGTGCCACATCACAAAACCGTAATATTATTGTGTTTTTACAGGCACCTTGAATCTGTTTACTTTTAGTTAATTTTCATTAGCTTTACTCAAATTATGATAAACTTTTAGTATTGTTTTCATTGTTTTAAAAGTTAAAATAAGGCTAAAAAAATTTTTTGCAAGAAATTCGATTTTTTTTATTGGAGGACATAATGGGAATGTAGGTTTTCTAAGTTTCTATATTGAGCAAATGCAGTTGCAATGTGTCACCACTTCGTGGCTCTTCTAAAGGCAATAAATAAAATTTTCTCATGTATGTGTTGGCTGTTTTCTAAGCTTCTGGGTATCTTTCGGGAACAGGAGGTGGTGCTCAAGCTGAAGTGACAAAACAGAAACCACATGTTGTAACGTGAAAAAACAGGATGGCGCAAAGGCTCCAGTGGCTTGTATGTGCCCTCAAGCAAATCTGACAGATGTCTCCACTAACATGAAAAACACAAATTAGAAATCCTTCAATTAAAGCATAGCTGGAAGCTATACTAGACTCATAAACATGTACACGTTTTAATTGTGAATAAACACATGATGCAACTGTTAATTAGTTATTTTCTTGTTTCTATGCCTATGAAAATCAAGCTAATGACACTTTTTTGTGATTTACTGTTTTCTACCAGATCCCAATCTCTTAATTACATTTAAAACTTTAGCCTGGTTTTCACAGACAGTTTCTTAGTATTTAACTTAAAATGTAGTTCTGTATAAACAGTAATAATAATATGAAATAATAAAGTTTTAAAAGCTTCTGCTCACAATGCAGGCCTATCATCGTACCAAAATGGTATATTTAAAAAATACTCATGTGGATAATTAATTCAGATATGTGCAACTCACATGGCATGTCAATTCGTGTGACATGCTATACTTCATCTCTACTATGTTTAAAAAACACATTTTTAAACATCACTATGAACGTTAGCCTTGTGTAATAATCGTGTGTAAAAGGCTGTATAGTTTCTGTCGTTCACAGAAAGTATGGCTATGCTAGTCTTTTTCTCACATGTTCTTGAAAAACAATTTTTGAATACATGAAAAGATGTCTTGAATGTCCCAAAAATATCAATAAAAAATGTTTGACCAAAAATTAAGTGATTGCCTTTTGTCTTTGCAGGGCAGTACTATTGTACAGGTATTAGTGGCTTTCTTGTTTAATCACAGAAGATTAGAAACAGAAACAAAGAACAATAAATATGTGGGGAGAAATTAAATTTCGAATGAGCACTCCTTATGAATATTTTAAATTAACTTTTTGAAAAACTTGGAACTGTGACGCGGAGCTGACCTGGGATCAGCATCACCTGGGCAATAGCCCGGCAGCTAGCGCTGATTGCGGGCATAAAGGCCGCGTGCATAGAACACTCGAGGTCCTGGGTCGAGAGGCTCCAACCGCTGTTTCCATTTTTTAATTTTTCTCCCTCCATTTACCAATAACAGTGTGTCAATTCACTCCTATAAGCATAAATACACTTGGCCTTAATAACCACATGATTTCACATCAGCACGTGGGTGGACATTTCGATGATACAACACACAAGGACAATGATAACACCAGACATTATAACATTTACAGTATAAAGACTTACTGTATGCTTTCAACATGGACCTAGGCACTGCTAGACAGATCTTCTTTTCAAACATTATAAACTGCAACATAAACAACACTTGCACTCCTTTTGCTACTGTTGAGTATGTACAATGCTTTATATTTCACTTATCCATATTTTGTCAAGTAATTACTTACTGATACATTATTATGTTTCAGAAAGATTTCAAACATCGGACGAACAGAACATGATGCAAGCAGTGGTCTCTGTACAGTATGACTGGACTCTACTACAGAATACTACTATACACTACCAGCAGGAGGCAAGCAACCCGAAGTGTTCAAGTATATCACATAAGTAATGTTTCATTGTGGTACAAACAGGGTTTCAAATCACTAGGAAATTTTGGGGTTACTTACTGTATGTATCTTTTTGCTCACTCTCTTCGCAGGAGAAATTTGTGCAAACCAAACCTGCGCAGATTTAGGCCTAATATTCAGCTGTTGTTAAATGCACAGCATCAGCGCATATTTAACTTACTCAAACTTGTTTCCAAAAGGAAATCTCGAACCTCAGCTCGATCCTCGGCTTCCTCATCTCCAGCTTCAAGATCCTCGTGGCGAGACGGCTTCTCTCACCGCAGTCGCGAAAACCGTCTTTCACGCTCTCCTCACCAGTGGCTCCACCCGTACACAACGTCCGATAATTCTCCTCGACAACGCCGCCGCGATTCCCTCAGAACAGACGACAGCATTCAAAATTGGACTAGGGCCAGTCTCCAGAGCTCACTTAAAAGTAAGGGCATCCGTTTCAATCGCCAAGACAATAAAGCAAAGCTTTACCAACTGTATCCACCAAAACTTCCACATCAACGCAAGCTAATCTGTCAACACTTCTGGCATCGCCAATCCAGCTACCTTCCGCCAACCGTGATGTCATGCGGCAACTCCCTCAGCCAAGGCTCCAGCCAACAGCGCTAGCTCCCCTTACAGGAAGTCCTGCCGTAACGCAACCCATTTTAATTTCACCCGATCTCACACAAGCCATGTCTTTTCTCCTCTCGTCGCTCTGTGCACAAACCAACCAAAATCTCCATCCACCCGCATCCTTTCACCCAACCATCCACCCTCCTCCCCTCCTGTCTCTTCCTTCATCTCGTTTACTATCCCCCCAGTCCAGCTACACCACCCAGCGCCTCAGGACGCCCTTCTACTCACTGGCCAATCTGAAGTTCCACAACCTCTAACTCTTCTTCCTTCCAATCCGTCCCTCGCCACTTTCCTCCCCTTCCCTAACCCCTCCCTCCCACATTTCACATTTACTATGCCAGCTAACCGTACCTCTTTTCCCTAGCCACAGCCACAGCGGCTCCCCGCCAACCAGGCCAGCAGCCCATTGCCCTTCTCCCTTATCAGCAGCCCTTCGTTCCCAAATTCTTGCGGGTAATTATATTGATTAAGCCCATCTTCTCCAGCCATCCCTCTTCTCCATTAGTCAGCCTAGAGAATTGCAAACCAGTTTAGGTCCCATGCATCTCAGTAATCCCATTCCATCCCGTTCCAAAAATCTCACCCCTTCCGAATTCGCTCTTGCCTTCTCCATGTTTTGCAATATCATATGCTCCGCATACCCAGACCGCTGAGCTGAATTATAGGAATACCTCTCTATCACCCTTGACCTGGCAGTCCGCTTCTTAGGAACTAGCTTTTACAATTATTACTGGGGCCCCCTCGACTCCGAACTCTGGTGCAGAGTCTTCGCAGCCCAAGCATCATCCTCGTGTGAACTCTGCCCAGCCCCCTCACATCCAGTGTCTGCCTGCTCCATCATAACTCTCCTCCAACCCCAACCTTCCTCACACAAATCACCAGTAAGCAATAGCATTTCTCTAGCAGCACCAACCCCCACCCGCCATCATCCTAAAGCCAGCAGGCCCTTCAGATAAAATCACAACTTCCAGAGGCGTCGACAAACGAGGCTGTCCAATACTATATCAGGGAGGCAGAATGGTGTGCAATAACTTCAACCACTTAGGCTGCACCCTTTCCAACTGCAGACTTCTTCACACCTATTCCTTCTGCGGCAGAGCCCATGCAAGGAATTGCTACTCTCACAACCCTACAACACCTACAGGATGGCTAACAAAGCATCTCAGCCCCCCATGTAAGGTAAAGTCCCTCGCCTCTGCGTTAAAACGCAACCCTGACAAAGAATTTGTACATTTCTTAATTAAAGCTTTCACTAAAGGATTCCACCCAGTCATAGACATTACTCCTGATACTTCCCATTCATCTCACAACCTCCAGTTCTCCATGCTAGAACCCAACATAGTTGACACCCTGCTAGCAGACGAAGTTAAAAACGGATTCATGATAGGCCCTTTTCATAGACCTCCATTTCCCGTCATATGTATCAGCCCCATAGCAGGTAGCGTCCCTTTCCGACCCGGCGATAGGTCGGGCCCGATGTTATTTCCCTTGGGTTCATCCCGTCAGGGCCGCTTGGAGTTTCCTTGCGGGCTGCTGACGGGGAGATGCTCTCCTCCGCAATGGTCTACGTCTCTGGACCAGAGGGACTGGGCTGCTGCGGACTAGACTGCGCTTGACGACGTGACAACCTATGGGTGGTCACTCACAACAGGGCAATATCTGCTGTATCGCCTCAGTCTGCTTCTGTACCGCAGAGAAACTGCACGTCCTCCACGGTGTCACCGAACAGCCCGGCTTGCGGGATGGGTGTGTCCAGAAGGCGGGCCTTCTGAGCATCACTCATCTGTGCAAGATCGAGAAAACGTATACACCCTGGACGGGAGCCAAGGCCCCCCCCACCCAGGTGGCCGCCGCCTGCGGGCATAGATGCACCGCGGCAGCACGCTCCACCTGGGAGATGTCCACGCAGGCTCGGGTCGCTCCGCCATCCAGGGAAGTCACAGCTACAGAGCACGTCAGTCTGAAGCGCGCCGAAAGGGGTGCATTCCATGACTTTGTGAGCTCCTCATGCGCCTCCGGGAATAATGGAACCAGGGCCGTGCACGGCTTTTCACCGCGCTCCGACCCCAGAAACCATGAATCAGCCGTGAGCACTTCGGGGAGGGCGGAGTACCGCCCTACAACCCGATGCTCACGGCCGCTTTTGGGCGGGAGCTCAGAGAAATCGCAAGCGTGTGATGCCAGAAGGTAGCTGTCCGATGCTATGACAGAGATTTCGTCCTCATCCCACTTCCGAACGGTCTCATCCAGGTGAGCTTGGCGGAACGACATCCATAGGTCGTGTCACTTGCAGTCGCGTGAGAATGGGACGGCTGTCTCACGAACGTCGATGCGGGCATCAACTCCTGTCGGATAAAATTTGCTCACTCTGTATGTCCGCTCTATCGCCGTAGGTACGCGGATAGTGCAACATACGTGGGCGACCCGGCGCGGGCCTGGCGAATCCCATTGGCGTTTAGAATTCCTTTCCAGGTTCTCCAGATAGTCTGCACACCAGTATATTATCTGGAGATGCAAGCTGTCAAGTTTGCATATGTTTTTCACAAACTTTTTGGATAATCAGGTTGGTACTTGTGAGATTTTATTTTCGTTTTAACAAGCTTTCATTAAAAAATACCCATTTATATACAAACATGATTTATCTTCCTTACTTTTGCCTTCTCAACTAGCAGCTTACAGTACATAAAACATCCACATTGACATAGTGTCAACAAATTCATAAAGTTTTGGCTGTCAAGTTGAATAAAACTTTTTTAAACATGCCACCCTTAAAACATGATACAATCTTGCACATGTCCTGCCCTATGAGGTCATTGCTATAACCATTCATCCATATAAATTATGTCTATAAAAGGGCAACTATTCAGGTCACATCAGATGAATTGGGAAACCGAAGCTGAGCTCAATGTTCGGGATGCTTATATTTCTTTGGACTCTTCTTATCCATTATTGTTATGCAAAGGCAGAAAACACAGTTTGTCAAATGATGAGAGAACCTAAATACCCGTTGCTGTCCAGGGATGGAGACATAACTATTGGAGCACTTTTCGCAGTCCGAAGTATAGAAACATTACCTTCATTTGAGTTCACAAAAAAACCTCAGCCTCTGTTATGCTCCAGGTTTGTAACATTGAAAACTATTTAACAAATATTACATCAGATAATGTTTTTAATAATACCATTTGTAAATGAACGTACATTGCAGCATATTTACAAGTTTATTTTAAAATATCATAACATCAGGAATTGTTATGGTCATTTAAGAAAAAATATATACTTTCCATATTTTTTCACCTAAAAACGTTTAATCATTCAGTTTTGCCTAATGCTTACATTTTTTCACAGCGTGAGTCTAAGAGATTTTCAGATGGCTCAAACTATGACTTTTACTATTGAAGAGATCAACAGAAGTGAAACTTTGCTCCCAAATGTATCTATTGGCTATAGAATCTATGATACCTGTAGTTCAAGACTGTCTTCTATGAGTGCAACTATGTCAGTGATGAATGATCAGGAGTTTGCAGCATCGGACAAATGCAATGGGGAGACCCCTATTCATGCTATAATAGGAGAAACCGAGTCTTCTGCCACAGTGATTCTGTCCAGAACTACAGGACCTTTTAAAATCCCAGTGGTAAGAGAAAATTACAGCAAACATTTGACACAGTAACCACATTATGAAATTATCCATTTTTCATTTACTTTCTTTTTCAGATAAGTCACTCAGCTACATGTGAGTGTCTAAGTAATAGGAAAGATTTCCCCTCGTTCTTCAGGACTATTGCTAGTGATTATCATCAGAGCAGAGCACTGGCATATATAGTCAAACACTTCGGCTGGTCTTGGGTTGGAGCTGTGAACAGTGACAATGATTATGGAAACAATGGAATGGCCATATTTCTAAATACAGCACAGGAGGAGGGCATTTGTATAGAGTACAGTGAGAAATTCTACCGAACAGAGCCTGAAAAACTTCAAAAAGTGGTAAACGTAATTAAACAAAGCACAGCAAAAGTGATTGTTGCATTTCTTACCAGTTTAGAGATGGACAATCTGCTTGAGCAGTTAAGTATACAGAACATTACAGGCCTCCAAATGATTGGTGTGGAGGCGTGGATAACAGCAGAGAGTTTAATCACCTCAAACAGTTTTCGTGTGCTGGGAGGATCGCTGGGTTTTGCAGTAAGAAAAATAGATATCGAAGGGTTTTCAGATTATGCTATAAAAACATTCTGGGACACAGCTTTTCCATGCTCGCAGCAAAATGGAAATTCATCCCAGGATGCATTAAGTTGCAACAGATATCAGGATCTTCTTGTGCTGAAAAATTACAATGAAGATGTGCCTGAACAGAGATATTCAAGTAATGTCTATAAAGCAGTGTATGCTGTGGCTTATGCCCTACACAGTCTGCTCAAGTGTAAAGAAAACGATGGTTGTGATAAAGGGCTGACAGTACAACCACAGCAGGTAAACAACACAGACACTATATGACACCCAATTTCTTACAACATGTAAAAATTTCTTTATATCTTTACACTAGGTGGTTGAGGCTCTGAAAAAGGTCAATTTCACTGTAAAGTTTGGAGATCGTGTGTGGTTTGACAACACTGGTGCTGCAGTAGCCCAGTATGAAGTTGTGAACTGGCAGCAGGACTCTAATGGATCAACTCAGTTTAAAGCAGTGGGTTACTATGATGCCTCACTGCCACCTGACCAGAGCTTTGTGCTTAACACTGAAAACATCATCTGGGCTGGAGGACAGCTGCAGGTAAATGATACTAACACGGTATTGTTAAAACTAGGGGTTTGGGTATTAAATCTTACTTAAAGACTATTATTATTATTGTGTATGTAGAAGCCAAGATCTGTGTGCAGTGAGAGTTGTCCTCCAGGCACTAGGAAGGCTGCACAGAAAGGAAGACCTGTCTGCTGTTATGACTGTATTCCATGTGCAGATGGAGAAATCAGTAATGAGACAGGTAAACTTCAGACAAAGTCAAAACTTAAAAGAAAACTGGTTAGTTGCTCTTTTTGTGTTCTCCTTCTGCTGTTTAGAATGCAGTTGCTTTTTAAAGGAGTTCATAAATGAAATACTTTATTTCTTGTCTCTAACTTTAGTGATCGCAACTTCCTTTCCAGATTCAAATAACTGCATGCAGTGTCCAAGGGAATTCTGGTCTAATGCTGAGAAAAATAAATGTGTGTCAAAGACTGTAGAGTTTCTGTCATTCACAGAAGTTATGGGTATAGTGCTAGTCTTTTCCTCACTGTCTGGTGTAGGAATAACTGTACTGGTCACAGTCCTGTTTTACAGTAAGAAGGACACCCCCATAGTAAAAGCCAACAACTCAGAGCTGAGCTTCCTGCTGCTCTTCTCATTGATTCTCTGTTTTCTCTGTTCACTTACTTTCATTGGTCGCCCCACTGAGTGGTCCTGTATGTTACGTCACACAGCGTTTGGGATCACTTTTGTCCTCTGTATCTCTTGTGTTCTGGGGAAAACAATAGTTGTGTTGATGGCCTTCAAGGCCACACTTCCAGGAAGTAATGTCATGAAATGGTTTGGGCCTGTACAACAGAGACTCAGTGTTCTTGCCTTTACACTTACTCAGGTTCTTATCTGTGTGCTTTGGCTAACAATATCTCCTCCTTTTCCATATAAAAATATGAAATATTATGAAGAGAAGATCATTCTTGAGTGCAGTCTGGGTTCTACTGTAGGTTTTTCTGCTGTGTTGGGTTACATTGGTCTACTTGCTCTCTTGTGCTTCATTCTGGCTTTTCTGGCTCGAAAGCTCCCTGATAACTTCAATGAAGCTAAATTCATCACATTCAGTATGCTCATATTCTGTGCTGTGTGGGTCACATTTATTCCAGCTTATGTCAGTTCACCTGGAAAACTTACTGTAGCTGTGGAAATATTTGCCATTTTAGCCTCAAGCTTTGGTTTATTATTCTGTATATTTGCACCTAAATGTTACATCATCCTGTTTAAGCCTGAACAAAATACCAAACAACATTTGATGGGGAAAACACAAACTAAGTCCTACTGAGAAATAAATTAACATTGCAATTTTAACTTAACAGAGTTGTTATTGTCAATTTAACATTTTTATATAGTGTATATAGTAATTAATATTAAAATGCTAACATAAACGAACACTTCACCACATATTTACAATATATATATATATATATATATATATATATATATATATACACAGGATGCACTTGCTGTCAGACTCTTTAAACAAACCCATTTTCAACAGATGTTTCATGCAGCATGTGCAAGTCACTTAACATAAAATGTAAGTTATTTTTTTATTTTTTTAGAAAATCATGTGAACTTGATTTACTGTATTCTTATTTACTACCTTGAGCAAGTGATGTTGCACTACTGATTGATCACATTGCGGCTCTTCTAAAGGCCAGAAATAAAAAGTGGAGCTTCCTGTTTATGTTGTTTGCTCTTGACTTACTTCCTGGGAGTTCTCTATACACACAACATGTTGCAAACTGAAGAACAGGATGATGCTAAAGCTCCAGTAACTTGTTCATACCTGCAAGCAAATTTGACAGGTGTATCGAAAAACATGAAGGACACAAATAAGAAATCCTTTAATTAAAGTTCCAATGTGTAATTTTTTGGAGGATCTATTAAAAGAAATGCAATACAATATACATAACTATTTCTTCAGATATGTTTAAAGAGCTTACACGATGAAGCGTTATGTTTAATGAGCTATTTCTATCTCCATGCATCCCCTTGCATATAATTCTGTCAGCTATCATAATGTTTCGAACGGGAGAGGTGGAGTGAGCAGTTGGTTGCAATTTGCTACCTTGCCGCTAGGTTTTAATGACTGGACCTTTAAAGCATAGCTGGAAGCTACATACTCGTAAATATGTCAACTGGTTTAATTGTTTTAAATAAAAAGCAATGAATAAACACATGACTACAACTGTTATATCAGGCATAATAATTTAATTGGATATATTAAGATTGTGAAATGAACACACCTGGGGCAGGACACTCGTGTATTCAGCTCCATTATCCATGTTCTGTATGTTTTAATAAATTATTACATATTAAGTTAATTTAAGGAAATATGCACTTATTACTTCAAGTTTCAACAAGCAGAGAATTCAGATGTTATGGGGTCACTACCCACAAAACACACATGCTCCAAATTTGAAGAATTTCTCTTTATTCAGATAAAAGTCACTCATTGAGAGCTGCTGATATTGACAAAGCAACTTATCATTGTAGTACAATCCTTTTTAAAGCTACGGCCCTGCTGATATACTTTACTTTTTTATGTGGCCCTAGTGACAACTTGATAACTTTGACCGTTATTGGTCACTCACCCATGATTTACTGCTATATTTGTCATACAATCTAGTTCTGTCTAGTTCTAGTATCCAAGGTGTTAAAATGTCTTTTTTAATGTTTTATGTCTAGAGACAGAGCTCGAATTGAAGTGTGGCTGGGGGCATCCGGGACCCCCCATAAGGCATTAGGGACCCCCATAAGAAGTAAAAAATAGACTAAGGGGGTCCCTCAGATATTTCTATTTTAATAAAATGATAATGACAAATGTGATTAAATTCATGCAATGGATATGGTAAATTTTGTGAATTAATTATTTACAATTATTTATATTATGTTTGTTTATGGGCTAGTTGTCATGTCTCTTTAAATTTTAAACGCCCCACCCCACGTCTAAAGACCGCTAAGCGCAGGACATCGTTGACATGAATGCTTGATTGGCGTCGCTCCGGTGAAGCTCACTTCAGCTTAAAAATGGACAATAATAAACCTCCACTCACAGTCGGGAAGAGGAAGCTTCTACTTTTTAAGTTTTTAAGTTTCTCTCTCTCTATATCTTTCCACTATATTTATCAACTCCATGTCGGGGCTTTTGTATCCTTGCGTGAATTATTATTAGGCCTGGTTCTGGGGTCCTAGAGATATCGATGAAGATGAGTGACAGCTCAGAGTGCAAAGTTTCGGGAATTACATCGGCATATAAATGCGGGATTCACTCTTGAAATAGATATGATTTACATATTGATAGCCATAGTAAGTTCCTGAATAAAGCAGACTTTTGGACTGAAATGGTTGAAAAGTATGCTGACTGACAGACTCACGCATAACAGTCCCTTGCCGCCACCTACTGGAGCTAACTATGTAAACTGCACTTAAATCTTTGAAAAATCCCCACAACACTAACACAAAGACTGACAGCCGGTCTTACCACAATTTATATTTTTAATATCTAATAAACTAGTTTCTTGCATTTAAACAGATTATTTGGAACAAACATTATTATCACAAAGTGTCAATCATCCAGTTGTTTTTACGGAAAATAGTAAATACTACATTGGTAAATAATGCTAGAATTATTCTGTTGGACATAAACTACTCAAAAGTATTTTCTGTTCACCAAGCCTGCATTGATTTTATCCAAAATACAATAAAATAAGCCTGTTATTTTACCTAAGCCTGTTTAAAAAAAAAAAGTATATAGATATGCATATTATGATCAAATATATTTTGTATAAATTGTATATTGCGAGACTAACCCCCACCCCCACCAAAAAAAGTGGTGATACATTTTCTGTATATAAAAGAAAGTTACAACATTTTGATTGGTTTTAAGTATGAAACATAAGTAAACATATAAAACAATTTAAATACAAATCTCCTTTAAATTATTATATATTTTTAATATTTACTAATATATTTTTTCACAGTGTGAAATACGCCTTAAATGCCTAAACCCTCAAAGGGCCACTGATGTAATATTTCAACATTAACTTTAGCTCCACTAAAATAAACCCTTACTTTTTTTTATAATGTTAAAAACTGTCTTTTTACTAGGTGGTTGAAGCTCTAAGGTAAAATATCACTTTTCTCTTGTGCTTCACTCTTGCTTGGCTTGGACGCTGCCTGATAACTTCAATGAAGCTATATTCCACTTAAAGCGGCCCTTCAACGGTATTTCATGTATTCTGACTTCTTTACAATGTTAAACGTGCCGTCTTCTCATGCTTAACATGGTCAACTTGTCAAAAAACGTGATGGGCGTATTACATAGTATTTCTGTGCTCGATACACTCCCCCAGCGATTGTACAGGTTTCTGATTTTTTTTCGAAATATAAAACTGTTTTGTAGCCATTTTTCTTAGTCCCTTATTGGACAATTCTCCCGGAAAAGCATGCGGCAGCAAGGTGTCACGATTCTGTTCTGTGTTTCCCTGTTATTTTGAACTTTTACTTTATTTCCTGTTGTGTGCCATGTTTGTATTTCTTTGTAGTTTTTTCTTGTTAGTTAGTTTCCCCAGGTGTTTCTTGTTTCCTTGTTATCCCAGTGTATTTAAGCCCTAGTGTTTCCTTTGTTTGGTGCCGGTCTTTGATTCATGCTTTGTTTTTATGCCGGTCTTTGTTTCATGCTTTGTTTCTGTGCCGGTCTTTGTTTCTGTGCCGGTCTTTGTTTCATGCTTTGTTTTTGGACGGTCTTTGTTTCATGCTTTGTTTTTGGACGGTCTTTGTTTCATGCTTTGTTTTTGTGCCGGTCTTTGTTTCATGCTTTGTTTTTGTGCCTCCTATGTTCTGTGGATCTAGGTCTCAGGCTCCGCTGCCCAAGGAGCTGAGCCAATTCTGGAAACCTGCATGCCCTAAGTTGAGGGCGGTGAGCCCTGTGTTTGTGGTGACCGCCAGTCCAGAGCCCGCTCGCAAGATGACCACCAGTCCACAGCTTGCTCGCAAGATGACCGCCAGTCCAGAGCCCGCTCGCAAGATGGCTCCAGTCCAGAGCCCGCTCGCAAGATGGAAGACAATCCAGAGTCTCCAGCCATCATGGCCGACCAGCCAGAGTCTCCAGCCGTCATGGCCGCCAAGCCAAAGTCTCCAGCCGTCATGGCCGCAAAGCCAGAGTCTCCAGTCGTCCTGGCCGCAAAGCCAGAGTCTCCAGCCGTCATGGCCGCCACACCGGAGTCACCAGCCATCACGGTCCCAGGTTCGGTGGCATCTGTTCCTGGGGAGTTGTACTGGGAATCAGCTCTGCCAGTTGTTGCTGCTGCTCTTCTCTGTGTTTGGGCTGTGCACTGCTCTCCGGTTCTTGCTAGTGACGAGCTGGCGCGCTCCAGAGTTCCCCGAGCCGGTCCCGTCCGGCGTGCCAGAGTTCCCCGACGCCAGTTCCCCGAGCCGGTCCCGTCCGGCGTGCCAGAGTTCCCCGAGCCGGTCCCGTCCGGCGTGCCAGAGTTCCCCGAGCCGGTCCCGTCCGGCGTGCCAGAGTTCCCCGAGCCGAGCCTCCCGTCCGGCGTGCCAGAGTCCCCGAGCCGGTCCCGTCCGGCATGCCAGTTTGTTTTGTGTCGGTCTTTGTTTCATGCTTTGTTTTTGTGCCTCCTATGTTATGTGGATTGCCTAGGTTTGTTTTATCTTATATTATTTTCAATAAATCTACAATGCACTTGGATCCACTTCTCTGCCTGGTTACTTTTCATCACACAAGGAGAGCAGGAGAAGGAGCATGCGCAGACATCACTTTAACTTGTCTGCAGGAGAGAGAGAGAGCATGCGTTCGAGAAGATCAGGTGTTTGTTTGTTCACTGCATGTGGGTGATGAATGTTATATAAACTGTGGATATAACGCTTGATTTGGAGATCGTTTGAAACTGATATATGGAGCCATCCCAGTGCTAAAAGATGCTGGTCCCCGCACGCGCCGTATGTTTTCGGGAACAATCGTAAAGCTGTATCTATCTTTTATAAATGTGATCAAACTAAATACTCTTCGAAGATACGAAGTATGCAATACTACTTTACAGGTACTCAAGATTAATATGATTAATATTGGCATTATTTATTAAATCATAAATTGGCCGGGTTAAGTTTACCATTGATTACCATACATTTTGTCCAGTGTTTATGTACTACACCCTTAAAAATATATTTATTAATTCAATGGCTCAGATATTAATTTGGGCAAAGTTTGTTGTAGGGATGTGTGATGTAAAGTAGGCCATACGTATATATTAAGTAGGTACAATTTTCTTACAAGAACTCACGTTAGTTCACTCATGCATTAGTTTCTGCGAACACAAGAGAGGGTAAGTACCATCCTTTTATACTGCGCTGATGATAGGCTAACCAGTAATTAATTATGATGTGAGGAGTCTTCCTGAAAAATGATTCTGATATTCCTGCCTGAAGATAAGGCAGGGGCGGAGCATACCCCAAAAGAAAAGGTAAACAAAAATTCAAACCACCGGATGATGTATCTCCTTGCAGTTCCTAAAGGAGAAAGTAAGTGTTGGTCAGCCATGGTTTAAACATGAACATGAGGTTACATTATACGTGACTTCTATTGATGGTGGCATGAAACATTTCTTAAGGGTAAGTAGTTGCAAATCACTATTTTACCAGAACCTCCAAAAGTGATTACAGGCTTGATGAAGCCAAGTGAACTAGCCAGAGCCTTCACCGGCAAATTGGGCTTCGAAAAGCCTTCAAATTCTCCAGAAGCCTGCACGGGCTGAATGGGCTTGCACGAGCAAACAGAATTTCCCCCAAAAGAATTTTCCAGAGGCCTGCACAGGCTGAATGGGCTTGCACAAGCCAACAAAATTTCCCCAACAGAATTTCCAGAAGCCTGCTCAGGCTGAATGGGCTTGCACAAGCCAACAAAATTTCCCCAACAGAATTTCCAGAAGCCTGCTCAGGCTGAATGGGCTTGCACAAGCCAACAAAATTTCCCCAACAGAATTTCCGGAAGCCTGCTCAGGCTGAATGGGCTTGCACGAGCCAAAATAGTTTTCCCCAACAGAATTTCCAGAAGCCTGCACAGGCTGAAAGGGCTTGCACAAGCCAACAGAATTTAACAGAAGCCTGCACAGGCTGAATGGGCTTGCATGAGCCAACAGATTTCCCCCAACATAATTTTCCAGGAGCCTGCACAGGCTGAATGGGCTTGCAAAAGCACAAAAAGAAATCATAAAATAAACGTCAAATATAAAAACGACAGAGCCTGCACAGGCTGATTGGGCTTGCACGAGCCGACAGAATTAACTCAAATCTTACAGAGGCTGATATGAGGCTTGCCCAAGTCGTGCTATAAGTAACCTATACTTATGCCGCCACCACCACCAGTAATTGCAAAGTAAGTACCTTAAGCTTGTGGAGAACGCCTGCTGAGCATCCAGGATGGTTTTAGAATCCAGTCTTAGTGTATCTAGGATGGGGGTTTCGTGCGACGGAAAATCAACCAATAGAAGGTCATCGAGTAGATGCAGAATGAATGGAATCTTGCAGACGTTAAGCAGGATCCAACACAGTGCCTCTGATAGATTGTTGAATATGTGCGGACTACTCCTGCAACCAAAAGTGAGTCTGACTGCAAAGTAAAATTTTGACTGTCATTTAACGCCGAAGAGAGCCCACTCAGCAGGGTGAGTAGGAATAATCTTAAAGGTGTCTGTGATGTCAGCCTTAGCTAGCCAAGCACCCTGCCCAGCCAATTTAATTAGCTGAATAGCGTTGTCTACTGAAGCATAATACAGGGAAAAGGGCTCTAGGGGAATGCATTCGTTTACACACACTGTAGTATTAGAATGGGGCGAAGACATGTCAAAAATCAACCGCTTTTCCCCCGAAAATTTCCTGGTAGCCACGCCGAGAGCATTAACTCTAAAAGGAGAAAAAGGAGGAGAATTAAAAGGCCCAATAACATAACCTTTATTGACTTCCTTTCCCAAAAGGGCAGAAACCACTTCTGGTTCAGCTAAAGCTGACTGTAGGTTTTTTGCGACGTAATAGAAGGACAAGGGGAATAAAACACCTACTCTAAACCCTTGGGCCAGCCCGGTAATTAGATAATCTACAAATGATGGATCAGGGTGGGATGACAAGTAACTTGATAGCATGTGAATGTTAACTAGAGTGGAAGGGTGGCTTCTTAGAATTTTTTCCTGAACAGGGGCTTTCCTTGTCTGGCAGGTCTGAATCTCTGTGGGCAGACGTATTTTGGGTGGGGCTCTTTGCAGAAACTACAAACATGCGAAAATATACATTTAGAATACGTGCATACAGACTCATTGAAATTGTAACAAATCCGAGAGTTGTCAAGGTTATGATTTGAGTGCCCTCTATTGTCGTAGGCTGGGCTTACAGGATCGGCACCATGGACAGCAACGGGACCTTGACTCGCGAGAGTTTTCGGGCAGAGCGAGGCAGAGTGTCCGTGAGAGCTGCATACGACACAGGTCAAAGTTTTCTGACCGGCGAAGTGACGAACCAGTAACTGGATCTATGATATTCGTAGAAAAGGGTGCCTCCGTATCTCTGATAAAGGTCCGCCATCATTGCAAGATAAGTGTACAATTCTTCACGGCGCTCGGGGAAGTTTTGGCAGAGGATGTCTCTGTAAACTCCAAAAGCGTTTACGAACTCAGAAAATGATAGATTGCGTTGTAGCCTCGAATCTGAAGTTCTGAGGAAAACTCACGTCACCACAGTCCACCATTTGCCGTTCGGACGCAGGTAGAGGCGTCAGGAGGGAAGCTAAATTAACGTCCTTATCTTCAATGATGTTGGAACGTATTTGGTGCGAAACTGAAGCCGCAGCCGGTGGGACGAATCGTCTGCCGAAGTTTTGGGCCGCCGCTGCCGTAGACAAATTAAACTGAGTAGCGCTCAGAGCTGGCTCGACGAAAGTTGGAGTCTGCACCATCGGTGGAGCCGTCGCTAGGACGTTTGAGGATGTAGACGAGGATGTCGAGGGATTTATCGACCCGAGTAGGTTGGGAAAATCCGGGGATAAGGCGAATGTTGTACCTGTGGCAGAACTGGAAGCGGGGTTCCCTAAAGCTCTCTCAAAGACCCCTAGCCTATTCCCTAGGCTTTTAACGTTCTCGGACAGTCCTTGGACTATTTGCAGGAACTGGTTATGAACTTCCGCGATATCTTGAGTTGGCGATGAAGTCGACGTGGAAGGCTTGGGCCATTTGGTCTGTTTTCAGAGAGGAAGATTTAGCTGCGCGTTTCTTGCAGCCTTGTTTCGTTTGAAGAGGTATAGTCGTGGAGATTACCGGAACGTTCGTGGCTAGGACAGCAGGATTACCCAGATCGTTAGAAGCCAACATCATGAGATCCTCTCTCTCCAAGTCTTTATCCACTGGAATGCCTTGCAGCTCTAAAGTGGTCATGATTTTTTCCGTGGGCCATTGAGCCCACGGGGAATCCCGGTTCTGGATGCGGGAACTACGCCGCACGTTTGCGGGGGAAGTAGGAGGTGGATCGTCATCCGAATCTGTGAAGTCGCAATCGACTAGAGGTTTTTCCGACATGATCAGTTTGCTTAACTTACGCGGGACAGCGATGTCACTCATGCGTTAGTTTCTGCGAACACAAGAGAGGGTAAGTACCATCCTTTTATACTACGTGCTGAGGGATGATAGGCTAACCAGTAATTAATTATGATGTGAGGAGTCTTCCTGATAGAACTTGCGTGGAGGCTTACATTTCTAAGGTGAGTGGATATCCGAGGCTTAGCCAGCCCAGAGATCTCCACATATGTGTTTGAATACAGTGGCGTAGCAAGTCAGGTCCGGGCCCATATGCAAAAACTATTAACGGGCCACCTCCATCTATTCGCGACTGCGTTGCCCATTACTGGACATTGGTTGTTTATTCAGGTTTGTTATTGAAATGTTAATGCGCGTCAATCGGCAACAATAGCCCCGGGTTAATTCACCAACATACAATATAATGCCACTGCACTTGCAGCCCGATCCGAGTTCGTTTCTCTACTGTCCTATCAAGTAAAGGCAAAACGCCCCTAAAATATAGCTTAAACAAAAAAAGAAAGAGGGAAAAGATGACGCAGCCAGCGTTTTGCACATGTTTTAACACATTCAGGGCTTTACTGAAAACATTTGGGGCTTCAGCCCCCGTAGCCCACCCCTAACACAGCCACTTTTATGAGCACATTTTTGTGGTATTGCAACTTGCTTTTTTGAAGACACCTAACATGTCCCTTTAGAAACTCCATGCATTCTAATAAATCTAACTGGTACTGTAAATCTTATAAATAAAAAAACTTATAAAACTCATAATGTGAGAGTAGAATAAAACAGTGCTTAAAGGAGTCATATGACTCGGCTTAAATGAATAGAATGCATATTTTATTCCGACACTTTAAGTTTTACAATTTTACCTATCTAATACATGCATGGGCAACTTATAACACACCAACGACACAGAAAAACACGTGTTCGAGGCATATGACCCCTTTAAATGATCATTTACATCAACGGTTCTTAACAGTGGGGGGGTCGTGCCCCACAAGGTGGCCCCAGCTGACTTCCAAGGGTTCCTCAAGATAATTTTAAAAGGAGACAGAATGAGCATTGAAATGCATTAAAATATATATATATTTGCCAGTTAAATATCAAGCACTTAAATATTTTATTGAGTAGAAAATGTGAGTTTTTGTGAGTGGGAGGGGGCCTTTTAATATTGATGACTACAATGGGGGGATTAAAATCAAACAACTACTGTCAAAAATGAAAAAATGGGGCCTTTTAAATGACAGAACAATGCTGCAAACAAAAACCCAACACATCGTTCATGAAATTAAGGAAAAACGATTTTGCTGATAATAGGTCAATATGTGTTCTTTTTGTTCTTTGAGTTCAAGCTTTCTGACTTTACAGTTTGGTTTGTATTTTGACAAAAACTACAGGGCTAACACGCAGATTACAGCAACATCTGTAAAATGTTGAACAGTTTCTAGAATAAAAATCAGACCACATGATGGTATGATATTATTTTGATGCACCAATGATGAGCATCACAAACTCTATATAAGCAACACAACTTCATGATAAGAGCAAAGGAGGTCCCAGAGTCACAATGATGTTTATCCTTGGGTTATTGCTGCTCTGCAGCATTGAAACAACTGGGGAAAGGGTTAACTGTAGCATGATAGGGAAACCAGAGTACCCCCTGCTGTCAAATGATGGAGATATTATTATTGGTGGAGCTTTTTCAATTCACAATAAAATTAACTTGGAAATACCTTCATTCACTGAAAAACCTCATCGTCTAATGTGCACCAGGTTTGTTGTCTCTGCTTCTATTTTACAAATTTACTGTATGTCATTGCATATAAAGTTCATGTAATACTTAATTTTGTGAAATGTAACATATTTACTGTTTCCAAAATGATTTACAAATGTAACAATAGAAACCTGCCTAAACAATAACTCTTAATAATCCTCTCCACATCATATTAGCCTTAACCTGAGAGAATTCCGCTTTGCTCAGACGATGATCTTTGCCATTAAGGAAATAAACAACATGAGCAGCTTGCTACCAAACATTTCAATTGGATACAAAATATTTGACAGCTGTGGTTCAACGCTGGCCTCTATGAGGTCTTCGATGTCTCTGATAAATGGTCAGGAGGTGACAGCGGAACAAACCTGCTTTGGAAAAACAGCAGTGAATGTAATTATTGGAGAATCTGAATCTTCCTCCACCATTGTGCTGTCTAGAGCAACGGGGCCCTTCAGGATTCCTGTGGTAAATACATACACATAATTCATATTCATAAATATATGTATATTGCCAGTTAGTCAACAAATTATGTTTTTGGCTTTTTGTCTGTTCTGTTCACCAGATCAGTCATTTTGCCACCTGTGCTTGCCTGAGCAACAGAAAGCAGTTCCCTTCTTTCTTCAGGACCATTCCCAGTGATCACTACCAAAGCAGAGCACTGGCCCAGCTGGTCAAACACTTTGGCTGGACATGGGTCGGAACAGTGAGAAGTGATAATGACTATGGAAACAATGGCATGGCAACTTTTGTAGAGGTAGCTGAACGTGAGGGAGTATGCATAGAGTATTCAGAGGCCATACTGAGAACAAACTCCAAAGAAAGGATTGCTAAGGTTGTTGAAGTGATCAAATCGGGCACTGCTAAGATTCTCGTGGCTTTTCTGGCACAAGGTGAAATGGATGTGTTACTGGAGGAGATTATCAAACAAAATGTAACTGAGCTGCAATGGGTAGGCAGCGAGTCATGGATTACAGCAAGATACCTGGCAACCGAAAGAGTTTCCAAATTCCTCGCTGGCGCACTTGGCTTTACTATCAGTAAATCAATATTCCAGGCCTGAAACAGTTTCTCCTTAATGTCAAGCCATCTCATGACCCTTCAAATATGCTTTTGAGAGAATTCTGGGAGATGACATTCAATTGCCACCTCTCTCCCACAATCAGCCCCCAAACTGAGTATGATAAGTATTGCGATGGATCCGAAAATCTGAGTAATGTTAGTAATGCATTCACAGATGTATCAGAGCTAAGGATTTCAAATAATGTATACAAGGCAGTCTATGCTATAGCTCATGCATTGCAGGACACACTGGCTTGCAAATCCTCAAACGGTGCACCTAATAACACATGTGGAAAAAAGGATTTAATGCTTTCTAGACAAGTAAGAAAATATCACATTTACATGTTGGCAGTGTTGTTTTATTACTAACACAGTGATTCACAAATGAGTTTTGACAATTGTCACAGGTACTACAGTCCCTTCAAAATGTAAATTTCAAAATGCCCTCAGGTGAGAGAATATACTTTGACAAAAACGGAGACCCTACTGCAAGATATGAGTTGGTGAACTGGCAGAAAAATGGAGCAGGGGAAACAAGTTTTATCACTGTGGGTCACTATGATGCGTCGCGACCCAAAGAACAGCAGTTTGTGATGAATTCTGTTGATATAGGTTGGGCAGGAGAGAGCCAAATGGTATGTACAAAATGACATTAATGTGTTTCATGTACAAATCAATGACAAAAGGCATTTAAAAAGTGCAACAAAGTAAATATGTGTATACACGACAGAAACCAAGATCTGTGTGTGCAGTGAGAGCTGTCAGCCAGGTTTCAGACAAGCTGTGATCAAAGGAAGACCAATATGCTGCTTTGAATGTGTCAGATGCCCTTCTGGTGAAATCAGCAATACAACTGGTGAGAAAACCAGAATTAATTAAAGATACATTATTTTAATACAAATTTTACCATTTCTTTTCTCATATACTATAAAGTAAGGACTTCTGGTCTACTATACTCTATATACTTTCCAAAATAAAGACGATACCTATACATGAGCTCGTCTAAATAATTTAAATGAATAAATCATTATAATTTTTTGTCATTTATACTAAACATCTCAATGTTACTCTTTTATTCTATTTTAGATTCTGCTGAATGCATCAAATGCCCTCTAGAGTTCTGGTCAAATGAAAACCAGAGTATGTGTGTTCTCAAGAAAGTGGAGTTCCTTTCATTTGAGGAAAACATGGGAATACTTTTGACTGCATTCTCGTTGACCGGTGTATCTTTAACTATAGCGGTTGCGATTGTGTTTTACCACTTCATGGACACCCCTCTTGTGAAGGCCAGCAATACAGAGCTGAGCTTCCTGCTGCTCTTCTCATTGACTCTGTGTTTTCTCTGTTCACTTACTTTCATTGGTCGCCCCACTGAGTGGTCCTGTATGTTACGTCACACAGCGTTTGGAATCACGTTTGCCCTTTGTATGTCATGTGTTCTAGCAAGAACAATAGCAGTTGTAATGGCCTTTAGGGCCACTGTACCTGGTACAACTGTTCCTCAATGCTCACTGCCCTTACAAAGAACTGGTGTTGTCTGTTGCACTCTTTTTCAAATAATCATATGTATCCTGTGGGTGGTGTTAGCACCTCCCAAACCATATAAAAATATTGCACATTCAGCTGATAAAATAATACTTGAATGTGATCTAGGGTCTACTGTTGGTTTCTGGGCTGTACTGGGTTATATTGGCTTACTGGCTGTGTGGTGCTTCATTCTGGCTTTTTTGGCTCGAAAGCTGCCTGATAACTTCAATGAAGCTAAATTCATCACATTCAGTATTCTCATATTCTGTGCTGTGTGGATCACATTTATTCCAGCTTATGTCAGTTCTCCTGGAAAATTCACTGTAGCTGTGGAGATATTTGCCATTTTAGCCTCTAGCTTTGGTTTGTTATTCTGTATTTTTACACCAAAATGCTACATTATCATGCTTAAACCAGAAAAAAACACCAGGAAACATATGATGGGCAAAGGTCTTGATAAATCACACTAGACCTATATAACCTAAACCTAACCATG
The DNA here is from genome assembly GCA_006030095.1 of Triplophysa siluroides. NCBI lineage: Eukaryota > Metazoa > Chordata > Actinopteri > Cypriniformes > Nemacheilidae > Triplophysa > Triplophysa siluroides. Next base: position 79,885 of record VCII01000424.1, on the reverse strand, counting down.
CTAAACATAGAATAATAGAACAACCAACCCACAGTATTATAACATTAAGACTGATGATCTGTATTAAAAATAGATTTCCCAGTGTATTCTAAAATAGATTGTGTTTAGCTTATTTATTATTTATTTTGTTTTATTCACATATACAACAGTTACCTTAATACTGCAGTGTGTAATATACCCATTTTAAACCTATCCTTGTACCAATTGCTGTGAATATAAAATACCACACCAGAACAATTTACGATGTTATTAGCGTTACGCAGTTGAAATAAAGGCTACCTTCCCATTAACAAACACACAATCAACTAACATACACACACAATCACATTAAAAAGTCTACATATTTTGTAACTTTTATTCTATTTAAGCATTTCAATTTTCAGTCTCATGTATATCGATAAATTGTGTAAGTAACATTGCAATTTTCAAAAAAATCTAAATTCTTGTGTAGGTGAATTAAAATTGAATGTCATGACAAATATATTGTATCTTGATGTACAAAAATAAATAAATTATATATAAATGAATATATTGATAAACTGTATAATAATACAAAAATGTAAGTGTTCTCGTTTTTATCAATTATGTTTTCTGATACTTGATGACCTCAGTAATGATAAAATAGATTCAATTTTGAAAAATCTTATAAAGATCTCTGCATTTTCTCATTCAGTGAAGTGAATAAGGAGGTCTAGATCTAAAGTGTCTATGATTGGACCCAATCCAAGTGCATAAAACAAAGATTATTGAACTGTTTTTCTGTCACTCATCTTAACTGCTTTGATTATTGGTCAGAGGTAAAGACATATCATTATGATTTATATGAGGCCTAAAGCTATACATATAAAGCAAGACGTACTCCACAAAACCACCACTTCAGCAAGACATCTACTCACTGCAGAGTCATGCTGGCACTTGCAGCCATTTTGACAACAATCCTCTTTACTGTAACTGCTGCACAACCTAAGTGTACAGCTTATGGGACAGATGAACTCCTTCATTTCTCAAAAAAAGGTGATGTTTCCATTGGGGGCATTTTTTCATTACACCAAAATCCAGCTGATGTTAATCCGACACTCTTGATCAATCCAGGAAACAGCAGGTGTTACGGGTAAGATGGTGATGATACAATTTTATATTGAAAAGCTAAACCTATGAAAAGATTTATAACAATGTGACAGAAACATTTTCTGCCGAAATTATGTACTTGTTTAAGAATGAAACAAAACATTTTCCTGACACACTGGTGTTTAGACTTGATCCTGGCGAGCTGCAGTATGCCGTGACAATGATGTTTGCCATTGAGGAAATAAACAACAGCACAGACCTTCTTCCTGGCTTCAAGCTCGGGTACCGCATCTATGGCTCTTGCCCAAGCATTCCTCTCTCTGTTGGAGCATCACTAGCTCTGATGAATGGGCAAATGGAGGCAGAAGAGAGCTGTGAAAGTCCCTCTACTATACAAGCTGTGATTGGGGACACTACATCCACATCTACTATTGACATTGCAAAAACCATGGGTCCATTTAAAATACCTGTGGTATGTAATCAGATGGTTTAAATTGAGTTTTTTTTAATACAGTAATTAAAAATGGTTAAATTTGAGATAATTTAACGTTGGATATTTTTAAGAAGACATAGATACATTATTGTTGTGTTTAAGATTAATAATGATGTAAATGTGCAAATATGCCTCTGGATTCATTCTCTGATAACAGATATAATTCATTTTAATCACTCATGTTAAAAAAAAACAAATGTTTTTGTTTTAAATGGATTTGTTTATTAGAGTGTGAATAAGTGTAATGTTCCCACATTTTTTATGTTTTCCATTTATACACTCACTTGACCTCTGTGCTTAGGCTGATGATTCACAAAATGTGCAGGGGCAACAGAGTTGAGAAGCCTTGGTGCAGAAAATCCAATTAAATGTGGAAATGCAAATCATATTAAACTACCTTTTCAATGAATTTCTCTCTTTTGTTTCAGCTTAGCCATTCAGCAACATGCGCATGTCTCAGTAACAGAAATCAGTATCCCTCCTTCTTCCGGACTATTCCTAGTGATTACTACCAGAGCAGAGCACTAGCCAAACTGGTCAAATATTTTGGCTGGACCTGGGTTGGAGCGGTGAGAAGCCGAGGAGACTACGGAAACAACGGTATGGCTAATTTTCTAGAAGCAGCTGAGAAAGAGGGTGTCTGTGTGGAATTCTCAGTGGCGGTTTACAGAACTGATTCAAGAGAGAAGTTTCTGGAAGTGGTAGATATAATCAAGACCTCGACATCTAAAGTCATAGTAGCCTTTGCAGATGGCAACGATCTGGACTTTCTCATAAAAGAGCTTTACTACCAAAATGTAACTGGCTATCAGTGGGTAGGAAGCGAGGGCTGGATCACATACAGATATGTTGCAACCCCCATGAATTACGCCGTGCTCGGAGGAGCTGTTGGCTTTGCCGTGCCCAATGCATATATTCCTGGATTGAGAGAGTTTGTTGTGAGTAGCCAGCCCTCCCTGACACCAGGGAACACGGGACTGGTTGAGCTATGGGAAAGTGTCTTTCAATGCACTTTCAACCCGAATGCACACAACGTATCCAAAATATGCAATGGAGAGGAGTCCCTAGCAAATACAAACACGCGTTTTACAGATGTGTCTGATGCTAGTCTTCTCAGCAACATCTACAAGGCTGTTTATGCAGTCGCTAATGCTATTGATGGACTGCTTGCATGTGAGAAAGGAAAAGGACCTTTCCTTAACAAAACTTGTGCAGAGAAGGGCAAAATACAGCCTTGGCAGGTGTGAACACCCTTGGTTTTGTTGAAAGCGCAGCTTTGAAATTTTCGGTCATTCTATACTGTTGTTGTGATGATTAAAGGGTATCACTAACACCACTGCTCTGTCCAGGTGCTGCATTACCTGACCCAGGTGAACTTCACAATAAAAAGTGGAGAGAATGTTAAATTTGATGAAAGTGGTGACCCAGCTGCACGTTATGCTTTGGTTAACTGGCAACTGAACGATGAGGGAATGATAACATTTGAAGAAATTGGACTCTACGACGCATCTTGGCCAGAAGGACAACAGATTAGAATGAAAGATGAGATCAGTGCCATATGGGCAGGAAATCAGAAAAATGTAAGCAAATGAGAAAAACATTTAAACATATTTTACAATACAGTACAATGATTTTCAAACTGTGTTTTGGCTTTTTATGTCTGTATTTGTTTTAGGTCCCAAGGTCTGTGTGTAGTGAATCCTGTCCTCCAGGCACCAGAAGGGCCTTTGTTAAAGGAAAACCCATCTGCTGCTTTGACTGTATTCCATGTGCAGATGGAGAGTTCAGCAACACCACAAGTGAGACGACCAGGCCTCTTTCATTAACAGTGATACTCATCATGTTTCTGTGTGGTAAACTGAAAGTCTGCATGGTCTTACGTTGTGTTAAAATGATGTTATTTTCTCTTTGTAATTTGTCTATGCTTTCAGATGCAGTAGCATGCGTCCAATGCCCACTTGAGTACAAATCTAATGGAAACCGAACTCGATGTGAACTTAAAAACATTGAATTCCTCACTTTTAACGAAGTAATGGGTAATATACTAGTGACGTTCTCTTTGTGTGGTGGGTGTCTCACAATCACAACAGGGTTGATCTTCTTCTGGCATAGACACACTCCTATAGTGAAAGCCAACAACTCAGAGCTGAGCTTCCTGCTGCTCTTCTCATTGACTCTGTGTTTTCTCTGTTCACTTACTTTCATTGGTCGCCCCACTGAGTGGTCCTGTATGTTACGTCACACAGCGTTTGGGATCACTTTTGTCCTCTGTATCTCTTGTGTTCTGGGGAAAACATTAGTTGTGTTAATGGCCTTCAAGGCCACACTTCCAGGAAGTAATGTCATGAAATGGTTTGGGCCTGTACAACAGAGACTCAGTGTTCTTGCATTTACTCTCATACAAGTGCTCATTTGTCTGCTTTGGCTAACAATATCACCCCCATTTCCCTACAAAAACATGAATCATTACAAAGATAAAATAATTCTGGAGTGTAATTCAGGCTCAGCTGTAGGTTTCTGGGCTGTACTGGGTTATATTGGTCTACTGGCTCTTTTGTGCTTCATTCTGGCTTTTCTGGCTCGGACGCTGCCTGATAACTTCAATGAAGCTAAATTCATCACATTCAGTATGATTATATTCTGTGCAGTGTGGATCACATTTATTCCAGCGTATGTCAGTTCACCTGGAAAATTTACTGTAGCTGTGGAGATATTTGCAATTTTGGCCTCAAGTTATGGGATGTTATTTTGTATATTTATTCCCAAATGCTACATCATTTTACTTAAACCAGATCTGAACTCTAAAAAAGTTCTGATGGGTAAAGCTTCTTCAAAGGTTCACTGATTAACATGTCAAGGTCACTGAAACTACTGCTATAGATTCTAAACATAAATATTTTAATTGTGGGGTAAAGATATGGGTATCAATTTCAAATGCACAAGCAATACAATGAAGAATGACGCATGAATAATTAACACAAAAATGTGATGTATTGTGCAACAAATAAATAATGAATTCTTACTTATCATATGGTGTATTGTTTTTCACAGTAAATACATGTAGTAATTTTCATTTTAAAAATGTTTCTCTATAATAAAGTAAACAGTCTCTCCTCAACCCCCACCAGTGTGCAGCATCAACCTGAATAATGCAACGGCAACCACAGTACTACTGCGACATAGAACCAATTTAGAGGGTGGGGATTATTAGGAGGCCATAATTGACAAGGGCAAGTGGAGGGAATGTGGGCAGGACACCTGGGTTACAACCCTACTCTTTACGAAAAGTGCCATGGGATCTTTAATGACCACAGGTCAGGACCTTGGTTTAACATCTCATCCGAAGACGGTGCTTTTTAGTGTCCCCATCACTACTGGGGCATTAGGACTAATAAAGTCCACAGGGTGAGCACCCCCTGCTGGTCTCACTAACACCTCTTCCAGTAGCAATCTAGCTTTTCCCAGGAGGTCTCCCATCCAGGTACTGACCAGGCTCAGCCATGCTTAGCTTCAGTAGACAACCAGTCTTGGGTTACAGGGTCATATGGCTGCTGACCATAATAATATATATAATATACTATCATTTTCCCCATTATTAAGTTTGTCTAAAAAGACACATTTTTCTTTTACTCTAGTTTGGATCATCCCATAATGTGCCAGGATGTCCGAAAATATTTATAAAAGTTTTAAAAAGGTTTTGAATACACTTTTTGTTTACAAATTTGTTGGTGAAAGTGCCAATAGGGAACCGAGGTTGTAAATCTACATTGAAGCTGAAATGACAATTAAGTGTAAGGAAAAGTTTGGTGACATTACCACCTACTGGTGATTATTATTCATTGTTTGCCCTCTCCAACAATTATATCAAATCTTCATCATATTTGATACACATCATTACCAAACAAAGCCTAACAAACCTTGAAATACCAAAATTACAAGTTTAGATTTTTTTGTAAAATACCTGAATAAATGTTCTGGCATATATATATATATAGACAGATATTTTGACCATTATGTTGATTCATGCTGTATCTGCAAGTCTGCATGTGATACATGTGATACATGTACAAAAAATTACAAGTTGCAGAGGTATGTTTAAAGATTCTCAACTCAAAACGTTGCACCTCCTTCAAACAAGATCCACCTGTGTCCCAAAAGATTTTCAGGACTTTAATCTCTATAAATACATTGAAATTCTACTATTAGTTAACACAGCTCCCACTTATGATAGCATCTATTCAATGGGTGAATGGAGCCACTTGTTGCACTCATTCATTTGGTAATAGCCATCATGACTTTCTCTAAAGCTAATGAGACTGTATGTCATCTGCGAGGAGAGCCTACATACCCCAAGCTATGGAAAGATGGGGAGATCATAGTTGGAGGGGTTTTCTCCTTCCATAGCAGCTGGGAGGTCAGACAACTAACATATTCAATTACACCACCTCCACTGAAGTGCATCAAGTAAGTAAAACCTGTGAAACAATGCATATTATAGGCTGTATTGAAGTGCTCTAGAAAAAAGTCAAGAATATTTCATAACTTGAGCTTACTCTTTGTTGTGTTTTTTTAACCAGTCTTAATTTCAGAGATTTCCAGTATGCACAGTCGATGCTCTTCGCTGTAGAGGAAATTAACAACAGCTCTACTTTGCTGCCAGGGGTTTCATTGGGCTACAAGATTTACGACACATGCGGCTCTGTGGCAGTGGGGGTTCAAGCAGCTATGGCCCTCGCTAATGGGCATGAAAAAACATCTGTCGAAGGGTCCTGCACAAAGCAAGCTGAGGTGCAAGCCATTATAGGAGACACAACTTCATCAGCATGCATTGTAATAACAAGGAGTATTGGACCACTTAAGATTCCATTGGTATGCTTAAATACGTCAAATTTCAATGGTGTCATATAGTAATAATCATATAGTAGTGCATCATGTGCATTTTTATGAAATTGTATTTGTATGCTTTCACCAAATGATTAGTGCTGTTGAATGTAATGAATGTAATGTAATGAATGCATTGCATTGCTTATGAAATGTTAAATCTCGGAAAATACCATTGTCTTCCAGATCAGTCATTATGCCACCTGTGAGTGTCTCAGCGACAAAATCAAATATCCTTCATTTCTTCGAACGATTGCAAGTGATTATTACCAAAGCAGAGCATTGGCAGAACTGGTCAGACACTTTGGCTGGACCTGGGTGGGAGCCATAAGATCAGATGATGATTATGGCAACAGTGGAATGGCCACTTTCACTAAAGTAGCTGAGCAGATGGGCATCTGTCTGGAATATTCCCTTCCAATTTACAGAACGTACACAGAAGATAAAGTACTGCGAATAATTGAACAGATTAAAAGCTCTACTTCTCGAGTGATTGTGGGATTTCTTGTGCACTGGGAGATGGAGTTTCTGTTGCATAAACTTATTGAACACAATATCACAGGATTTCAGTGGGTGGGCACGGAAAGCTGGATCTCAGATTCAGTCATTGCAAGTATGGATAAGAACCATATTCTACAGGGGGCTGTTGGGCTGGCTATACCTAAAAATGAAGTTACAGGATTAAAAGATTTCATTCTAGATATAAAACCACTGAAGTCTTCAGGAAGTGCCATTTTCACTGAGCTCTGGGAATCTCTGTTTCAGTGTAAATACTCTAATACAAACGATTCATCATTCACAAACGAATGTACAGGCAAAGAGGAACTGTCTGACATGCAAAACACATTTACAGACATGTCACTCATGCCCATCTTCAGTAATGTGTATAAAGGAGTGTACGCTGTAGCTCATGCACTTCATGACCTTCTGGGCTGCACGGACAAATGTGCAACAAAGAAACAGCCTGATCCCTCAACAGTGCGTTAACACTATTCCTAATTATATTATTCATAAGTTGTGTTTGCAAAAAAGCTTTAAAGATTTCAAACATAAAAACAATATAAATATCAAATAATTTAGCAAAAGTAGCATTTTGATGTAAGATTTGTTAAAAATTCTGTTAACTCTTTCAGTTTCTGAAGCACCTGCGAAAAGTGCGTTTCAAAACAAAAGATGGCGAGGAGGTTTACTTTGATGAGAATGGAGATCCAGTTGCAAAATATGAGATAATAAATTGGCAACCAAGTAAAATAAAACATGACGATTTTGTCCCTGTTGGAGTTTATGATGCGTCTTTTCCAGAAAAAGATCGTATGTCAGTGAACATGGATTCAATTATATGGACAAATAATAAAACAAAGGTGAGATTACGTCACTTGTTATTTAAGTGCATTGTGTATGTGATTATACCGTGTATGTGATTATACTGTGTATGTGATTATACTGTTAATGTGAATAAACAATAAGATAATACATGTAGCAGAATTGTAAATAAAGTTTAAATCTGTGGGCTGCAGGTGCCTGTGTCTGTGTGCAGTGAGAGTTGTCCTCCAGGCACTAGAAAGGCGGTACAGAAAGGAAGACCTGTCTGCTGTTATGACTGCATACCATGTACTGAAGGTGAAATTAGTAACACATCAGGTAAAAATACATGAATATGAAAGCCTTGAAATAAATGTAGCTATAACTATATGCATAGTTACCTTACAGTTTAATGTAAAAAAAACATACTAAATCTTTCTGATTTTTGCTGCCATGATTGTTTTTTTATTTCTTATTATCACATCAAAACAGATTCTGTAACATGTCTGCGGTGCCATGAAGACTACTGGTCAAATATGAAAAAGGATGGATGTGTTAAGAAGGAGACTGAATATCTCTCTTATGAAGAGATCATGGGAATTTTGCTCACAACAATTTCAGTTGTTGGTGCTATCATTACAATTTTAATTGCCATCATTTTTTTCAGATATAAAAACACCCCCATAGTAAAAGCCAACAACTCAGAGCTGAGCTTCCTGCTGCTCTTCTCATTGACTCTGTGTTTTCTCTGTTCACTTACTTTCATTGGTCGCCCCACTGAGTGGTCCTGTATGTTACGTCACACAGCGTTTGGGATCACTTTTGTCCTCTGTATCTCTTGTGTTCTGGGGAAAACATTAGTTGTGTTAATGGCATTCAGGGCCACACTTCCAGGAAGTAATCTCATGAAATGGTTTGGGCCTCTTCAACAAAGACTCAGTGTTCTTGCCTTTACACTTATACAAGTGCTTATCTGTATCCTTTGGCTGACAACATCACCTCCTTTTCCCTTTAAAAATTTAGATTACTTTAAGGAAAAGATCATTTTAGAGTGTAATGTGGGCTCAGCTCTAGGCTTCTGGGCTGTTTTAGGTTATATAGGATTTCTTGCTCTCTTGTGCTTCATTCTGGCTTTTCTGGCTCGGAAGCTGCCTGATAACTTCAATGAAGCTAAATTCATCACATTCAGTATGCTCATATTCTGTGCTGTATGGATCGCTTTTATTCCAGCTTATGTCAGTTCTCCTGGAAAGTTTACTGTGGCAGTAGAGATATTTGCTATTTTAGCCTCTAGTTTTGGTTTGCTGTTCTGCATCTTTCTCCCAAAATGCTATGTGATTTTACTGAAACCAGAGAAAAATTCTAAGAAACACATGATGGGCAAATAATGATCTGTGAATTTCCCTTATAAAGAGTATTTGCAAAAGAGCAAATGAAGCAAGATACTTAAAAATAAAATAGAAAAACAACATGGAAATTGCAATTGTATTTAAACAATCTTCAAGCTAGGCTAAAGCAAATGTCCACCCATTTTTCTTTTTCAATTTTACTCTATAGCTTAGTCCTTCATATTGTAGCTTTGGGTTTTTGTAGGTAGTTTACCTCATTTTAACTTAATAAAGTATCAGACAATATAAATATTTGATGGATATAATCTTTAGCAACATTCATTTTCAGGGTTCACTATTGTCTTTCTGTTACTGAATGGAATTCTTTTTACTTACTTTAATCTAAACTACATCAGCCAGCCTGATGGAATCTGGAATTCATAAATATTTCATGAGAAGGGTCATTTGTAAGAATAGGGGAAAATCGGTGTGGATGTTGACGATTCAGAATCGATTGACAAAACTTCATAAAAATCTGTCAGATCGCGTCACTTGTGCAAAAATAAGGAACCTTTCCGCAAGTAATAAAGAGTGTGGAATGCGATTGTTCACGTTTGGTGTGAACCCAGCATAATACTTAGACGCGCCATTGTCCGCTGGATCGTAGGTCAACGCCGCCGCCATATTGGTGTGGGCAAAACCTGACTATAAACAAACAATCAAGTGAATGGTGGAGCTAGCCGAAGTAGCCATTGCCGTACCGTCTCAATAGTCCAATGAGACCCGCCTATGTGTTCCTTCGCACATGGTCATGAACAAACACTCCTCCGATTCCAGCGTGAACATCCGTCGGACGCCAGTCAGCTTTCCGATATTCCCACTCGAATGTTGCCCAGGAGGACGCGTCCAATATGCTGTATTCCCCAAACGTTTCCTTCATCACAGCATCCACATGCGTGTGTCACAATCTATCTATTCTTGCCGGCCAGAAACAGACACCTCTCTAAACACTTTTCTACCAGGGGCCTTTATCCCTCTTACCACATCCCTTCTCTTGGGCAACTCCCTCGGTCGTACCCACTTCAATCGTTTACCGGATTTATAAAATAACATCTTTTATTTTTGAAATTGTATAAAATTATGACAGAAAAGCCATATCCCCGGTTAAAAATCTTATTTTTTAAGATATAATATGGTTATCTTATGTTTATTGTATTTTGTAAAATATTTTTTTATACCCATAGGCCCTTATTTAAAAAAATCTGTGTACTGTATTCTTTTGTGTTATGGTCTCTGTGTACTGTTGTTGCTGATTCTGTGTACTGGATGCTCCTGTCACCAAAACAAATTCCTTGTATGTGCAAACATACTTGGCAATAAAGTTATTTCTGAATCTGATTCTGAGTTTGTCAAATATAAGTTTTAGAACCTTTTGTCACCGTGTGCCGAAGGCGGAACTAAAAATGACAGCGTGGGTTTCCCTGGGGGCATACTTCCGGGCGCACGACACTGTCATGGCCGATCGGAAAAGTAAATAAAGGGAAATTGCGGCAGCTGCATCGAATTAGAGTCCGCAAGGTCGGCGATTAGGACGGGCCTGTTAGAATGTATATAAAAGCAGGGCTGAGAGGATCCAAAAGGAAGCGTTTGGGGGAGAGAAACAGGACGTGACAGACACGAGCGAAGGGAGCAACGGGAGCGAGGGGGCAAGACTATACGAGCTGGCTGGCTAGAAGATTGTCAGTGGGAATCGAAAGACTGCCATCTGGAAGAGAGCTAAGTACCGGATTTCAACTTACCACAGAAATACTTTGTCTGTGTTCATGGAGTTAATAGGATAAACCAGAAGAACTGTGGCAGTATGCTATTCTTTTTCTTTGTGTGGTTGAAATTGGTGATTTGAGGATACGTTTGTTCCCTCGGATAAACGCTGCACAATTGGAAGCACGCCACATCCCCCTCTTTGGACACCATGTGGCCAGGCGGAATGGAGTGAAGGTGTGAGGTACTTGTAGCGTTGCAGTGCTTACGAATTGAAGTGTTCACATTGGAGTGAGTCATTCGTGTGAGAAAGTTTGGAACCCCCGCTGTTGGCGCCGTTGCATACGAATTGAACAATGCATGTGTGTGTTTTGTACCCCAGTCCATCAGTCCCCAGTCAGGCTACGTCTCTATTGTTCTGAGTTGAGTACCGAAGATTCTCTGCTGGTCGATTATCCCGAGCCCCATCGCTATCCTAAGGAAGCAGTCAGCCTACGTCTCTACTGTTCTAAGTTAAGTACCGAAGATTCTCTGCTGGTCGATTATCCCGAGCCCCATCGCTATCCTAAGGAAGCAGTCAGCCTACGTCTACTGTTCTGAGTTAAGTACCGAAGATTCTCTGCTGGTCGATTATCCCGAGCCCCATCGCTATCCTAAGGAAGCAGTCAGCCTACGTCTCTACTGTTCTGAGTTAAGTACCGAAGATTCTCTGCTGGTCGATTATCCCGAGCCCCATCGCTATCCTAAGGAAGCAGTCAGCCTACGTCTCTACTGTTCTGAGTTAAGTACCGAAGATTCTCTGCTGGTCGATTATCCCGAGTAAGGAAGCAGTCAGCCTACGTCTCTACTGTTCTGAGTTAAGTACCGAAGATTCTCTGCTGGTCGATTATCCCGAGCCCCATCGCTATCCTAAGGAGCAGTCAGCCTACGTCTCTACTGTTCTGAGTTAAGTACCGAAGATTCTCTGCTGGTCGATTATCCCGAGCCCCATCGCTATCCTAAGGAAGCAGTCAGCCTACGTCTCTACTGTTCTGAGTTAAGTACCGAAGATTCTCTGCTGGTCGATTATCCCGAGCCCCATCGCTATCCTAAGGGAGCAGTCAGCCTACGTCTCTACTGTTCTGAGTTGAGTCCCGAAGAATTCTCTGCTGGTCGAGTACCCCGAGCCCCATCGCTGTCCTAAGGAAGCAGTAAGGCCACGTCTCCACTGTTCTGAGTTGAGTACCGAAGATTCTCTGCTGGTCGAGTATCCCGAGCTCCATCGCTAACCTAAGGAAGCAGTAAGCCCATGTCTCCACTGTGCTGAGTCAAGTCCGAAGATCCTCTGCTGGTCGAGTATCCGGAGCCCCATCACTGCCCTGGGGAGGCAGCGAGCCAACGGCCCACACTGTCCTGAGTTACTTACCCGGGAGTCGTTGGCGTCAGAGTATCCTAAAACCCTGGGTCGCCCTGAACAGGGGAAAGAGCTGTAGTTCTCCACGTTGATACTATTTTAAGCATGTTTTAAGACTAAATAAAGTTCATTAAGTTATTCTATCTCGTGTTCTGCCTCGTACTGTTCCCTTGGTGTAGCTCCCCAGAGCGGTGGTTGGTACGGGTGGTGTGCGATTTGGGTTCCGCCCCCACCCCGGCCCGTGACATAAAGTGGCGCAGTCGGCAGGGTCCCACTCTGAGTTGAGCAGCCAGGGACGCACGATGGCGGACGAAGAACCGCCTGTAGGCCGGCCTCCAGTTATCCCTGTGTTTATGGGAGCCCCGTGGGCCCAAAAGTATGGTGGGCCCGGATCAGAGTTGACCCTAACAGAGCGGAGAGGCCAAGTCGAGTATCTGGCGGGATTGCAAGGGCTGAGCGACTCCCAGAAGGTCCAGTTCGTTTTGAACTCCCTGGAAGGGGGGGAGGCAAGTCCAAGCCGCGCCTGCGGCCATTCGAGCCAACGCACCAGCCATCTTCGAGTTCTTGACCGGGCAGTACGGTGATGCCACTCCAGTGGCCGTGCTTCGAGCCCAATTCTTTAACTACAAGCAAGGGCCCCGGCAAACCCTGCGGGCTTTCGCCCTACGTCTACGGGAGCAGTATACCCGACTGAAGGGGCGAAGAGATCATGGGCTGGGGGCAGAGGGGACCTTATTGCGAGACCAATTCCTCTTGGGCATACGAGAAGGGCTTTTGCGTCAGAGCCTGCGGATGCAGCTTCGCCAGGATGCGACCTTAACTTTCGAGGATCTCCGCCGGGAAGCTCTAGAGTTGGAACGAGATCATGCAGAGACGATGGATTCGCCCGTATGTATGACCGCCAGGGAGGCTGGTATTCCAGTGCCCCCTGGGTCGTCCGATTGAATGCAAGATCTACGGGCTGAGCTCATGAAGGATGTCCGTGAACAAATGGCCGAACTGTCCAAGACTCTTCTGGAAGAGCGTCGTCGCCAACGGCCTCATCCCTCAACTGTGACTCGAGAATGTTCGTGGTCGGATGGAAGACAGGACCCAGGAACGCGGATGGATCGGGCCGATGGCCCTAAGTTTCGGTGGGACAATCAAGGGCGGCCGATATGTAATGGTTGTGGAGAACCTGGCCACTACCGCCGTCAGTGCGGTTCCCGTCGGAATTCGCACGGGGGTTTTTAGAGCAGCCGACCACTGTGGGTCAAGTGGTCGGGACCCCCTCTATTGACCCCCCCCCTAGCTACGGCCCCGAGAGACAGTCTGGTCGGGCAGTGCCCGCTTGTAGAGATCCGAGTGGGTGGCACCATAGTTCGGTGCCTAGTGGATACTGGGTCCCAGGTTACCCTGTTCTCCGAGAGTTTGGCCAAGGAGCTATTTGACGCTCATTATGTGTCCGAGGCAGAAGCCCCGTGGCTTACCCTTCGAGGGGCGAATGGTCTGGATATCCCGTATATCGGATACAGAGTCACAGACTTCGAAATCCACGGGACCAGCATATTGCAGAAGGGAGTCGTCATTGTTGGGGACTCTTGCCTGGGAGCACATAGAGCCCTGCTAGGAATAAACGTGATCACGGATTGTTGGGAGGAGTTGTTTCGAAAAAGCCCAGATCGAGCTGTTCCACCGGCCGAGAGAAGGGAGTGGAAACGCATTGTGGCGGACTGTCAACGGATACAGGTAGCCAGTTCCCAACAAGACCGGGAGGATACCGGCCGGGTGGCCTGTCGTTATGCTGTTTCTGTCCCGGCCCGGAGTGAGGCCGTTCTCTGGGCTCGGTTGCCTGCCCGGACCTATGGTGCAGAAAACTGGGTTCTTATAGAGTCTCACTGGGATTGTCAGAATGTAGAAGTGGCTCGAGGATTGGCCGTGGCACGTCGTGGTCGAGTGGCGGTGCGAGTACGGAACGAGAACCCTTATCCCATCCACCTCTACCGAAATCAACGTTTGGCCCGGGTGACCCCGGTGGGGTCCCACCAAGTGAGAGAAGGTCAAGAGGTCAGCTTCTGCCAAGTGAGTTCAACAGTGGTGGAAGTGGCCCTGACGCAGGGAGAACCCCGGGACGGCCCCCACCCCGGCCCGTGACACTTTCTCACTTTTAAACTCAGTTGGCCCATGAAAAATGCGATAAAAAACGTGAACGCGATCTATTCCATCGTTGACGTTTCCAGTCGACTCGACAGCATTTGGGGAGTGTGTCCCTCTTTTCTGCACTGTTTTTAATCCTCCCCTTACTGCAGGCGCCTACTCTCGTCTTCTTCTTTTCAGGCAAAGCAAGGTGTCATGATTCCGCCCCTCATGGTTTTCTCTGTCTGGAGTCGTCCCTACGTTCTCGCCAAGCCCACTTGCAGCTTGGGTTCCGGGAGTTCGCCAGAGCATTCTCGGCGGTGGCGGAGGAGACCGATTTTAGTGAGGCAGAGTTGAAGGCACCCCGTCGGAGAAGAGGCTGCTAGGTCCCCTAGGGTTTGCGGTTTTGGTCAGGTACGTGGTCAACCGGGATGATCCCGTGGGTGAGGTTCCAGTTGGAACTCCCGTCCCGCGTTTGATTGTACCGGAGAACCTTGTCCTGGCTGCCGTTGCCTGGGGGGACTCAGTACCCTCTGGCTCGAGCTCCACGGCCTCCGGTCCTCCTGACGGCGCCCATGGCGGGTGGGGGAGGAGAGATTCGGGGACGACTCCCGCTGTCTCCCCCGTCACGGAACTCCCTTCGTTCCCCACGGTTCAACCAAAGATGGCCACGGACCCGGTGGTCCGGAGAAAGAGGGAAAAGCGTCGTGGAGGTGTGTCCAGGCCGGTGCTGCCGGTATCACAGCCGGTGCAGCAGCTGGCGCCCAGTCCTGTCCAGCCGGCCTTTCTGCAGGCGTCCAGTCCTGTCCAGCCGGCGTCCAGTCCTGTCCAGCCGGCGTCCAGTGTCCAGTCCGGTGCAGCCGGCGTCCAGTCCAGTCCTGTGCAGGCCGGCGTCCAGTTTGGTCCAGCCGGCGTCCAGTTCGGTCCAGCAACCGTCACCCAGTCCGGTATCCAGCCCGGTATCCAGTCTGGTGCTCCAGCCGGCGTCAAGTCCAGTTGGCCTTCCTGTCCCTAGCAGTGTCCGGCCGGCAGCCAAGCCTACCCTGGCCACTGCCAAGTCCCCTGGGACTAAGTGCCCTTGAGCGCCTCCCCCTGGGACTAAGTCTGTTCCCCCTTGTCCCAACCCAAATGGATGTCCCCCATGAACTTTGTTGTTCCCCCTCTCTCCCCCCTCCCTTGTTTGTTATTTTTATTGACCCACCCCAACGCAAGTGTCATTTATGCCTGTTTGCCTTTGGTTTTTTGTTGCCTTGTCTTGTTGGTTTTTGTCTTTGTCTTGGTCCGTCTTGTCTCGTCTTGCCCCTTGAGGAACGCTAGTGTATCGTTCCTTAAAGGGGGGGTTCTGTCAAGATTCCGCCCCTCATAGTCAATCGTGACAGACCCACGTGTCTAGTGTGAGAAAGACATGGCGTTGTTTGTTTTAGACATGCCATGTGCTTTCTGTTAACTCTTGATTTTGACCCCTTTAAATAGTCCTCATGTTTCATTGTCCTGTGTTCGGTCATTGCATGTGTATGTATCCCGTGCTTACCTGTGTGTGTAGTTCCTCGTGCTCATCGTATTCCTGCCTTGTCTTGCCTGTCTTTGTATTTTGATGATTTTTAGTTCTCGTTTTTGCCCCATTGTGGGAAGTTTTGGTTTATCCCTTTGAAAAGTCCTTTTGAAATAGTGTTTTGTTACCCCCTCGTGGGTTTTTGTTTTAATTAAATAAACCTTTTATGTTAACCTCATCCCCGCTGCCTGCGATTGGTTTCTTCCCTTTGTAACTCATGACAGCAACATGCATCTCAAACAAGCCTATTATGTGTGCAGCAGACGGACAGTTTAGAGAGCACACACAGCTGCGGTTGTGGCTAGAAGGGACACACCTACCTCTACTGGGCACGCGCACTTCACCATAAACAAAATGTGCGACTTTTCTGTGCAGTAAGCGTCATTAAACCGCATTTAATTTGCCATGCGGCAGCACACTGGTCACTAAATATGTGCAAATAGATTCAACTCTGCTCCACCAATCAAACTCCCCGCACAAGCATACAGATATAATTGTGGGACATTAAAGGCAGTGAAGGATACAGTCATGTTGCCTTAAAAAATCCACCTGATGGATGTCTTTCAGGAGACAGGAAGTAAGGCAAACATTGGATTCGGACGTGCCTTGATGCATTCCTACCTTGAAATGCTGCATTTTAGATTTTTCGGACGAAGCTGACATATTTTTGTATTCAAATCCGGAAGCATTTTAGGACTTCCGGTTCCATCACCCCAAAGTTTATGGGTTTTTGGAATGGGGTTTTAGGTAAATCGCCTGAAATAAGGTCTGTGGATAACAAAACCTCTAAATATTTTCAAGTTTTAATCTATGACATAAAACACACCAGTTTTAACATGCTTGTGATTTTTTTTTAACGTTTATTGTGTCTTTTAGACTGCACTTGCTAACAAGTTGCTAAAAGCAGTGTTGGGGACATTAGACGTCATTGCGCATGGGCTATAAATCTCAACATGCAACACAAATCACTAAAAACATTGTTAGGGGTTCATTCACAGAGTGCTACTTACCAGGTAACACGTTTTTAATAAAGTTTGAAAAAGTAGTCGAAGGCTTGGTGGTGACGTTGATATCTAGCGACCGTAATGTAGTCTGTTTATAGCCCAGTGTTAGCTTTTTACTTCTGCCGTTGTATTTAGGCTTCAAAAAGTGCAAATATTGTATTCATCTGTAAAGATTATCTTGATAGACAAAACGTAAATATCAAGAACATTTGTTAATCACAGATCTTATTTTTCCAAAAATCTTCCAAAATTCTATGGGAAAGTGCATTGCTTTCGGTCGATGGAAGTTACTGCCGGTTAACATGTTGTCATGATTCCACCTCTTCTGGTTAGGTAATTCTTGGTCTTGAGGTGGAATCATACAGGATCCTTTGTTTCTCTAGTCTGCGTCATCGTTCCTACCCTCCTGTTTCCTAGTTTGTGTTAATTAGTTTATCCCTTGCACCTGTTCCCTCTTGATTTGCTCCCCTTTAAAACATCCTCGTGTTCTTTGTCCTGTCTGGTTCATTGTATGTACGTTCTACCTCGTGTTGTAGCTGTGCCTGTGAAAGTCTACTGTTTCAAGTTCCTGTTTCCCTTGTCATAGTAAGTGTTAGTTTAGTGTTTGTTTCCAGTGTTTGTTTTCTTAGTCTAGTGAGTCAGTGTCCTTGTTTTAGTTTTAGTTTCCAGTCTTGTTTTCCCCCTCGTGGGTTTTGTTTTTCCTTTTTGTTTTGTTTGTGTTATAATAAATACTTGTTAACCCCTTCATCCCTGCCTCTGCCTGCAATTGGGTTCTCCTGCCTTGTCTCTCTGTGAGAATTAATGAGTCATATTGAATTACTATCTTAATAATTTTTTTATTGTCTAACAAAAGAAAATATGTCAGTGCTTATACGGCTTTATTGGGTGCTTAGTTGACTTAAAATACAATGTGACAGAGACTATAAAGTGACAACACTAGCACAAATGAGACAAGATGGCGTCACAAATATGCAACCTGCTACATCCAGAATTGATTATGAATCAAATCGTGACTCTATGAAACTATTCTGAATCGAATCTAGAAGGAACAGACTCCCACCCCTTATACAGTAATTTGTATAAACTAGTTCAATATGAATAATATAAAACAAACATTTATTAGTAAAAAGCAATGCTAGTAAAAAGCAAAAGCTAATGAAACCACACCGCTACCCAACTATCACCGATTTGAAAAAGTAACTCATACGAATAGCCACATCATAAGAAGTTAAGAATTACCATGAGATAGTCTTGCATGTGCGCATGGACATTGAATTAAAATGCAACTAAATGAAACGGATAAACTAATATTAGCTTTTCTAAAAAGTAAATGATTGTATTTGAAATAATTGAATATTTTTTGTTTTAATCAGGGCGGGGACTCTCCATTGACTTTTATTGTTTTGTTAACACAGTTAAAAAATATGTGGTATCCTGTAACCTTTAAACATATTCTGTTTACTTCAGAAGGTGGCACCTCCTTTAGGTGAGGTCCACCAGTGTCATTTCCCAATAGATTATCAACAGATTCATCCTTATAAATACTTCAAAATCCATCTTACGATTATCTGTAATATTGAAAACAAGACATCTCTCACGAATTATAGTATCTATTCAATGGATGAATGGAGCCATTTATTGCACTCCTCCATATGGTAATGGCCATCATGACTTTCTCTAAAGCTAATGAGACTGTCTGTCATCTGCGAGGACAGCCTGCCTACCCTCAGCTATGGAAAGATGGGGAGATCATAGTTGGAGGGGTTTTCTCCTTCCATAGCAGCTGGGAGGTCAGGCAACTAACATATTCAATTACACCACCTCCACTAAAGTGCATCAGGTAAGTAAAACCTAAAACATTGTAGTTTCTGAACTGCATTGAAGTGTTCTTGAAAAGAAATCGTCAAGAATATTTCATAACTTCAGCTTACTTTTTGTTGTGTTCTTTTAACCAGTCTTAATTTCAGAGATTTCCAGTATGCACAGTCGATGCTCTTCGCTATTGAGGAAATTAACAACAGCTCTACTTTGCTGCCAGGGGTTTCATTGGGCTACAAGATCTACGACACATGCGGCTCTGTGGCAGTGGGGGTTCAAGCAGCTATGGCCCTCGCTAATGGGCATGAAAAAATATCTGTTGAAGGGTCCTGCAAAAAGCAAGCAGAGGTGCAAGCCATTATAGGAGACACAACCTCATCAGCATGCATGGCCATAACAAAAAGTATAGGACCATTTAAACTTCCATTGGTATGTTTAAATATGCCAAATTTAAACATGAATGTATGTTAGGATTTCATTGCTTATAAATTACATTTATTTATTGTCTTCCAGATCAGTCATTATGCCACATGTGAGTGTCTCAGTGACAAAATCAAATATCCTTCATTTCTTCGAACTATTGCAAGCGATTACTTTCAGAGCAGAGCATTGGCGGAACTGGTCAGACACTTTGGCTGGACCTGGGTAGGAGCTTTAAGAACTGATGATGATTATGGCAACAGTGGAATGGCCACTTTCACTAAAGTAGCTGAGCAGATGGGTATCTGTCTGGAATATTCCCTCCCGTTTTTCAGAACATACACAGAAGACAAAGTACTGCGAATAATTGAACAGATTAAAAGCTCTACTTCTCGAGTGATTGTGGGATTTCTTGCTCACTGGGACTTGGAGGTTCTGTTGCATAAATTTGTTGAACACAATATTACAGGATTTCAGTGGGTGGGCACAGAAGCCTGGATCTCAGATTCAGTCATCGGTAGTATGGATAAGCATCATATTCTTCTGGGGGCTATTGGGCTGGCTATACCTAAAACACAGGTGACAGGTCTAAAGGAATTCATTCTAGATATAAAGCCACTGAAGTCTTCAGGAAGTGCCATTTTCACTGAGCTTGGGAAGCTTTGTTTCAGTGTGAATACTTCAATGATTCAACCTACACCACTGAATGTACAGGCAAAGAGGAGTTGTCTCAGGTGCAAAATCTATTCACAGACATGTCACTCATGCCCATCTTCAGTAACGTGTATAAAGGAGTGTATGCTGTAGCTCATGCACTTCATGAGCTTCTGGGCTGCACAGACAGATGTGCAACAAAGAAACAGCCTGATCCCTCAACAGTGCGTTAACACTTCAGTGCATTAACATTATAATTATGTAAAATATAGTTTTCTGTAAAGCCATATCATTATACAAAATTACATACTGCTATTATTAAACAATGCATCATGTAAAAGATAAAAAAGATGTTAAATATTTTAGTCAATGCCTGCATTTTATAATTTGTCACATCTTGCAGTTTCTGAAACACCTGAAAAAAATGCGTTTCAAAACCAAAGATGGCGAGGAGGTTTACTTTGATGAGAATGGAGATCCAGTTGCAAAATATGAGATAATAAATTGGCAACCAAGTAAAAAACAACACTACGAATTTGCCACTGTTGGACTATATGATGCATCTTTTGTCGGGACTGATCGTTTAGCTGTGAATATGACATCAATTTTATGGACAAAAAATTCTACACAGGTTACAAAAGGCTTAAATAATATTTTCTGTATAATTATCTGTATAAATAAATGAATGAGCTTTGGTAAAATTAGTAATTAACAATTTTTTGCAGGTGCCTGTGTCTGTGTGCAGTGAGAGTTGTCCTCCTGGGACCAGGAAGGCTGTACAGAAAGGAAAACCTATATGTTGTTATGACTGTATACCATGCACTGAAGGTGAAATCAGTAACACATCAGGTAAAAAAGACTACATTTGTAAAAAAAAAGACAAACCTTTGCTAATGCTGTTATATAACTTACTATATAACTTTTAAATACTATTCATTAACAGATTCTGTGACATGTCTGAAGTGCCATGAAGACTACTGGTCAAATCTGCAGAAGGATGGATGTGTTAACAAAGAGACTGAATATTTATCATATGAGGAGATCATGGGAATTTTGCTCACAACTATTTCTTTTGTTGGTGCATTTACAACAATGTTAATTGCAGTCATATTCTTTAGATATAAAAACACTCCAATAGTTAAAGCAAATAATTCAGAGCTGAGCTTCCTGCTCCTGTTTTCACTAATGCTGTGTTTTCTCTGTTCACTTACTTTCATTGGTCGCCCCACTGAGTGGTCTTGTATGTTACGTCACACAGCGTTTGGGATCACTTTTGTCCTCTGTATCTCTTGTGTTCTTGGTAAAACAATAGTTGTGTTAATGGCATTCAGGGCCACTCTTCCAGGAAGTAATGTCATGAAATGGTTTGGGCCTCCACAACAAAGACTCAGTGTTCTTGGTTTCACACTTGTACAGGTTCTTATTTGTATACTTTGGCTCACAATATCTCCACCTTTTCCTTTTAAAAATCTAAACTACTTCAAAGAAAAGATCATTTTAGAATGTAACGTGGGTTCATCTTTAGGCTTCTGGGCTGTGCTGGGTTATATTGGACTACTTGCTATTCTATGCTTCTTTTTGGCTTTTCTGGCTCGCAAACTGCCTGATAACTTCAATGAAGCTAAATTCATCACATTCAGTATGATCATATTCTGTGCTGTATGGATCACATTCATTCCAGCTTATGTCAGTTCTCCTGGAAAATTCACAGTAGCAGTAGAGATATTTGCCATTTTAGCTTCCACATATGGACTGTTATTTTGCATCTTCATTCCAAAATGCTATATTATATTATTAAAACCAGACAAAAATTCCAAAAAACACATGATGGGTAAAGTACCCTCATGAGCCTGTTTATTGTAATATATTAATAGACACTATAAAATATACAATGATATAGACAATTTCGATAATGTAATTAAAGAAGAGACTGTTAGTATTGCCCTTCTATATTAGGTTATATTATTATTATGCTGATGACACTTTTATTAACGAACAATTTAATGTACACCTAATAAAACGAATACAAAATTACACTGACTTTTGAAATATATTTTTTATACAACAGTTCTTTCTGGTTCTCGAATCTAATTGGCTGAGAGCCATGCGGTATTCCAC
The DNA here is from genome assembly GCA_006030095.1 of Triplophysa siluroides. NCBI lineage: Eukaryota > Metazoa > Chordata > Actinopteri > Cypriniformes > Nemacheilidae > Triplophysa > Triplophysa siluroides. The sequence goes on along the minus strand of VCII01000424.1, from coordinate 57,978 downwards.
CAGTATCATCACCCGTTGGAGAAAATAAACAAGAACCGCAAATCTTCATCCATATCTATGTAATTCGTTCCCTCAGTTTAAAACATTTTACAGATTCTAAAATTGTTCCCTCAGTTTTCAAATGGTGCTCACTGATTAATAGACCGCACCCACAACATTAAAATCTGTACTCTCGGTTTTTTAAACTGTAAAAGTCTGTGTGAAATTACATTACAAATAAATAAATGGTGACACCAGAACATTCTTTAAATGGTTATCTGTGCCAAATCTTTTAAATGGCATGACCCGTTTTTAATAGAAATATAAAATAAAAACAAATTTGTTCCTCTTTAGGGCTGCACAATGGCAAGAAATCATAATGGTTAATTATATTTTTTGTATTATTACCCTTGGTATTGTAATTGAATATTAGATTTAACATCAAGTATGTTTGAAAAACTTTCTGTAAAGCAATTGAATGTCATATTTTATATAAACATCCAAAAAACCTGCTCCTGAAATATTTTATGATGTTGCATAGCCTCCAAACTAGGTCAATTTTATGTCAAATACATTTATTAAAACTCTTCAGAACTGAAGCGATAATGATAACATAACATTGTTATGAGGTACCAGCTGTTACAGGCTAAAAATAGTGACAGGGGATCAAAGTTCACAGTTCAGGGGTGTTTCTTTGGGTGCAAAGGTGAGCTTCAAATAGTGCATGCAGAAAGGGTCCAAAAATATCAAGACAAAAGTAGTATTTACACAATTTACAAGAGGATCTTAAATTAACAACTTTGACTATGCCAACAAACAGGCCCCAAATCACATGTTAAACAACTACCACCTTCCGCTTTCTTGAAAAGTGCATGGAAGCTCACAATCTCCAGGTGTCAGCCATTGCTAAGTAACCATGGGCCATGCTTGCCGTTAAGGAAAGGAGGTATTAAAAAAGGATATATTGATTATATGCACTTAAAATACCTTGCAATAACTCTGCTACTAGATTTGTTTATGCTGTGAACATCTGTGTATATATTTTCGCTGAGCTTTTCTATATTGTTCCACAAAAAGCTAACTTGCTCGGCTGGTTCTTGTCACAAGACCTGTGGTGCACCTGCGGCATTCAGAAAAGTTTAAATATCTTCATCTGTATGGGGCGCTGATGCACCTGGAAAAAGAAGCGTGCTGCACTGCAATTATACTGCAATTGCAATATGTTGCAATGCGCATGGGCAAAATATCTGTGTGTAAGTCTTCTGCCCTCAACTAAATATAACTATTTAGTCTGTGCAGCGAGCTAAACATAAATGGCTTCAGTAAGCACCCAGGAGACATAACTGCATTCTTCAAAGCTTTACTGAAGGACCATTTGTATTTTTTTTCTGTAAAACTGTAACAGAAACAGAATAAAGGTATGAATAAACATTCAGTCTTCATCTACATGCATTAATGACACATTCATTATTATTGCTGCATGCCAATATTAACCCAAAGTCATAACATAAACGAATAATAAGCATTATAACATGCTAAAAATATTTTCTAACATGTGGCATGGTATTTAGCCTGAACGGATGCTAACAGGTAGCTCTCACTTTAATACCAAAACCGACTGCACAGTAACAAAAGGTTCACCATATTGTTTAACAAGGCACTTATAGACATAAAAATATGTTAAGGCACAACAAACCTAAAGATTATGCCTTATCAAGAGCAGTACATAAAGACGTAATGGGAGAAGCAGCACATAGGAATTTTCCACTACAAGTGCTCCTACAAAACAATGCTGCTCTATTTTTCTAACTCAAATTAGCTAGTAAATTCCACCCCATGACCACTAGATGGCAGTGTTTAGAACGGACCGGAAATCCTAATTGTCTCATTTAACGGCACCTTTACAGCACAAATTGCTTAGAACTTTAATTTACCATATTTATAATACAGAAAACAATGTTGTGGACTGAACAGTAAGCGTACGAGTAGAAAGCAGTATACTTTGCAAGGCTATGTGTTCGGCTGTACGCGTACACTCGTGTACACGTAAAAAAAATGAATTATGCCACAGGCTTAAGGCACACTTTTCTGGAAACACTTCAGCAAGTTTAAAGTCGTCATCTGATTGATCGAATTTTACGTGATTTCCGGCGATATGTGTGTGATGATCTTTAAAAATCTGCCTGGAAACAACACAAAGATGTCTGATCGAAGAAGTAAGCTATCGTGTGTACATCGATTGCAAGAAGAATTCATTACGAACCACTAAACCTTAATTTCTTAAAGTATACAAAGTTTACGACATAAACTGATCAACATTGTTCTTGCTTTTAAATTTTTGACAAATTTGTGAATGTACACCGGTCTGTGGGAACATTTCCACTCCTCTAAACATGATGCAGCACAAAAATGTGATTGGCTGCTTTATCGGCCAGTCATATGGCCTCTTGGGCGGGTCTTTGCCAATGAAAGTGGCCAAAGTTACCAGACCTTCAGCATGACTACATGAGACTAGATCCCAAATGGATTTTCAAAACATAATAAAAGGCAGAACCTTTCCCTCTTCTGACACAAACGCTCCCAATCTGCCGTCATATGGGAATGGCTAAGAGGACATTGTCACTTCTGCTTCTGCTGTTATATGGAGCTTGTGTCACAGCTGCAGCTCAAGTCTGCAGAATGCTGAGCCATCCAGTTCTGCCACTACTTTCTGAAGATAGAGACATCAACATTGGGGCAGTTTTCTCACTCCATAGAAATGTTGTGTTAAAGATATATCCTTTCACTTCTGAACCAGAGCCAACAAACTGCATCAGGTCTGTACAAAATACTTTTTGACAGCAGGAATTATGAAAAATTGTATATACCGTTTTTCTAAACACTTCAGAAATACTAATGATTATTTACTGAATGTAACAGTTCAATTATTATTTTACAGCTTAAATTTACGCGAGTTCAAATTTGCTCAGACTCTGATTTTTGCCATAGAGGAGATTAACAACAGCACACAACTGTTGCCTGGTGTCACTTTGGGTTATAAAATATATGATGCCTGTGGCTCCGTATCTCAGACTGTCTTATCAAGCATGGCTTTAATGAATGGCTATGAAGAGACTTTGCATGATGAGTCCTGTTCTAAACCACCATTTGTTCATGCCATTGTAGGAGAATCAAGTTCTTCTCCCACTATTGGTATGGCCTCTTTAGTAGGCCCTTTCAGCATCCCTGTTGTAAGAACTCTTATTTTTCTGCTTAATGTTGTCTACATGCATAATGAATATCCTCTAAATGTGCTTTTATGAAAATAATATGAAAATCACTTTGTCAATTGTTTTACTTAATTTGTATATTAGTAATATTTGGTAGATTAAGAAAGAAATAATGTTCTTAATAATCTGCTTTATTTTTGCAGATCAGTCATTTTGCCACATGTGCATGCCTAAGTGACAGAAAAAGGTTCCCGACCTTCTTCAGAACAATACCCAGTGATTATTACCAAAGCAAAGCGCTGGTTCAGCTTGTCAAACGCTTTGGCTGGACTTGGGTTGGTACGGTGAGGAGTCGCAATGACTATGGTAACACTGGAATTGCAGCTTTTGAAAAGATAGCAGAACAAGAGGGAATTTGTATTGAATACTCAGAGGCCATAATTAGAACCGATTCACAAGAGCAGCTCCTTAAGACACTGGAGGTGATTAAAAAAGCCACAGCCAGGGTGGTGGTGGCTTTTATCTCATTTGGTGACTTTGTTCCCTTTCTGAAATTAATTGCCCAACAAAACATCACTGGGCTGCAGTGGGTCGGCAGTGAATCCTGGATCACTTCTCGAATTATTGCCGAAACAAAAGAATACAGTTTTCTCAAAGGGACCGTGGGCTTTGCTGTGGCGAATGACAAGCTTGACGGCCTACGAGAGTTTCTAGTGACTGTGCACCCTGATCGAGAGCCAAAAAATGAACTTTTGAAGGAATTTTGGGAAACTGCTTTTCAGTGCTCTTTCAGAAACACCGGCAGTGGGACACAAGTCTGTACTGGCTCAGAACGCTTAACAGAACTACAAAATGAATATACTGATGTATCAGAGCTGCGCATAGCAAGTAAAGTGTACACAGCAGTGTATGCTATCGCACATGCACTACATCATTTAATAAATTATATTAAATCTGCCACCAACAGCAGCAAACGAATTCTGCTCACACCACAGAAGGTGATTTAAGAGAAAAAATTGATCAGTAAACTCAAACTGAAACTAATTATGTTTGTGTTTATTCGCAGGTGTTGGAGTATATAAGAGATGTCAATTTCACTGTCAAAACTGGTGAGAAAATCTTTTTTGATGCGAGTGGTGATCCAGTGGCAAAATATGATCTGGTGAACTGGCAGCCTGCTGAAGATGGAAGTCTGCAGTTTAAACTTGTTGGTGTGTACGACAGCTCACTGCCTTCAGAGAAACTCCAAGTTGATCAAAAAAACATGGTATGGGCTGAGAAAAGTGGTCAGGTATGTCGAAATAAGTAAATCATGAGTAGAAATTAAATGGCCGTTACAGTCATATTTTAGAATTAATGATTTAATACTCACCCAAAAATAAATCAAAATATAAAAGTTAATTAGCATAATGGCTGGGAGAAATTATGCAATAAAACCTAACATCACTAAAAATCATCACAAATATGGTACTTACATGATGTTACATATCTTTTCACAGGTGCCTGTGTCTGTGTGCAGTGAGAGTTGTCCTCCAGGCACTAGGAAGGCTGTTCAGAAAGGAAGACCTGTCTGCTGTTATGACTGTATTCCATGTGCAGATGGAGAAATCAGTAACAGCACAGGTAAACACTAACACATGATAGTAAAACTGTCTAATACCCAAAGACCTTGTGATGTGCTTTCATTCAAATAATATATTTTTATGAATTCCTTTTTTTTACAGATTCTAGTGACTGCTTTCCTTGTGATTTGGAGTATTGGTCCAATGAAAAAAAAGAGAAATGTGTGTTAAAAATTATTGAATTCCTTTCCTATACAGAAATCATGGGGATTGTGCTTTCTATTTGCTCATTTATTGGAGCATTATTGACATCAATGATATCTTTTGTGCTTTATCTTCATAAAGAAACACCTATCGTGAGAGCCAACAACTCAGAGCTGAGCTTCCTGCTGCTCTTCTCATTGACTCTGTGTTTTCTCTGTTCACTTACTTTCATTGGTCGCCCCACTGAGTGGTCCTGTATGTTACGTCACACAGCGTTTGGAATCACTTTTGTCCTCTGTATCTCTTGTGTTCTGGGGAAAACAATAGTTGTGTTAATGGCGTTCAGGGCCACACTTCCAGGAAGTAATGTCATGAAATGGTTTGGGCCTGTACAACAGAGACTCAGTGTTGTTTCTCTTACTTTAATACAGATGCTAATTTGTATGTTATGGTTAACAATATCTCCTCCTTTCCCACATAAAAACATGAACTATTACAGAGAAAAGATAATCCTAGAATGTCGTGTAGGTTCTGATGTTGGTTTCTGGGCTGTTCTTGGTTATATTGGTCTCTTATCAATCATGTGTTTTGTTTTAGCTTTTCTTGCTCGGAAGCTGCCTGATAACTTCAATGAAGCTAAATTCATCACATTCAGTATGCTCATATTCTGTGCTGTGTGGATCACATTTATACCAGCTTACATCAGTTCTCCTGGAAAATTTACTGTAGCTATGGAAATATTTGCTATTTTAGCTTCGAGTTTTGGCTTGTTATTTTGCATATTTGCCCCCAAATGTTACATAATTTTGTTAAAACCAGAGCAAAATACAAAGAAAAATATGATGGGCAAACCCTAAACTTATTTAGGTGTGATATATTGAAAAATGGAGTTCATTTTTGCCATCAATACAAGTAAACAACAGATCAGAAGGCAACACTTTTTTTTTTACTTTTGTATGGCAACACCTTAACAAAAGCCTAGGTATTTATGACTTGGTAAGCTAACAGCAACATAGTGTTTGCCTAGAGTCCCACGTTGACTCCGCATGTACCAGATGTGGGCCCGATATAGGCCAACATCATGTTGCTGTCTGTGACACACATACAGCCTGCCTCTTCACTGCTAAACTGATGAACATCAGGTCATATTTTGAATTTTATGGTGACTACACATAGAATCATGTTTTTCAGGGTTGTCTGACCCATGAGTTCTGCTCTTCACAGGCTGTGGCAGGCTCTGCAGTGTAGGACGGGTCAGTACTGGACACAGTGGACTCTCAATGACCATCTCCATCACAGCCATATTGTGGACCTACATTGTTTACTGCCTAATTAAAAATGACATGGACTTTTTGCAATTAATAAGAAATGGAAATTCTATTTAATAGTCTGTATGTATATAACAGTAAACTTTATAGCCAATCATTTGCTCCATAATTACACATTTATATAGGCCTAAACAAAATTTAGTTGTGTTACATATCATACATACCCAATAGAACAGGGGTCTTCAACTACTTTTCTTTAAGGGCCAAATTCCAAAAGTATAAATAGGATGCAGGCCAGTTTTTTACCATATCATAATTTCTTCTGTTATTTTGTATTTCTGTTAATTTTTGCATTGCATTTATTGTTCCTTTTATACTGTGTCATGGTTCCACTATCATGTCATGTTTTGTTCTTGGTTTTCTGTGTAGCCATGGCATAGCCTTTGGTTATGTGGTGGGAGAGAGACTATTTTGGCCTCTATTAGGCCATACTCTCTCTCTCTCCGGTCTGCGTCATTGTTCCCGCCATCTCGTTCCTCGTCAGCCTCTCCTTAGTGCTTAATCCCCAGCACCTGTTCCTCGTTATGATCCTGTGTTTGTCACCCTTTAAAACATCCTCGTGTTCATTGTCCTGTGCTGGTTCATTGTACGTCTTACCTCGTTTGTTGATGTACTTGTACTTGTACATGTTCGTGTATAGTCTTTGTATTCATGCCCTCGTCTTGCCTTGTTCCCATACCCCGTACCCCATACCCCATACCCCATACCCCGTGTCACGTAAGTCTAGTTTAGTTAGTGTGTTTAGATACAAGTGTTTGTTTTTGTAGTCTTAGTTTAGTCAGTGTTCCTGTTTTTGTTAGTAGTTATTCCTGTCCTGTTTTCTCCCTCGTGGGTTTTGTTTTGCCTGTTTGTTTAGTCTTGTTTTTTGAATAATAAATTCCCCTGTTAACCCCATACCATCTCGTCTGAGTCCTGCCTGCACTTGGGTTCTCCTGCCTTGTCTCTCCCCGAGAACCGTGACATACTGTTTTTGTTGCTGTCACTTACAGGTCATATATTAAATCATGCACAAAAATATTTAATCCAGTATATACCTTTACATGATATTTAATTAAAAGGGATATTGTCATTTTATAGTCCATAATACGTTAGTTTACCCAAAAACGAATTTGCTGTTAATTTACTCACCCCCAGTACTTCCAAGATGTGGGGTTTTTTTTTTTCAAGAAGATATTTATGAAGATATTGAATTAATGAAAGTCAAATAAAAGTCAAAAACGCTTTCAGCACAAAAGTAATACCTGCCCCTTGACGTTAAAATGGCAAGAAACTGAACGCTATTATCGAATCTTCGGGTGAATTCCAATTGCATTCATGTGCCCAACGCACTTAAGGGCAGATCCTTTGAAGTTCAAGTTCTGGAGGGAGATGAACAGCTGTTTTCATAAATACTGCTGTTTAAATCATACATAATGAATGCAGTAATAAAAACAACATCGTTATAAGTTCCTTTTCTGAGACAATAGTTCATGGGTGTAGTACTTTTTCTGCTGTTACATTCAAGGGCACAATACGCGTTTTGGAACGCAACCTACAGCATTTCGCAAACAGACTGCCTGTGGCTGTGGATTGCTGATTATAACATTTCAAATAACATTAAGTTTCTTGGATAGACCGATCAAATCGTTTTTTATAAGACGTCAATCGTTATGAGCCGCAGGAATTACTTTCGTATTGAATGTAGCAGCGTTTTGGACTTTCAAAGGCGTGGCGTCTGAGGATGTGCATTTATTAAAGCACACCATTCTTAAAGTCTCTCGACTTATTTGAAATCTAAAGGCGGGTCGCCAGTGGACTAGCCCTGGAATAGAAGGTTTAGACAGTGTAGCTGGATTAAAAATGTCTAAATGTATTTTATTTTGTGAACTTAAGTCAACTTGTTCCCAATTATTGTCATGTTCTATGTTCAACTGTGGTTATATTTGATGTTTTATGTAAGAATCATTCATTTGTATGTTGTTTCCGTCAGGGCACAAAATAGCAGAACACTAGCGGCTTTTTGCTGCGGTTACTATAGGCTCGCCTCAGAAGCACATTGTGTGCCGATGGGGTTAGGTGTTGTCTCACTTCTCTGGCGAGAGTGCTGGTAATTATCATCATCTTTGAAATAATATGTTTGAAACTTATAGTTCACACCAAGAATGTTTAAATATGTCCCCGTGTGAATTTTGTGAAATAAGTGTGAGTGTGAGTGGGAGAGTTGCCTGGAAATAATATCGTGCCCTGTGTGTGTTTCCTACAGGTATGTTTGAAATGATATGTGATTACTGTACACGTATACATGTATATATTTGAAATGCGTTTTATTTTGAGTATTTTCTGACAAAGTTTAAGAGGCTTATGCCTTCCTAATTTCTTTTAAGCTTGTGGTGAGTGATATTTTATTATTTCATATTGTGAGTTATTATTTGTGCAGAGATTATTCATATTGTTATATCTCATGGTGAAATATTGCTGCTACGATGCATTTTATTTTATTTTGATTCATTTCAGTGTTTATACATTAGTTTTGTTTTACCTGTAGTATAATGTGTTGATTTGTCATTGTGAGAAGCACATTGTGTGCCGATGGGGTTAGGTGTTCTCTCACTTCTCTGGCGAGAGTGCTGCATGTGAGTGGAGTGGAGAGAATTGCCTGGGAATAATATCGTGCCCTGTGTGTGTTTCCTACAGGTCCAATAAAAACTGGGACCCCATCAGTTTGTCTTGGCTTCTATTTTCAGCATTGAAATACACAACCAGAGTAAATCCGTTACAACAGCATTAAATTTGGATTGTTGTGCAACCCAATGCTGGGTCACAGATGGATAAACCCAACCATGGGTTACTTAACTCAACAGGTTGGGTTGTACAATCAACCCATGAGTTGAATGTTTATGTCTTATTTAAAGCAGTTTTTGCTGGTTTGCTACATTTTCTTAATTCATTTTCATCATTAGACATACTGTAGTGCTTTTCACTGTTGTTAAAATAATGATGAGCTCTGGTCACCAAATAAGATTCTCCACCTAGATGTAATATAGGTAGCATTTGGAAACCTAAATGTGAGCTTACTCACCCTTTAAACGTGTTACTTAAAATCAGGTTATTTAAAATATCAGTTTCAGTCAGGGATTCTTTGGTTTTGCTCAAAGAAAAATACGTATAATAATCGTCCTACAAATTTACGCATTTTGTAGTAATATCTGATCAGCAGAAGCAATAACAATAATGCCCCTATCCGCATGGAGAGTTCAGAGTTCAGAAAAGTTCCATTGTAGTCCACCTAGCCTACGGTGGCATTCGGCAGCACGTTGCCAGGAATCCCAGGTTGGTTGCAGGGTAACCTGGGTTACATTGTTCCCCGAGCAGGCCGCTCCAAAGTTCCCAGAGTTCCCGCCGGTCCCGTCCGGCATTCCAGAGTTCCCGAGCCGGCCGCTCCAAAGTTCCCAGAGTTCCCGCCGGTCCAGTCCGGCATTCCAGAGTTCTCCGAGCCGGTAGCTCCAAAGTTCCCAGAGTTCCAGCCGGTCTCGTCCAGCATTCCAGAGTTCCCCGAACCGGCCGCTACGGAGTTCCCTTAGCTGGCATCTCAAGAGTTCCCCCTGGACTCCACTGCGGTGGCCGTCGTGGCCTTGGCATTAGCTTGCGCCTGGGCGGCCACCGCATCCCTGTTTTTTTTTTATAAAAGTAATTACTCACTGGTGTGCATAAGAAAGGTGTACGCACATTTAAAAAATTACTGATTTTTGTCGGCAAACTGCACACTTTCTGTGTATGTATTGACCCCTAGTGGACCAGTGCACTTTTTTTGCGCATGCGCTGTTGTACGCGGCACGTCTGCGCGGTCTCAAAAAATTACGAACCGTGCGCCATCCGCATGATGCAGTTTTCGTCATCAGAAGGGTCTGCGGTTGTAAGCACACCACATCCGCGTGCAGCCCCTTTTTTGAGATGTGCCGTGTACAACAGTGCATGCGCAAAAAAGGTCCCTAGGGTTATTTAAAACTTGAATTTCAGTCAGGGAATTAGTTTAGCTCAAAGGAAAATACATATAATAATCGTCATAAAGTATACATATTTTACTGTTTCTGATTAGCAGTATGGTGATAAAAATACTAAAGAGTGGAGCCTCTGGCGCTTCAGATTCACAGCCCGAAAGTATATTTTCATAGTAAAAGACTTTGCTACGGACTAACGCGGGTTGAGTTTGTCGTGTGTTTGTGATCTGCAAATACAGACGTGCGCACAACATGAAAAAAGACATAAGTCCTAATAATCAGTAAAAATATTTCAACTAGAGGCAACAAATGTCGTGTTTATAATGGGGTTAATTGTCTTTGTTGAGTCGCGCCGAGACGTGGCGTAACACTGGTTGATCAAGAAGACTCAAAGCGCTCGTATTTATTATGTTTTCCATTCCCTGCTGTAATGCGAGCTTGTTTCTATCTCACACAAACTCTGTTAAAAACTTGATGATGTATATGGTTGTTTGTTTATAGTCTTTATAATGTCGAATATAAAAGGTAAAACAGTTAGCTGTAGTTTTTAAATATTTAACATAGGTTTTTATAAAACGCTAATATTCGTTTTAGCAGTGTCATTTGACCCCTTTAAATATACCTAAAGAATAAGACACAGGTGAAACCAATAGCTCTAATTACAATGGAAAAAGGGACCATACAATTACACAATGGGAGCCACTAGTAGCCAAAACAAGGAACGATAGGCATAATCCTGACATCAATGATATAATACACTTTAACGTTATCTCATGGCCATAAGGAACGCGACTTTACCAAACAGGATTTACTGTAGAGCTGTAGCATACAACCCGAATTCCGGAAAAGTTGGGACGTTTTTTATATTTTGAATAAAATGAAAACTAAAGGAATTTCAAATCACATTAGCAAATGTTTAAACTGAGAAATTTTACACTTTAATCCACTAAATTAGCTCATTTAAAATGTAATGCCTGCTACAGGTCTCAAAAAAGTTGGGACGGGCAACAAATGGCTAAAAAAGCAAGCAGTTTTGAAAAGATTCAGCTGGGAGAACAGCTAGTGACAAATTAAGTTAATTGATATCAGTTCTGTAATATGATTAGCTATAAAAGGGATGTCTTAGAGAAGTAAAGTCTCTCAGAAGTAAAGATGGGCAGAGGCTCTCAAATCTGTGATAGACTGCATAAAAAGAATGTGGAATACTTTAATAACAATGTTCCTCAACGTCAAATTGCAAAGGCTTTGCAAAACTCATCATCTACAGTGCATAACATCATCAAAAGATTCAGAGAAACTGGATAAATCTCTGTGCGTAAGGGACAAGGCCGGAGACCTTTATTGGATGCCCATGGTCTTCGGGCCCTCAGACGACACTGCATCACTCATCGGCATGATTGTGTCAATGACATTACTAAATGGGCCCAGGAAAACTTCCAGAAACCACTGTCGGTAAAAACAATCCTCCGTGCCATCAGCATGCCAACTAAAGCTCTATCATGCAAAAAGGAAGCCATATGGAAACATGGTCAGAAGCGCTGTCGTGTCCTGTGGGCCAAGGCTCATTTAAAATGGACTATTTCAAAGTGGAATAGTGTTCTATGGTCAGACGAGTCCAAATTTTACATTCTTGTAGGAAATCACGGACGCCGTGTCCTCCGGGTTAAAGAGGAGGGAGATCTTCCAGCGTGTTATCAGCGTTTAGTTCAAAACACAGTTTAAGTGTGTAACACTAACTTCAAGGGTTACATAAATAAATGAGGAGGGATCCATCACCATTAACCAACAATTATATTTCCCTTAAGTAAGGTATACATTTTTAGATCATACACAAGGTTGTGACAATTTCATGATGCATAGCATTTGGAAGCAAAACCTTATAACAGTACACCCGATATCAAAGTCCAGAGTTACCACAAATGTCCTTGGTCCATCATCCCATTGTAGATGTTTTAGGGGTTAGAAGGACAAAATCCACATTCGCTCAACAAGGGTTTGTCCAAGGTAAAAGTGTCTTTTCGTTCTGGAGTTCGGATATACTTCCCCGTAGAAGACAATAACATCAAGAATTGGAACCAATTGAGAAGCCATCAAAATCAAGCAGATACCAAAACCCTCTGGTCAACACAAAACAAACAATACAACATGAGGTTCAGCAAGTAAAATATATTCACGCTATAAACCTTTGTTAATAATAAAGAAACACATCAACTCACATTGAGATGTAGAACACAAATGTTCCTCAACAGGGTTTTCCAAATGAAAGCATAGAAAGAGCATGTGCTCTCAGCTAACAAGTATTCCTAACTCACACTTCCCTCTTCCTTTTACTCTCTGGTATGGAGAGATCTTCCTAATAATGGCTCCCTAATGCCCTCTAATGGCCGGGAGTGAAATTACAACTTGCATTTAACATAGGAGACAGGTAACAGTTTACTAGAACTGTTACAAGTGACCAAGTATTTGTGAGCATTGAGCTCAGAAAACCCATCACAAGTGAATATATGGTTGTTTATTAAAACTACTCTACATGATAAACATAATGACGATCGCATTAACACAAACAATATATGAAATACAAACGCACTAGGGAGCAAGGAGAGAGAGAGACTTGCCTTACTCAGCACCTTATTTTAATTGTACTTATTGTATGTCTTTTGTTATATGTTCAATGCTTTGGCAATATTGTAAGAACACGCAATCATGCCAACAAAGTACCTTGAAATTGAGAGAGAAAGAGAGAGAGAGAGAGCATGGCAGCGAAGCAGGTAAAATGCTTCTAAACACCAATAAAATCATATTTAACAAAGAAGCACAAACTTAATACAGCTATTCTATATATAGAAACGGATACGTGCGAGCTCTTTGCAGAGATGGAAATGTTCAAATGGTTTCAGAATGCAGTCCTACTGAAGCGCTGAGTTTAGGTTTTAGCCCGGTGTCCGAAGTTTGCAGGGCCTACGCGGCCTCTCCCAGTCTCTGTTGGATTCTCTTCTGACTAGAATGTATCGGTGAATGATGTTTTTATGTGCAAACCTGTCCCCAGGTGGCCTGCAGGCCGATGCCATGAAAGCGATAAGTGGCTGTAGTGGAGTAGGCGGGGCGAGACCGTGGTTCGCTGTGCGCACAACCGGTCTCGAATCACGTAGGAGATCGGGAGCACATAAGAGAACGAGCGACCGGACCGTCACTGAGAGAGGACCGGGCCCGAACATGTTTGTATTTGTATTTATATTTATATTTACGTTTGTGTTGCCGGCAGTCGTCCGTGAGGGGCTGCCGGCTGTTTATTTACTTTGTTATGATTTGATTAAATGTTTAAATGTCTGCCGGTTCCCGCCTCCTTCCTTCCCTTTTAATGGAGATTTGCTACATTGGTGCCGAAACCCGGGAGGAAGGAGAGACATGCTGTCGGAGAGTCCTCGGCGCCGAGTGGCCTCGCGGTGCCGGAGAGTTCAGGCAGCGCGGACGAAGGGCGTCCGCCAGTGGCTGCCCGAAGCGGTGGCTCTGGGGAAACGGAAGTGCACAGTGTGGCCACCGCCAAAGCTTCGGTGCGACGGTGACCTTTGCTGCCGCGCCCCTGGGTCGAGGTGGGGTGGCTTTCGTCCGAGCGGGAGCGGGGGAGTTGCCGCCGTCCGCAAAAGGAGGAGCCACCGCCGGCCGCCAGGGGGCGGACGGTCGTGCCGTCCACCGAGCGCCCAGGGCCACCGCAAAGCACCGCGAAGGAGAGAACCCCGGCTGGTTGAGGACCGAGCGGCAGCATGTCGGGGAACCGGACTATTATTTTTTTTCTCTCTCCCCTCTCTCTTTCCGGTCGCTCCGAGGGCTCCCGTCTCCGTTGTCTCGTCGCTACATGCCCCCAGGGGAAAGGTACTCCGAGACTGGGAGACCCCCCGAGGGAGGCCTGTGTTGGGCGATGGGGGTATGTAGTGGAGTAGGTGGGGCGAGACCGTGGTTCGAGACCGGTGAGTAATTGTTAAGGAGCGCCAGCTGTGCGCACAACCGGTCTCGAATCACGTAGGAGATCGGGAGCACATAAGAGAACGAGCGACCGGACCGTCACTGAGAGAGGACCGGGCCCGAACATGTTTGTATTTGTATTTATATTTACGTTTGTGTTGCCGGCAGTCGTCCGTGAGGGGCTGCCGGCTGTTTATTTACTTTGTTATGATTTGATTAAATGTTTAAATGTCAAACTGCATGTCAAACTTTAAATGTCCACTGCAAATGTGCACCCACCTCCGTCAGAGCCAACCCCGCCAGCCAGAGTTCCTCTATATGCCTGCTCCAGTGATACCCGATGAGCCCATGGAGATCAGAGGTAGCCGGTTGTGTTCCACTGAGCAGGAGAGGAGGAAGACCAAGCTGGCAATTACATCTCCGGCGCCCTCAGCATCAAATTTCAAGCGGGGCCGGTGCAGCTGCAAGTTGGTGCATTCAATGAAGAGGATATCCCTCTTCTAGTCCTGGAGCAGGCCACCACCAAAATCATCCTGGGTCGCCCGAGGTTAGTGAAACACATACCAGAGATCTGCTGGACGACCGGGAAGATTCTAAAGTGGGGCAAACAGTAGTTCTCACATGCTTCCGCTGTTTGACTTCTCTATGACCCACTACACATCCTTCTATTGAGACCTGCGTCAAGACCATCGAGAGAACCCCTGAGAAGTTATCTATAAAGATGCCTGAATGTTATCAACAGTTCCACAATGTTTTCTGTACTGCCCGGGCAACCCAGCTACCACCTCAACGACCATGGGATTGTGTCAACGACTTAAAGTAGGGTGACCCAGTGCCCCGTGGGAAAATCTACCCACTTTCTATCCCCAAGCAGAAGGCCATGGAGAAGTACATCTCCGAAGCCCTGAAGTAAGGTTACAACCGTCCTTCGCGATCCGCTGCCGCCTCAAGCTTCTTCTTGGCCAAGAAAGACAGGGGGGTTTACGGCCTTGCATCCACTACCGAGCCCTGTACCAGATCACGGTTAAGTAACGTTATCCACTTCACCTTATCCCTGCTGCCCTGGAACAGCTGAGAAGAGCTGCCCTTCTCACCAAAATTAGGCCTCCACAGCACATATAACCTGGTATGAATCAAAAGGTAAAAATAAGATAAATTAAAGAAAAAAGATTTTGTTATCCCACCGGCCATTGTGATACTTAGTTATGCCATAAAGACTTGTGAAGACCTTCTGTCTTTCAAGACTATATGGACGATGTTCTCAGGGACTGCCTCCAAAGAATCGTACTCGTATATATTGATGATATCCTCATTTACTCCCGAGACCCACAAGAACACAGTCACCATGTTGCGGAGGTCCTTCTGCGATTGAGGGAATTCCAGCTGTTCATGAAAGCCGAAAAGGGCTGCTTCAACCAAACGTCCATCCAGTACCTCAGATATAACATCTCACAAGAGGCTTTCACGATGGAGGAGGGGAAGGTGGCCTCTGAGCTCCCATCCAGAAAGTTAAGTCCCAGATTTGTTGGTCCCTTTCCCGTCATCCGCCAAATCTATCATGTTGCCTTCTCAAACTCCCTCCTAGTTATCGTATTCACCCAGCATATTCCAAGTTGTCTTCTTATCGTCTTTCAAGTCTCCCAAGTTATCCCAGTCCTCCAAGTCCGTCAAGTTTTCCCCCTGCAGTCCGGATCACAAGCCCGTCGTCCATGATTTCCTGCAACTGTAACAGATTTATTATGGTTGTGTTATTTTCATTAAAAATCCCCTTCTTTTCTTTGTTTCTTTGTTGTTTATATTAGATTGTGTGGGGCAGTCGTGGCCTAATGGTTAGAGAGTCTCGTGACCAGAAGGTTGCAGGTTCGATTCTCAGGGCCGGCGGGTAATGACTGAGGTGCCCTTGAGCAAGGCACCTTACCCCTACTTGCTCCCCGGGCGCTGCAGTGATAGCTATCCACTGCTCAGGGTGTATGTGTGTTCACTACTCTCTCACCTGGGGTCACATTTCGGGTATGGGTCACCATATCTGACTAATAAGTCACTTTCACATTCTTTCTTAATGTGTTTTGTTTTGAGTTTAAATGTATATATTTTTTTTTAGATTTACAATGGCAGTGCATTGTCACTTTAAGAGCATGCACTCCACTGGCACATGTTTAACTGGCTCATATCACTTCCTGTTGAGGCGAGAGGAGCTTATCTCATGGCTGAACGAACCATATAATGGTAACATTGTTGATGTTTAACAATACATCTAGAATTAAATATGTTCTTTTTCCGATAGACATACTTTGCACACTGGGATTATAAAAATATTTGTGACAGATTGTGATTGTGACTGTTTTAGAGGTTAGCGCCTGTTGGCATGCCTGGTCTTCGTTTGCCAACAGAGAGATGTGAATACAGAGAACTACCAAACACACGTTCACAATTTACACTCTCTGTTTATGTAGGTATGTGTCACGTGTGACGGGGAGAGTCCAAAGAGCATAAACAAAAATAGGATTTTAATCATAAATCCAAGCTGAAACAGAGACACCCAATACCAGAACCACACGAAGCATAAAACAATAGTAGACCACGAACTAAGGAAACAGACAGGCTTAAATACTAGGGAGAAGATAATCAAGTAAAACAGAAACATGTGCGGGACAAATCAAGGACAAAAGACAAAACCAATACAAAACTGAGTGTGAACATGACATAACTCTCCCCTCCCTCCATAACTCTCCCTTCCCTCCTTGAGCCTAACAACAACAACAGGGGGGGTGGTTCCAGGAAGTCCTCCACGTATCTCTCCAGAGGATGGCCATCCTGTCTGGAGAGATGTTGAGCCGCAAGTAAGCCATTATATTCCGTTCTGCTATTCTGTCACGTGTGACGGGGAGAGTCCAGAGATAAAGGCATAAACAAAAATAGGCTATTAATCATAAATCCAAGCTCGAACAGAGACACCCGTCACAGAGACACATTGAAGCCTAGCGCCCATTAACTGAAATGGGGCTGCTTTGAACAGTTTTTTTCAGTTTCTTCGAAACTAGGTGGTCATTTTAGATGTATTTGCTTGGCGAATTTGCTAGCCAATTTTCATCATACATTTCACACAAATATACACCACATTCCTTGTTTCAGTTTAACCTAATTTCCCAATTACCTCCGTTGAGTTTAATATCATTTTTTTAGATCGTTTGTTCACTCATTCATTCAAAGTTCGAAAATGAGCTTCCCCTCTTTGAAAGACCAACAGCCGCCATTGCTTCCTGTTGAGGCGAGAGGAGCTTATCTCGTGGCTGAACAAGCCATATAATGGGTGATGTAAATACAGATAACTACCAAACACATGTTCACAAATTATATTCTCTGTTTATGCAGAACATCAACGATGCTGAGCAGTCAAAGGCATGAAGTGTCTTTATTAAAGAACATCAATACAATGCAAAGGGGATTCCTGTCATAAGGGAAATGTTACACAACATAAGGACAGTATTAATAACCAGTTAATACAGTCTTCAGTCTATACATTCCCAGACTTAACTGTTTACCTGCCTGTGTGTGTGAATAAACATTGTTTGAAGTTCTTATCTATCGTCTGCCTAGTGGTCCTGTTATACAAGAATTGCGCCACTAATATAGTCAACAAAGTCATGATGATCGCATGATCAGCATAATATAGTATAA
This sequence comes from Triplophysa siluroides, assembly GCA_006030095.1. Lineage (NCBI taxonomy): Eukaryota > Metazoa > Chordata > Actinopteri > Cypriniformes > Nemacheilidae > Triplophysa > Triplophysa siluroides. The sequence continues at coordinate 40,081 of VCII01000424.1, read as the reverse complement.
CCATCTGTTCTTGCTACCATAAAGTGTAGCTACACCTGAATCTAAACTTGATTTGGTAACACTTTATTTTACGGTGCCCTTGTTACACGTTACATGTATTTACTATAGTATTTACTATAAATTATGCATAATTACATGTTATACACAGAGAAACAGTAAACAACACGTTAGAAACAATAAATAAAAAGTGTAATTTTTCTGCTGTTTTTTGCATCATGATTTCATCATTATTCATAATGCTGCAAGAGTGCAAAAAACAAACTAGCACTCATGATGCTGATCCCAAATGGATTTTAAAATAGGATAAAAGGCAGATCCTTTCAGCGTGCTGCCATAAAGGCTCCCGCTCTGCCTTCATACTAGAATGGCAAAGAGGAGAGTGTCACTGCTGCTTTTGCTGTTGTACTATGCTTGTGTCCCAGCCACAGCTCAAGTCTGTAGACTGCTGAGCAACCCAGCACCTCCTCTACTTTCTATGGAAAAAGACATCAACATTGGGGCAATTTTCACAATCCATACAACAGCTGTTGTAAATATACAGCCTTTCACTTCCAAACCAGAACCAACAAAATGTATCAGGTCTGTATGAAAAACTTTTTTGACATCAGGCATTATGAATACTATAAAACGCTACTATAATGATTCTGGGTGTACTGTAAATCTGATGCTTATCTTTACAGCCTAAACCTGCGTGAGTTTAAGTTTGCTCAGACGTTAATTTTTGCCATAGAGGAGATAAACAACAGCACACAACTGTTGCCTGGTGTCATTTTAGGCTATAAAATATATGATGCATGTGGCTCTGTATCTCAGACTGTCCTGTCAGGCATGGCTTTAATGAATGGCTATGAGGAGACTCTGAATGATAAGTCCTGTTCTAGACCTCCATTTGTTCATGCCATTGTTGGACCATCAGGCTCCACTGCCACCACTGGCACCGCCTCCTTAGTAGGACCGTTTAACATCCCTGTTGTAAGAACTTTTCCCTACCATATATTGTAATGATGAAATCCTCCATATGTGCTTTACTGATAAATACAAATATGAAAACAATCGGTGTAAATATCAAAAGCACTTGTCAAGTTGTTTTACTTGTGTTTATGAATACATAATTTCTGCAGTAGAAATAATCGGTTTACTAAGAAAGAAATAATACTTTCTTCATTTCACATAGGTCAGTCATTTTGCCACATGTGCATGCCTGAGTGACAGAAAAAGGTTCCCGTCATTCTTCAGAACAATACCCAGTGATTATTATCAAAAGCAAAGCGCTGGCTCAGCTTGTCAAACACTTTGGCTGGACTTGGGTTGGAACGGTGAGGAGTCGCAATGATTATGGTAACAATGGAATTGCAGAATTTGAAAAAATAGCACAACAAGAGGGAATTTGTATTGAATACTCGGAGGCAATAATCAGAACTGATCCGAAAGAGCAGATACTGAAGACACTGGAAGTGATGAAAAAGGCCACATCCCGGGTGGTGGTAGCCTTTGTATCACACAGCGATTTTGTCCCCTTCCTGAAATTAATGACACAACAGAACATCACTGGGCTGCAGTGGGTTGGCAGTGAATCCTGGATCACTTCTCAAATCATTTCAGAAACAAAAGAATTCAGTTTTCTCACAGGAGCTGTGGGCTTTGCTATAGCGAACGCCAAAATCAACGGCCTACGAGAGTTTCTAGTGACTGTGCACCCTGATCAAGAACCAAAAAATGAACTTTTGAAGGAATTTTGGGAAACTGCTTTTCAGTGCTCTTTCAGAAACACTGGCAGTGGGACACAAGTCTGTAATGGCTCAGAACGCTTAACAGAACTACAAAATGAATATACTGATGTATCAGAGCTGCGCATAACAAATAAAGTGTACACGGCAGTGTATGCTATCGCACATGCACTACATAATTTAATGAATGATGTTAAATCTGCCACCAACATCAGCAAAGGAGATCTGCCCACACTACAGAAGGTGATAAGGAGAAAAAAACAATTTAAAACAGAAAAGTCTAACAGAAACCCATGATGTTTGTGTTTATTCTCAGGTGTTGGAGTATATAAAAGATGTCAATTTCACTGTCAAAACTGGTGAGAAAATCTTTTTTGATGCGAGTGGTGACCCAGGAGCAAAATATGATCTGGTGAACTGGCAGCCTGCTGAAGATGGAAGTCTGCAGTTTAAACTTGTTGGTGTGTACGACAGCTCACTGCCTTCAGAGAAACTCCTTCAGGTTTATCAAGAAAACGTGGTATGGGCTGAAAACAGCAGACAGGTATGTCAAACTAAAGAATAAAGAATCATGATTTAAATAATATCACTAAACAAAATATATAAAAGCAGATACACAGGGGAAGTTACTCAACTAAGCAACTGACAATTAAAACCATCACATATGAGGTTTATATGAAGGGCATTTATTTTTTCACAGGTGCCTGTGTCTGTGTGCAGTGAGAGTTGTCCACCAGGCACTAGGAAGGCTGTACAGAAAGGAAGACCTGTCTGCTGTTATGACTGTATTCCATGTGCAGATGGAGAAATCAGTAATAGCACAGGTAAATACTAGCACATATTAGTTATACTGAACAATAGACAGAGACCTTGTGATGTGCTTTTCATTCAAATAATCTATTTCAATTCCTTCCTCACAGATTCTAGTGGCTGCTTTCTGTGTGATTTGGAGTATTGGTCCAATGAAAAAAAAGACAAATGTGTCTTAAAAGTGACTGAATTCCTTTCCTATACAGAAATCATGGGGATTGTGCTTTCTATTTGCTCATTTATTGGAGCATTATTAACATCAATGATATCTTTTGTGTTTTATCTTCATAAAGAAACACCTATCGTGAGAGCCAACAACTCAGAGCTGAGCTTCCTGCTGCTCTTCTCATTGACTCTGTGTTTTCTCTGTTCACTTACTTTCATTGGTCGCCCTACTGGATGGTCCTGTATGCTACGTCACACAGCGTTTGGGATCACTTTTGTCCTCTGTATCTCTTGTGTTCTTGGTAAAACAATAGTTGTGTTAATGGCCTTTAAGGCCACACTTCCAGGAAGTAATGTCATGAAATGGTTTGGGCCTGTGCAACAGAGACTCAGTGTTGTTTCTCTAACTTTAATACAGATGCTAATTTGTGTGCTTTGGTTAACAATATCTCCTCCTTTCCCACATAAAAACATGAACTATTACAGAGAAAAGATAATCTTAGAATGTCGTGTAGGTTCTGATGTTGGTTTTTGGGCTGTTCTTGCTTATATTGGTCTGTTATCAATCTTGTGTTTTGTTTTAGCTTTTCTTGCTCGGAAGCTGCCTGATAACTTCAATGAAGCTAAATTCATCACATTCAGTATGCTCATATTCTGTGCTGTGTGGATCACATTTATTCCAGCTTACATCAGTTCTCCTGGAAAATTTACTGTAGCCATGGAGATATTTGCAATTTTAGCTTCGAGTTTTGGTTTGTTATTTTGTATATTTGCCCCCAAATGTTACATCATTTTGTTAAAACCAGAGCAAAATACAAAGAAGCATATGATGGCGAAACCTTAATTGTAATAAACTCAGGGATGAACACGAGACACCACTTTGATAGTAAATGTAAATTTTTGATGCCAACACAAGTAGACGACAAATCAGTAACCACCAAAAAAATTTCAGCAAACTTAATAGCCTATGTTGGTAGGCTCAATATTATAATTATAACATAATGTGAAGAGGTAAAACATAATTGAACTGTTAAACATCCAAATCACACACATATATTTATGTATACACACTATACAAATATATATCTTTAGTAATTGTTCATAGTTAGTATAGTGTGTATACATAAATAAACTGCCCGTCCAAAAAAAAAGTCACCACCTGGATTTAACTAAACAAATAGGTTAGAGACTCCCATTGGATTGGAGGTCTAGGTTCAGCAATGTTATGTTCCCAAAGAATGAGGTCAGCTGACTACCTGAGTATCCTGAATGACCAGGCTGTTCCATCAATGGGTTTTTTCTTCCCTGGTGGCACAGGCATATTCCAAGATGACAATGCCAGGATTCATCGGGCTCTAATTGCGAAAGAGTGGTTCAGGGAGCATGTGACATCATTTTCACACATGGATTGGCCACTTAACCCCATTGAGGATCTTTGGGATGTGCTGGATAAGAATTTGCTAAATCATCAATTCAAGATCTTGGCGAAAAATGTGTGCAACTCTGGATGGGAATAAATGTTGTGACATTGCAGAAACGATGCCACGGCGAATGCTTGCCGTAATCAAAGCTAACTGTGGTCCAAAGAAATATTAATTGTATTTTTTTTTTTGACGGGCAGTGTATGTGTGTGTGGTTTTAATGAGTTCTGCTCTTCACAGGCTGTGGCAGGCTCTGCAGTGTTGGACGGGTCAGTACTGGACACAGTGGACTCTCACTGACCATCTCCATCACAGCCATATTCTGGACCTACGTTGTTTACTGCCTTATTGAAAATGACATTGATTTTTTGCAATTAAAAAGTGGACGTTCAAATGAATAGCCTGTATGTATGTACTGTACAATAAACCAATAATCTGGTTCATAAATAAAATGTATTTACACATCATGTAAGTGTCACGTGTGGCGGGCAGAAGTAGCCAAACAAAGGATTTTCATAGAAGATTCTTTAATGTAAAAACAAACAAAAACCAGGAACCAGGAGTAAAACCACGTGAACATAAATAATACTCCACAAAACTCAGGAGAACACACAGGGCTTAAATACAAATGGGAGACACTCAGGGAAAACAGAAACAGGTGTGGGACTAATTAACAATGATTAAACATAAGTGAAAACTAATTAACTAATAATAAAATTAACCAAGGAAGGGAAACACCAAACAAAACATACACCAACTGTGACATTACCCCCCCTCCACAAGGCGCGTCCTCGCGCCAAAACAGTACCAAAGGGGGAAGGGGGGGTGGGCGTCCTGGAGGCCGGTGCTGGGAAGACAAGACATGGTGGGATGGGAGGCCTCCAGGACGATACGTCCAGCTCAGGGGTTCTGGAGGGTGCCTGCCCGTTTGGAAGCCGTTCTGGAGGGCGCCGGCCGTCCTGCCCTCCGTTCTGTCTAGCCTGGGAGGCTATCCCTCCCATATGGCTCCCCCCCAAAAAATATTTTGGCTTAGTCCGGGAGCTCATATGGGGGTTGGCCTGGACCGGCTGGGCAGCGGGCTCTGGCGGCTGGGCAGCGGGCTCGGGAAGGCCGTACGGGGACGGCTGGAGAGGCTCGGGAAGGCCGGACGGGAACGGCTGGAGAGGCTCGGGAAGGTCGTACGGGAACGGCTGGAGAGGCTCGGGAGAACACACAGGGCTTAAATACAAATGGGAGACACTCAGGGAAAACAGAAACAGGTGTGGGACTAATTAACAATGATTAAACATAAGTGAAAACTAATTAACTAATAATAAAATTAACCAAGGAAGGGAAACACCAAACAAAACATACACCAACTGTGACAGTAAGTGTGTTACCTTTTATACTTTTCACAATGTGCATTGTTCCAAAGCAGCCTTAAAAGGAGAAAATAAGAAAAACACAGACAATTAAAACAGCACATTGCATGGTATTTATACACCAAGCAAGATCATTCTAATACATAATATCTAATAAATAAATGAATAAACGCAGGCTCCTGGTGAGCAAGCCAAATTGCCCTGCTCTGGCGAGGAACCCAAACTCCAATGATAAATAAATGGAAAAAAAAAAAACATCGGGAGAAACCAGGCTCAGCCGGGAGGGCCAGATCTCCTCTGACGTGTCAAAGCTGCACTCAGTGACTCCGACCAAAAGCCACCGAGCTAATCGAGCAAACGTCCTCTGGAAGGCCGGACGGGACCGGCTCGAGAACCTCTGGAAGGCCGGACGGGACCGGCTCGAGGACCTCTGAGGACCTCTGGAAGGCCGGACGGGAGGACCTGGAAGGCGGACGGACCGGCTCGAGGACCTCTGGAAGGCCGGACGGGACCGGCTGGAAGGACACTGGATGGCCGGACGGGACCGGCTGGATGGACACTGGATGGCTAGACGGGACCGGCTGGAATGACATTGGATCTCTGGAAAGAAAGTATAGCTGTCCATGTACGGTCGGTTATTCTGTCACGTTCAACAAGGTGAGACCACACGGTAGGTAAGGTTAAAGCCAGGTTGTTTACTCGAAAAGAGGTGCGATACATTTAACAGAAATAATCCCTCTTTATCAGGTACAGTCTAATATATCCAGTAACACAAAGGTCATAAACAGGAAGATAATCCACAAAAATTGAAACTCCGAAACACGGGAAAAAAAAAAAAACATTACAAACCAACGAAGAACTGAACTAAGGGGAGTACTTAAATAAAACAGATAACAAGGGTTACACAGGTGTTGGGTATGAACTAGATAATGGGGTGCAGGTGCAAAAATCAATGAGAATAAAAACACAGGTGAGGGAGACTAGGAAAACAAGACTAGGGAACAACAGGGGTGTTACAGATGCATCGTATTGTTTGAAAATATATTTGATGCATCAATCCATACCGATGTATTGTCGTTACACACCTAGTTTTCAGACGCGACATGTGAATGGCCGTAACATTTCTATGATAAAACAGTTGTCAAACAATAAACATTTAGCTACTTACACTGCGCTCTTTCACAGAGTTAAATTAGTATAAGTTAACTTTTATAAACCTGCCTTCGAAAAAAAAACATTACTGGTGTGTGCCTTGAGACAATATTATGGCATATTTATAGTTAAGGCTGCAAATTGTTAGCTTATGTTTTTCAAATAAATTATTAATCCCATATTAGGGGGGCACGGTGGCTTAGTGGTTAGCACGTTCGCCTCACACCTCCAGGGTTGGGGGTTCGATTCCCGCTTCCGACTTGTGTGTGTGGAGTTTGCATGTTCTCCCCGTGCCTCGGGGGTTTCCTCCGGGTACTCCGGTTTCCTCCCCTGGTCCAAAGACATGCATGGTAGGTTGATTGGCATCTCTGGAAAAATTGTCCGTAGGGTGTGAGTGCGTGAGTGAATGAGTGAGTGTGTGTGCCCTGCGATGGGTTGGCACTCCATCCAGGGTGTATCCTGCCTTGATGCCCGATGACTCCTGAGATAGGCGCAGGCTCCCCGTGACCCGAGGTAGTTCGGACAAGCGGTAGAAAATGGATGGATGGATCCCATATTATAATAAATATTGTTATAGCCACCTAACTTGATCCCAGGTTATCTTGATTTCAAAAGTACGCTATCTACATTTTATAAACACAGACATCAGAAATTATGAAAACAGTGTCATGACTCAATGCACTGCTGTTTCTTGCATCATGAGTTTAAAAAAGTTAAGTTCTAATGATGCTGATCCCAGGTTGATTTTTTAAATATGATAAAAGGCAGAGCATGTTCCTGTTCCTACACAAAGCCTCATGCTCTGCCTTGTTATAGGAATGGCAAAGAGGACAGTGTCACTTCTGCTTCTGCTTCTCTATATTGCTTGTGTCCCAGTGGTAGCTGAAGTCTGTAGACTGGCATGGCTTTAATTAATGGTTATGAAGAGACTTAGCAAGATGACTCCTGTTCTAAACCCCCATTTGTTCATGCCATTGTTGGAACATCAAGCTCCTCCCCCACAGTTGGTATGGCCTCTCTAGTAGGCCCATTCAGCATCCCTATTGTAAGAACTTATTTTCTGCCAATGTTGTCATGATGAATCAATGCAAGATGCTCCAAATGTATGTTATAAAAACTGTCATGAAATACGTGGAAGAACCCAATTGCAGGCAGCGGGGATGAAAGGGTTAACGAAAATACTTTTTATTTAAAGGTACAAACCAAAAACTCACAAGGGGGAAAACACAACTCATTAACACAAACCAAAACTAAAACTTCCACGAGGGGAAAATAAAACAAGGTCCGAGGTAACCGTAAATAATAGTTCAACAAACGAAGGGAACAGGGTAATCCAAGACACGAAGGGGAACAAGGAAATCCAACGAGGTAATCCAACGAGTAAACGAGAAAAAACATGGGCAGGAAAACACATGGACAGGATACGGGACACAAGAAGGAATGATCCGTCAAGTGGTGAGGGAAACTAAATAGGGGAACATTAACGAGGGGAGATTGCAGCGGGACGGAGACGGGCAGGTTACAAGACTCAACCCTAAAGGGAAACTGGCGGGAAGATGATGGGACAGGTGAAGGGATGAACGCTAATGGGAGCTCACGGAGATACGGAGAGAGAGCATGGCATTGCAAAATCAAAACAATGCCATGCCCTTTTTCCACATAAACACATGGGAATGTCATGATCCCGCCAAAAGATCTGAAAATCATGACAAGGAAGGCTGAATCATGACAGAAAACAATACATGTAAATACAAAAGAACTTTGTTCTTAGAAGTTTTTTTACATTTACATTTATGCATTTGGCAGACGCTTTTATCCAAAGCGACTTACATATCATTATCCTATACATTTATACATAGGTATGTGCAATCCCCTGGGATCGAACCCAAAATCTTTCTTTGTTCACGCAATACTCTTACCACTGAGCCACAGGAAAGCTTTTACTTGAAGCAGTGTGTTTTTGAAAACTATCCCATTTGTATCTTAGTAATATTTAGATGGATTAAGAAGGAAACAATGCTGTTAATAATTATACATTTTGCCACATGTGCATGCTTGAGTGACAGAAACCGATTCCTGTCCTTCTTCAGAACAATACCCAGTGATTATTACCAAAGAAAAGTGCTGGCTCAGCTTGTCAAACACTTCGTCTGGACTTGGGTTGGAACGTTGAAGAGTCGCAATGACTATGGTAACAATGGAATTGCAATATTTGAAAAGAAAGCACAAGAATAGGGGATTGGTATTGAATACTCAGAGACAATATATAGAACTAATTCAGAAGAGCAACAGCCAGGGTGGTTGTGGTTTTTATCTCATCTGCAGATTTTATACCCCTCCTAAAATGATTTGCACTAGAGAACATCACTGTGCTGCAGTGGGTTGCCAGTGAATCTTGTATCACTTCTCGAATTATAGCTGACAATAAAGAATCCAGTTCCCTTTTTGTCGGGCTCTCGACGTTGTGTTGAGACAGAATGGGGTTTGAACTTGAGAACCTATTACTGGCATTCATTCACCTTTTGTGCTTCGGAACCTGCGAGGCATTAAATGCTGAGCTTTATCTCTCTGATCTCTCTACAGGAGTTTCTATGACGCAGAGCAACGGACTCGTCCTCTTGTGTGTGACTTCCCCCTGGGCGTTTCAGTAGCGGACCTAGGTGTCTATTAGAGCAAAGAGCTGAAATTTCCTACAGCGTGCACATGTCGCCAGGCATATGTCTCGCCGCTGTAATGGGTTCATTTGGGAGCATATTGGGCAGGCACAGGTGGACCCTCCACCTGGACACCTCCCATGGCCCGCTTTGGTACTCCCATACCTAGGCCCCCCTCGGCACGGATGCCTTAGCGCACGGAAGTACACCTTCTATTTGGCCGCGGGACAAGCAGAAGTACACCTTCCCCCAGTGAGCCTCCTTGCACTGGTCCTGTGCAAGGTCATTGAATAGGAGCATCAAGTCCTGTTTGTTGCAACCTATTGGCCCAACCAGGCTGGTTCTCAGAGCTGACGCTTCTGACGACGATTCCTCCCTGGCCAATTCCCCTGATGAAAGACCTTCTTTCTCGCACGGTCTAGACAAGACCGACGTGGGGGAAAAAACGGGAAGACCGTGAGAAGAGGTGAGAGCCGCCGGGGAAACCTTAATGTGGTCCTTGTGGGCCTGGGAAGGTCCCTTTTGAGCCCCTAAGAGAAGCTGGTCTACCTCATCACACGATAAAGACGGTTCTCCTAGTGACGCTCGCCTCCATCAAGAGGGTAGGGGATCTGCATGCACTGTCTGTGTTCAACGAGTGCCTAGTGTTCGGGCCCGGCGACTCCCACGTGGTTCTGAGACCCCAGCCCGGAGATCCCAACACTACCTTCAGGGATCAGGTGGTGAACTTGCAGGTGCTCCCTATGGGGAGGAAGACCCAACCCCTGCTGTGTTGTGTCCAGTACGCTCCTGCGCCTCTACTTGGACCGCACGCATAGCTTCAGAAGGTCTGAGCAACTATTTGTGTGCTCTGGAGGACAGCAGAGGGGAAGACAATTTAGTGGGCGTACACCAGCGAAGCACCTTCTCCCCTTCATCAGGCGAGTCAGTGCACTATTCAGCTTCCCTACTTCCCCCACCGGGCGAAGTTCAAGCAGTGGGCGTACGCCAGCGAAGCACCTTCTCCCCTTCATCAGGCGAGTCAGTGCACTATTCAGCTTCCCTACTTCCCCCACCGGGCGAAGTTCAAGCATCGCATCCATCACTAAGCATTTCTTTGGTTTACGAGCAGGGCGGAGCGGCCGTATACCAAGCCCAGTATAGGTAGAGTTATCCCTCACGAGGTGAACCCCTATGCCTGAGCTAGTGCTCCACTCATAGAGACTCCGCCCTTGGGTCGTCCTGTCTGACGTCTCCTCACTCTTGGTTCCCCTGTTGGTGAACCTATGACCTCCCCTCTGTGGACTCCTGCGCTTCTGTGCACCCCTAGTTGGGGCCCCGCACTACTACTCCCATGAGATCTCCCCATGTAACGCCGGTTACATCAGTAACAGAGACGTTACAGTCGTAACAGAGAAGTTTTCGCCTGTTTCCCTAATAAATTGTTTGTTCCCCCTGCACCTGAATTCAGACTCCCATCCCTGAAACTTCTAGCTTCTAAGTCCGGCATTTATGATTGAAATTAAGTCAACATGTTTACAAATGAATATAAGCAGCATGTCGTCTAGACAGCCGCATATAGATTGAATAATGTTAGATGCAAGTCTCAAGTTAACACATTCAGTAACGTTCATATTTTTAGCTGCGAATAAAGGAGAAACTAAAAAAACACAAACTTATAAAAAAATTGTTCAATGAACCGTTTAAAAAACCTAATCACTGGTTCTTTACAAAAATCACACAATAACGTCAGGCAATAACGACAAAAATTACTTGGATTTAATAGGGCTCTATATAAATCACAACACATAAAAGAAAAAGAAAAGCTGCAGGGTTTCTGGATATATAGCATTTGCAATTTATGTAGAGTAAAAAAAAGACATTATGGCTGCACTTATAATCTTTTTTTAGGAAAACTTTTGAAAGCTATTCACTGTTGAAAGGAATTGTGAAAACTCACACTTACTGTATAAAGCATCCAGGTGGGTTCATCATTAAGATCAGAGTTGGTGATACACTTAGTGAGGGAAAATCAAATTTAGGAAACATTTTTTCTTAACACCATAGAACAGAAGTACTGTAAACTGACCTACAGCCAACAACAGCCTGCTTTTTGATACGGTTTGTGACACTGTCTATCATTCCGTGCTATACTGTCTTGCCAGCCATATTTACGTTTATCAAAGTTATGTGCATGACACAGATGGATCTTTAATTGAGTAGTTTTATTATAATTAAGAATAACTTTTTAAATATATTATTTAAACACATTTTCATTTGTAAAATTAATATAATATAATTATGTGCAATCTAATTATCTGAAGTGAAATGTGTTACGACAACACTTGACTTGAAGTGGTTAATATTTATCAAAACAATCAATAAAAAGTATCGCTTCTCAATACACTGCTGTTTCTCGCATATTGAAACACATCTGAAAAAAAGTGACGAAACACTCATGATGCTGATCCCAAATGGATTTTCAAAATATGATAAAAAACTAAGCCTTTTCCTGTTCTGACACAAACGATCCTGCTCTGCCTTCATATGGGAATGGCTAAGAGGACATTGTCACTTCTGCTTCTGCTGTTATATGGAGCTTGTGTCACAGCTGCAGCTCAAGTCTGCAGAATGCTGAGCCATCCAGTTCTGCCACTACTTTCTGATGATAGAGACATCAACATTGGGGCAGTTTTCTCACTCCACAGAAGTGTTGTGTTAAAGATATATCCTTTCACTTCCAAACCAGAAACAACTAAATGCATCAGGTATGTATACAACATATTTTTTAAATCATTTTTAGTACAATATAGTATTATAAACACTACTAAAACGCATACAATAACAATACTATTCTGATCAAATCTGATAATTCGTTGCAAGATATACTGTAAACAATGACTACTTTTTATTTTCACAGCATAAACTTGCGTGAGTTTAAATTTGCTCAGACTCTGATTTTTGCCATAGAGGAGATTAACAACAGCACACAACTGTTGCCTGGTGTCACTTTGGGATATAAAGTATATGATGCCTGTGGCTCGGTATCTCAGACTGTCTTATCAAGCATGGCTTTAATGAATGGCTATGAAGAGACTTTGCATGATGAGTCCTGTTCTAAACCACCATTTGTTCATGCCATTGTAGGAGAATCAAGTTCTTCTCCCACTATTGGTATGGCCTCTTTAGTAGGCCCATTCACCATCCCTGTTGTAAGAACTCTTTTTTCTCTGCCAAACGCTAAATTAATTAATGATAACAGGATCCTCTTTAGGAACCTTGTTTCAAAGAAAATGTAACTCCATCACAACTGTAAATATGAAAAGTACTAGGTCATGTACACTATTTGTATAGCAGTGATAAATAATCAAGTAAAACGCTTATTTCTCCTTTTTGCAGATCAGTCATTTTGCCACATGTGCTTGCCTGAGTGACAGAAAAAGGTTCCCGACCTTCTTCAGAACAATACCCAGTGATTATTACCAAAGCAAAGCGCTGGTTCAGCTTGTCAAACGCTTTGGCTGGACTTGGGTTGGTACGGTGAGGAGTCGCAATGACTATGGTAACAATGGAATTGCAGCATTTGAAAAGATAGCACAACAAGAGGGAATTTGTATTGAATACTCAGTGGCCTTAATCAGAACCGATTCAGAAGAGCAGCTCCTTAAGACACTGGAGGTGATTAAAAAAGCCTCAGCCAGGGTGGTGGTGGCTTTTATCTCATCTGCAGATTTTATCCCCCTCCTGAAATTAACAGTAAAACAAAACATCACTGGGCTGCAGTGGGTCGGCAGTGAATCCTGGATCACTTCTCGAGTTATTGCTGAAACAAAAGCATTCAGTTTTCTCACAGGAGCTGTGGGCTTTGCTATAGCGAACGCCAAAATCAACGGCCTACAAGAGTTTCTAGTGACTGTGCACCCTGATCAAGAACCAAAAAATGAACTTTTGAAGGAATTTTGGGAAACTGTTTTTCAGTGCTCTTTCAGAAACACCGGCAGTGGGACACAAGTCTGTACTAGCTCAGAACGCTTAACAGAACTACAAAATGAATATACTGATGTATCAGAGCTGCGCATAGCAAATAAAGTGTACACGGCAGTGTATGCTATCGCACATGCACTACATAATTTAATAAATGATGTTAAATCTGCCACCAATATCAGCAAAGGAGATCTGCTCACACCACAGAAGGTGATTTAAGAGGAAAAACAATTAAAACAGAAAAGTCAAACTGAAACCAATTTTGCTTGTGTTTATTCTCAGGTGTTGGAGTATATAAGAGATGTCAATTTCACTGTCAAAACTGGCGAGAAAATGTTTTTTTTGAGGGGTGATCCAGTGGCAAAATATGATCTGGTGAACTGGCAGCCTGCTGAAGATGGAAGTCTGCAGTTTAAACTTGTTGGTGTGTATGACAGCTCACTGCCTTCAGAGAAACTCCTTCAAGTTGATCAAGAAAACATGATATGGTCCGAAAACAGCAGACAGGTATGTCAAAATAAATCAAGTTAATATATTAGGCAGAGTTGGCGTAAATGCTGGGGGAAAATAAACTAAGCAATTGTCAAAATAATCAAATATGGGCGTTATTTTGGTAACAGGGTTGTAATTTCCACTGGGGACATGTCCCCCTCACTTTTCAAAATCCCGTTCGTGTCCACCTCACATTCAAATTTGTTTGCAATGATTTTTTAACCACACTCCGTCATCGCCACGGAGAAGTACTAGGACCGAGCAGGACACAGAGAGTCTGCCTGTGTTGATGCGTGCCTCGCATGCACACTCTAAAAATAGATCACTGAAAGATTGTTTTCAATCACAAGGTTTTTATTTAAATTTAATAGAAATTTGGGTATCACTTCAGTATAAGGGGCAATTCTCACTATTAACTAGTTGTTAATAGCATGCTTATTATTGTCATATTGGCTGTTTATTAGTGCTTTTACAGCACATATTCTGCAGGACCATACTAATCCTACCTAATACCTAAACCTAATAATTACCTTACTAACTATTAATAAGCAAGAAATTAAGAGTTAATTGGGGAAAAGTCGTAGTTAATGATTTGTTAATAGCGAGAATTGCCCCTTATACTGAAGTGTGACCGAAATTAGTTTTTACGTGGTTGCTGTTTCGGAAGGATATCTTAAGCTGTGTCCTTATAACAGACTTCTATGTGAAAGACACGCGTAACGCGTGATTTATTCCTTTACGTTAAACCTCATTAAGCATTTTAGAAAGTCATCTGGCTCGTCTCCTTCCGACCGCAGATTCAGGTTTACAAACCATGTTTTCCTCCGCTTCTCAGTCAATACTCACATTTTCCCCCTTCATAAATATCATCTTTGGCTAAACACTAAAAACACCTTTTGGTTTCATGGTTTAATCAATTTAAACAATCAAAAACAAAGCAAAACATTGAGTTTGTAATAGGATTCAAAGAAAAAAAAACATTTTCCCCCATTTTGTGCTTTCCCCACTTCTCAAACCAAAGTTACACCCTTGGTTGGTACTGTATCTTTTCACAGGTGCCTGTGTCTGTGTGCAGTGAGAGTTGTCCTCCAGGCACTAGGAAGGCTGTACAGAAAGGAAGACCTGTCTGCTGTTATGACTGTATTCCATGTGCAGATGGAGAAATCAGTAACAGCACAGGTAAATAACCTACATGCTATTAACATTGTAGCCAGAGACTGTTGTTTATTCAAATAATCTATTTTCAGTTCATTCTTCACAGATTCTAGTGACTGCTTTCCTTGTGATTTGGATTATTGGTCCGATGAAAACAAAGACAGATGTGTATTAAAAGTCATTGAATTCCTTTCCTATACAGAAATCATGGGGATTTGCTTTCTATTTGTTCTGTCTTTGGAGCATTATTAAGTAAAATGGTATCTTTTCTGTTTTATCTCCAAAAAGAAAACACCTATCGTGAGAGCCAACAACTCAGAGCTGAGCTTCCTGCTGCTCTTCTCATTGACTCTGTGTTTTCTCTGTTCACTTACTTTCATTGGTCGCCCCACTGAGTGGTCCTGTATGTTACGTCACACAGTGTTTGGGATCACTTTTGTCCTCTGTATCTCTTGTGTTCTTGGTAAAACAATAGTTGTGTTAATGGCGTTCAGGGCCACACTTCCAGGAAGTAATGTCATGAAATGGTTTGGGCCTGTACAACAGAGACTCAGTGTTGTTTCTCTAACTTTAATACAGATGCTAATTTGTGTGCTTTGGTTACAATATCTCCTCCTTTCCCACATAAAAACATGAACTATTACAGAGAAAAGATAATCTTAGAATGTCGTGTAGGTTCTGATGTTGGTTTCTGGGCTGTTCTTGGTTATATTGGTCTCTTATCAATCTTGTGTTTTGTTTTAGCTTTTCTGGCGCGGAAGTTGCCTGATAACTTCAATGAAGCTAAATTCATCACATTCAGTATGCTCATATTCTGTGCTGTGTGGATCACATTTATACCAGCTTACATCAGTTCTCCTGGAAAATTTACTGTAGCCATGGAGATATTTGCTATCTTAGCTTCAAGTTTTGGTTTGTTATTTTGTATATTCGCCCCCAAATGTTACATCATTTTGTTAAAACCAGAGCAAAATACAAAGAAAAATATGATGGGGAAACCCTAACTCCGATAAACCCAGGGATGAACACGAGACACTAATGTGATATACAATGTACATTTTTGCTATTAACACAAGTCAACAACAAATCAATAAATACGAAAATCGCTGGTTCTTTTTCTTTTGCCTGACAGAAGCCTTATTAATAGCCTAGGTTCGTCTGCTTGGTAGGCTATCATTAATGACTGTAAGAGGTTCAACACTGCTGTGACAAATATTAAAATCAAACACGCACACATATACTGTGTATAGCCACTGTCTCTACACTACTAAATTGTTGGATAACTGGGTCTTATCATGTATATTATGGTGGCTACACATAGCATCACATTTTTCATGAGGTCTGCTCTTCACATGCTGTGGCAGGCTATGCCGTGTGGGACGGGTCAGCACTGGACACAGTGAACTCTCACTGACCATCTCCATCATAGCCAAATTCTGGACCTACGTTGTTTACTGCCTTATTAAAATTGACATTGACCTTTGGCAATTAATAAAAAGTGAAAATTAAAATTAATAGCTTATCTATATGACAATAAACGTTGGAGTCAATCACCTGGTTCGTAATTAAAATGCATGTACACATCTTATAAGTGTGTTACATTAAAGGTATACTTTACCCAAAAATGAAATTGCTGTCATCATTTACTCAACTTTGATTAGTTCCAAATCTGTATACATTTCTTTTTTCTGATGAACACAGTGAAAGATATTTGGAAATGCTTATAACCAGACAGATTTTGCCCCCCCAAAATTGACTACCATAGTAGGAAAACAATCTTTATAATGTTTTTGTTCTAATGAACACAAAAGAAGACATTTTAAAGAATGTAGGACAGCCAACAGTTCTGGGGCACTTTTGACTAGCATTGTATGTATTCCTGCTATGGTAGTCCATGGGGGGGGTCTGTCTGGTTATAAGCATCCTTCCAAATATATTTTTCTCTATGTTCATCAGAACAAAGACATTTATACAGATTTGGAACAACTCGACGGTGAGTAAATGATGACAGAATTTTCATTTTTGGGTGAAGTATCCCTTTAAGTATTGGATTAAAACGGAATATATTGTTATACATTTTGCATGCCTATGTGCATATTAGAATACTTTACATGCAGATAAACAACAACTGTTTATACTGCACCAAATTAACTGGCATCATGAGATTTTTACAGGTTTTTAGTGTTACTGTACATTTTCACTGTAGTGAAACAAACCCAGCTCGCTCACAACTGCAGAATAGTTTGTTTCATCCGACTGTAGCTTTCGGATGCATTAGTAGTCCTGTTCGATCTGCGTACAAAATGTAAAGTATTATAAATGACGTGCTACATAAAAGTGTCATTTTAAAATACTATTTTACAAAACATGTGAAAAGTTACAATTTCAATTCAATTCAAGTTTATTTATATAGCGCTTTTCACATTGTGCATTGTTCCAAAGCAGCTTTACAGGAGCAAATAAGAAAACACAGAGGTAAAACACAGCACAGTGCATAGTGTTTATAGAACAAGCAAGATCATTCTAATAGATAATATCTAATAAATAAATAAATAGATGCGGTCTCCCGGTGAGCAAGCCAACACTGCCCTGCTGTGGCGACGAACCAAAACTCCCTTACTGATTGATGGAGAAAAAACCTCGAGAGAAACCAGGCTCAGCCGGGAGGGCCAGATCCCCTCTGACGTGTCATAGCTGCACTCAGTGACCCCGACCAAGTCACAGAGCAAACATCCATGAGGAAGGGGGAGAGCCCACCGCCCGCGACCCAGGCAATCCCACTCGCCGAAACCATGCACATTTCCCACTCGGTGGGAGTGACAGAAAAACCCGGTCCCACTCCGCGATCGAAACCAGAAAACAGAGGAACAACCAGTGAAAATAGTAATGGCATATTGGAACATTATTCCTCTGCTGTCTGACATCGACCACAAAATAAGACCAACCAGACCCACACAGCCCCAACAAATAAAATCCCCCCAACCACAACCAACGAGCAGCTGGCGTAGTCTCTAGGTCGGGATGGGCATATGATGTCCATCTGGGCCTGGCAGAACTTCCCCTACCTCGAGATGGGCATCCCGAGGCGGAGGCAGAAAGAGAATAACTAGCGTAGCTGCTGTTCATTTACTATGCATTAATGAAAGCTTGGGTAAAAAGATGTGTCTTTAATCTAGATTTAAATTGGGAGAGTGTGTCTGACACTCGAATAGTATCGGGAAGGCTATTCCAGAGTTTAGGTGCTACGTATGAGGAAGCGCCCCTGACGGGAAGACCCCAGGGAGGATACCATCGGGCCCGACCATCACAGCACCATCTCTGATAAGTCGGTCAGGGACGGTCCCTGCCCCGTCCCCACAGCCGGGCCCTTTTCAGGGCCTGGCGCCCACATCCTCAATAAGAGAGCTTGTTTCCTCCCTGGGTGTTCCTCTATGCCGTCAGCACACTCCCCTGGACTGTGCCCGGCAGACCGACCTTACGTCTGGGCGCGACGTGAGGTCGAGTATTCAAGGCAGCCATCACCACTCTCTACACGACAGTGCGTGCGGCCGTCTCGCCAGGCAGGTAAGTCGACGGAGCCAGTCTCTCCTCCGGGGCCTACCCCCCGTCGAGAAGACGCTGGCCCCGTCAGCCAACGAACCCCCCCGCGGAACGGTGAAGCAGATCGTCCCCTTGGTCCCCCTGTCACAGTCCCTGGGCGCCTGGCTAGAGCTTCCCACACTGTCTCGGTGGCTGAGGAGGACGATCCGTCTTGGCTACTCGATCCAGTTCGCCAGAAACCCTCCCAGGTTTCGGGGCGTCCTCTTCACCTCAGTCAGAGGCAGGGACGCTCCCGTACTTCGGGCAGAGGTCGCCACCCTTCTGGCGAAACAGGCTATCGAGCTCGTCCCCCAGGCCAAGATGTCCACAGGGTTTTACAGCCCATACTTCATCGTCCCCAGAAAGGCGGCGGGCTGCGCCCATCCTAGATCTGCGTACCCTGAACAAGCACCTTCACAAGCTGCCGTTCAGGATGCTCACGCAGAGGCGCATCCTGACATCCATCCGGTGTCAGGACTGGTTCGTGGCAATCGACCTGAAGGACGCTTACTTTCATGTCTCGATTCACACACCGGCCGTTCCTACGGTTCGCGTTCGAGGGGCGGGCATATCAGTACAGAGTCCTCCCTTTCGGTCTGTCCCTGTCCCCACGGGTCTTTACGAAGATCGTGGAGGCCGCCCTCTCTCCCCTCGGGGAGAGAGGCGTGCGGATACTCAACTATCTCGACGACTGGCTTATCTTGGCACACTCGCGAGAGTTGTTGTGTACACAGAGAGACATGGTGCTCCGGCACCTAGATCGATTGGGCTACAGGTCAACCGAGACAAGAGCAAGCTCTCCCCGGTGCAGAGCATCCTCTTTCGGTATGGAACTCAACTCTGTCACCATGGTAGCGCAACTGTCCGCAGAGCGCGCCCAGTCAGTGTTGAACTGCCTGGATCTCCTCAGGCAGTCCGCGGTCTTCCTGAAACAGTTTCAGAGGCTCCTGGGGCACATGGCGTCCTCGGCGGGGGTAATACCCCTCGGGTTGATGCACATGAGACCGCTTCAACACTGGCTACAGAGTCGAGTTCCGAGGAGAGCGTGGCACACCGGCAGCAGGCGTATGGTGATCACGCCTCTCTGCCGACACCCTGAAACCCTGGTCTTCCATGGCCTTCCTTCGGACTGGTGTCCCTCTTGGGCAGGTTACGAGGTATGTCGTGGTGACGACCGATGCCTCCCTTGCAGTGTGCAACGAGCACGCAGTAGCGGGGCGTTGGACGGGCCCCCGCCTGCGCTGGCATATCAACTGCCTAGAGTTGTGGACTGTGTTGCTGGCACTAAAACGGCTGCAGCCTCTTCAGGACAGGCATGTGCTGGTCCGCCTCGACAACACAGCTGCTGTGGCGTACATCAACCGTCAGGGTGGCATGCGCTCACGGCAACTTTCACGACTTGCTCGACGCCTCCTCCTCTGGAGTCAGCAGGTGACCCGCTCCCTGCGGGCCACGTACATCCCAGGCGACCTGAACCAACAGCCGACGCGCTCTCTCGTCAGTCGACGCCTCGAGGAGAGTGGCGACTCCATCCCGCGCAGTCCAGCTCATTTGGGCGCTGTTCGGGCAGGCACAGGTAGACCTGTTCGCCTCCCAGGACACCACCCATTGCCCGCTTTGGTACTCCCTGTCCGAGGCCCCCCTCGGCACGGATGCCCTTGCGCACAGCTGGCCGCGGGACAAGCGGAAGTACGCCTTCCCCCCAGTGAGCCTCATCGCACAGATTCTGTGCAAGGTCAGGGAAGAGGAGCACCAAGTGCTACTAGTTGCGCCTTACTGGCCCAACCGGACTTGGTTCTCAGAGTGCTTTGACAACACCTGGCCGATTGCTTCGGCATGCTTAACACAGCTAACATGTTCCCCCTCCTCGATGAGCACCGCACCCAAGAGAACAGCGGGACATGCCGCTGGAGAAATAGCCCAGCCCTGAAAAGGGCCTTTGGAAAAAAACTCTCGGACACCACTGGAACCGCCGAGACGCCCAGGGGAAGGTCGCTGCAGGAAGAAGGGACGATCCGCTGCACACACGTCGTAGAACCGGCAATTTGTAGAATGCGTATACGCGTTGCTTGTAATCATGAGCGATGGCTCTGAAGAACAAACGGTGAGTGAATGATGCACGCCGGCTTCCTTTTATACCGGATTTCCGGGGGCGGAGCTCGGCATGCAAATTTCATTCGCCAATTTTCATTGGCCTTTTCTAAAGTAGTCAGAGCTGATAGGTTCCCAAGAGCGAACCCCATCTGTCGTCTTCGACACAACGTCGAGAGACCGACAGAAAGGGAACTATCTTTAGTAGATGAGGTGATTGTTCTACCATGTCGATAACGAGCTATACGACTGATTTCAGCAGTGCGCAGTGTACATGTTATAAGATGATGATCAGTGACATCGTCGCTTTGAGGTATAATATCGATATTGGTTAGATCGGCTCCATGAGATATAATCAAGTCTGGAGTATGATTAAGTCTATGAGTGGGTCCATTGATGTTTTGTGTTACACCAAAAGAGTGTAGAAGCTCTTTAAACGCCACTGCTAATGCATCGTTAGCACTATCTACGTGGATATTAAAATCTCCAACAATCAGTACTTTATCAACGTTAACTCACAAGGACTAATTTATGACAAAAAATTGATTTTTTCAAAATTATCTATTCTCTCTTACTTGCTCTCTGATTTGTGTGTTGTTTTTAGTTACTTTACCTAGTTCACTTATATGCCCTAAAAGTATACCAGGCCTAGTCAACATTACTGGTGCTTACCTTCAGACAAAACTATGGCTCCAATAAGTTAAGACTTGGGGACTCGTCTTAAGTCTTGTCTGTGAAACTGAGCCAATAAATGTATCTATAAATGTATGTGTTTTCTAGTTTTATTAATGTCTACATACAGATATCAGAACAATCCGCTGATGTTTCTTGCATCATGAGTTCATGATTCATATTGCAACAAGAGTGCAAAAAGTAAGGAGCACTCATGATGCTGATCCCACATGGATTTTTTTTAAAACATGATAAAAGGCAGATCCTTTTCCTGTTCTGACACAAACGATCCCACTCTGCCTTCATATGGGAATGGCTAAGAGGACATTGTCACTTCTGCTTCTGCTGTTATATGGAGCTTGTGTCATAGCTGCAGCTCAAGTCTGCAGAATGCTGAGCCATCCAGTTCTGCCACTACTTTCTGATGATAGAGATGTCACAGGTCGGGGCAGACCACCAATACTCTAGCCCCGAACACCAGTACCACCTCGAGGAGACCCCGGAGTTCCCAAAAAGCAGACAGACAACAAGTTAAAATGAGCAAATTGAATTTTATTAATTTAGTTTAAAACTGAGCACTCTAAAAACTAATCTTCTTTCCAGCTTCTCTCTTCCAGCCCAGCCAGGGCAGGTGGACGACGGGCCTCTTACCCGTACTTCTCCTGAGTCCGGCCCAACACAACGGTAAGTATACGGGGGGGAGCTTCCTTTTACAGGTCGTCAATGGTAAATATGCAGGGCAGACTTTCCTTGGCAGGTACGTAGCGACCGGTAGGCTGGAGGGGGGTTTTCTCAGAAAGGGCTTTCCTGTGAGAGCAATAATAGGTATGTGAATGAAACTTTCCTTCTTCAGCAAGCAACAATGGTGGGTATACAGAAGGGGCTTTCTTGAGTGTACAGCAGCTATGCGGACAGGGCTTCCCTTCACAAGCACACAGTAATGGAAGCAGAAGAGACGCTTCTATGCAAACAGCAATGGTAAGTATGCAGACCGGTTTTCCAACATGGGCAAACAGCAGTAGACACAAAGGGCTTCCTTATATATGCAACAATGAACATCCAGACAGGGCTTTCTTCATAAGCACACAGTAATGGAAGCAGAAGAGACGTCCCTATGCAAGTAGCAATGGTAAGTATGCAGACAGGTTTTCCAACATGGGCAAACAGCAGTAGACACAAAGGGCTTCCTTATATAAGCAACGATGAACATCCAGACAGGGCTTTCTTCATAAGCACACAGTAATGGAAGCAGAAGAGACGTTCCTATGCAAGTAGCAATGGTAAGTATGCAGACAGGTTTTCCAACATGGGCAAACAGCAGTAGACACAAAGGGCTTCCTGATATAAACAACAATGAAGATCCAGACAGGGCTTTCTTATACAGACGCAGCGGTGAGCAGGTAGATGTGTGGCCCGTCTAGATAGATCTTATAATATAGCTATTTCCAGGTCATTAGTGGGGAACTTCAGCTCTACAAGTAGACGGTACTCACGGTCACAGGCACGGACATCGGCAAGACAGGTGCTCCACACACTCCAATAATAGTCAAACCAATCCGCAGCAATACACACGTGTAATTATCCACACCACACAAGCTGAAATCCAAGTACTCACAGCAACGTAGGGCTTATACTCTGCCGCCTTGACCGAGACCCGTCTCCTGGAGTCGAAGTGTCTGATAGTAGTAGGGAGATAGAAACCACATAGACAGTACTTCACTTCCACATGCAAATCTGCCCGCCGGCCACGCTAGCTCCTTCTCTCACACAGCCGAGACACGATGAAGCTCTGATAGAATTGGGCAATGCTCCGGTCGGCCTCTCGCTTTCACATCGCCAGGGAAAACACAGCAGAAGGGAGTATTCTCATTCGTGGGGGCATCCGTTCACATCCGTTTTCGTTTTCTCCTAGATCCTTATTCACAGCATTTATTCCTCTTCAACCAAATTGAATGGTCCGGCTTTTACCCTTCTTGTACTCACTCTTCTTGTGTCCACTCGCTAAACTGCTGCCTCTTCCTCCAACCGGAACGGGAATGAGAGCTCCACAATAGCAACAACAATAACAACCACCAACCTCCCTCTTCCTTTTTCTCACTCCACAGAAGTGTTGTGTTAAAGATATATCCTTCACTCAGGTCTGTAAAAATACTTTTTGACAGCAGAAATTATGTATAGTGTTATAAATACTTCAAAAACTACTAGAGGATTTTATCAGAGCTGTTTAAACTGATGCTTATTTCACAGCTTAAATGTATGCGAGTTCAAATTTGCTCAGACTCTGATTTTTGCCATAGAGGAGATTAATAACAGCGCACAACTGTTGCCTGGTGTCACTTTGGGATATAAAGTATATGATGCCTGTGGCTCGGTATCTCAGACTGTCTTATCAAGCATAGCTTTAATGAATGGCTATGAAGAGACTTTGCATGATGAGTCCTGTTCTAAACCACCATTTGTTTATGCAATTGTTGGAGAATCTGGCTCCTCTCCCACTATTGGTATGGCCTCTTTAGTAGGACCGTTCAGCATCTCTGTTGTAAGAACCTTTTTATTTATCTGCCACATGGTGTCATGATAAATTAAAGCATCATGAACTAAAGCAAGATGCTCCAAATGTGCTTTACAGAGAAAAAAAGTATATTTTAAAAACAATTAGTGTTAACATAAAAAGCACTTTGTCAAGTTGTTTTAATTGGGGGATTGTGTTTAAGAAAACGATATGTAATTAGTAAGTAGTAATATTATGGATTAAGAATGAAATAATTTGTTAATAATCGGCATTATTTTGCAGATCAGTCATTTTGCCACATGTGCATGCCTGAGTGACAGAAAACAGTTCCCGGCCTTCTTCAGAACAATACCCAGTGATTATTACCAAAGCAAAGCGCTGGTTCAGCTTGTCAAACTCTTTGGCTGGACTTGGGTTGGTACGGTGAGGAGTCGCAATGACTATGGTAACAATGGAATTGCAGCATTTGAAAGATAGCAGAACAAGAGGGAATTTGTATTGAATACTCAGAGGCCATATTTAGAACTGATTGAGAAGAGCAGCTCCTTAAGACACTGGAGTTGATTAAAAAAGCCTCAGCCAGTGGCTTTTATCTCATTTGGCGATTTTGTTCCCTTTCTGAAATTAATGGCACAACAAAACATCACTGGGCTGCAGTGGGTCTGCAGTGAATCCTGGATCACTTCTCGAGTTATTGCTGAAACAAAAGAATTCAGTTTTCTCACAGGAGCTGTGGGCTTTGCTATAGCGAACGCCAAAATCGACGGCCTACGAGAGTTTCTAGTGACTGTGCACCCTGATCAAGAACCAAAAAATGAACTTTTGAAGGAATTTTGGGAAACAGTTTTTCAGTGCTCTTTCAGAAACACCGGCAGTGGGACACAAGTCTGTACTGGCTCAGAACGTTTAACAGTTTTACTGATGTATCGGAGCTGCGCATAGCAAGTAAAGTGTACACGGCAGTGTATGCAGTGTATGCAGTGTATGCATGCACTACATAATTTAATAAATGATGTTAAATCCGCCACCAACATCAGCAAAGGAGATCTGCTCACACCACAGAAGGTGATAAGGAGAAAAAAACAATTAAAACAGAAAAGTCTAACAGAAACCAGATATGTTTGTGTTTATTCTCAGGTGTTGGACTATAAGAGATGTCAATTTCACCGTCAAAACTGTCAAACTGTCAAAAATCATTTTTGATGCGAGTGGTGATCCAGTGGCAAAATATGATCTTGTGAACTGGCAGCCTGCTGAGGATGGAAGTCTGCAGCTTAAACTTGTTGGTGTGTATGACAGCTCACTGCCTTCAGAGAAACTCCTTCAAATTGATCAAGAAAACATGATATGGTCCGAAAACAGCAGACAGGTAAATCAATCATTAACATATTTAAGACAACATGGTTTTAAAATATATTAAAGCAAAAACACAGGAAAAATATGCTATCAAGCAACTGGCTTGTGTTACTTATTTATTCACAGGTGCCTGTGTCTGTGTGCAGTGAGAGTTGTCCTTCAGGCACTAGGAAGGCTGCACAGAAAGGAAGACCTGTCTGCTGTTATGACTGTATTCCATGTGCAGATGGAGAAATCAGTAACAGCACAGGTAAATACTAGCACATATTAGTTATACTGAACAATAGACAGAGACCTTGGGATGTGCTTTCATTCAAATTATCTTTTTTTTCAATTCCTTCCTCACAGATTCTAGTGACTGCTTTCCTTGTGATTTGGAGTATTGGTCCAATGAAAACAGAAACAGATGTGTATTAAAAGTCATTGAATTCCTTTCCTATACAGAAATCATGGGGATTGTGCTTTCTATTTGCTCATTTATTTGAGCATTATTGACATCAATGATATCTTTTGTGTTTTATCTTCATAAAGAAACATCTATCGTGAGAGCCAACAACTCAGAGCTGAGCTTCCTGCTGCTCTTCTCATTGACTCTGTGTTTTCTCTGTTCACTTACTTTCATTGGTCGCCCTACTGAGTGGTCCTGTATGTTACGTCACACAGCGTTTGGGATCACTTTTGTCCTCTGTATCTCTTGTGTTCTGGGGAAAACATTAGTTGTGTTAATGGCGTTCAGGGCCACACTTCCAGGAAGTAATGTCATGAAATGGTTTGGGCCTGTACAACAGAGACTCAGTGTTGTTTTCTCTTACTTTAATACAGATGCTAATTTGTGTGCTTTGGTTAACAATATCTCTTCCTTTCCCACATTTAACTATTACAGAGAAAAGATAATCTTAGAATGTCATGTAGGTTCTGATGTTGGTTTCTGGGCTGTTCTTGCTTATATTGGTCTCTTATCAATCTTGTGTTTTGTTTTAGCTTTTCTTGCCCGAAAGCTGCCTGATAACTTCAATGAAGCTAAATTCATCACATTCAGTATGCTCATATTCTGTGCTGTGTGGATCACATTTATACCAGCTTACATCAGTTCTCCTGGAAAATTGACTGTAGCCATGGAGATATTTGCTATTTTAGCTTCAGGTTTTGGTTTGTTATTTTGCATTTTTGCCCCCAAATGTTACATAATTTTGCTAAAACCAGAGCAAAATACTAAGAAAAATATGATGGGGAAACCCTAATCATAATAAAGACAGGGATGACCATGTGAGACAACACTAAGATATAAAGTAAAACATACTTTTGGAAGGAAGGTGTAATGTACTTAACTATCTCAACGACTGGCCTATCTTGGCACACTCGTGAGATCTGTTATGTATACAAGGGACCTGGTGCTCCGGCACCCAGATCGATTGGGACTCCAGGTCAACCGAGGAAAGGACAAGCTCTCCCTAGGGCAGAGCATCCTTTCTCGGTAGGGAACTCAACTCTGTCACCATGTCGGCGCAACTGTCCGCAGTACGCGCCCAGCCGGTGTTGAACTGCCTGGAACATTTCAGGCAGACAGCGGTCCCCCTGAAACATTTCAGAGGCTCCTGGGCATGGCGTCCTCGTCGGGTGAGACCCCTCGGGTTGATGCACATGAGACCGCTCCAACACTGGCTTCAGAGTCGAGTTCCGAGGAGAGCGTGGCACAGGCGCATGGTGATGACGCCCTGCGGCCGACGCACCAAAACCCCTGGTCTTCCATGACTTTTCGACGGACTAAGGTCCCTCAGGGCAGGTTACGAGGCAAGTCGTGGTGACGACGGACGCCTCCCTGCGGGGGTGCGGTGCAGTGTGTAACGGGCACGCAGGCGGGGCGTTGGGCGAACCCCCATCTGCGCTGGCATATCAATTGCCAAGAGTTGTGGGCGGTGCTACTTGCACTGAGCAGGCTGCGGCCTCTCGTGCGGGACAAGCACGTGCTGGTCCGAGGACGGCACTACAGCTGTAGCGTACATCAGATCTTAGGGTGGCGTTCGCTCACAGCAGCTAACACAACTTGCTCGACGCCTCCTCCGGTGGAGTCAACAAGTGACCCGTTCCCTGTAGGCCACACTCACCCCGGGCAAACTGAACTAGACAGCCAACACGCTCTCTTGTCAGTTTATGCCTCGTAGAGAGTGGCGACTCCACCCCCGCGCAGGCCGCTTGGTACTCCCTGTCCGAGGCCCTCGGCACGGATATCCTTGCGCACAGCTGACCGCGGGACAGGCGGAAGCACACCTCCCCCCCCCCAGGAGCCTCCTTGCACAGACACTGTGCAAGGCCAGGGAAGAGGAGCACCAAGTGTTATTGGTTACACCGCACTGGTCTAACCGCACTTGGCTTCAGAGCTGATGCTCTGGACAGCGACTCCCCCTGACCCATTCCCCTGACAGAGGACCTGCTCTCTCAGGGGAAGGACACGTTCTGGCATCCCAGATCAGACCTCTGGAACACCATGTCTGGTCTCTAGACGGGACGAGAAGATCCTGAGTTGGCTACTCCCCCTCTATGGCGGAGACCATCACCCAGGCTAGGGCCCCATCTACTAGGCGGTTACACGCCTCTAGACGGCGCCTCTTCTTGTCCTGGTGTCTCTCTCAACGAGAAAGACCCACTGAGGTGCTCGATCAGGATTGTGTTGTCCTTCTTACGAGACTGGAGACTAACATCTCCCCTCCACACTGAATGTGTATGTAGTCGCTATCGCCACTCATCACGACTCAGTTGATGGAAAGTTTCTAGGATGACACGACCTGGTCACCAGGTTGCTAAGGGGTGCGAGAAGGCGGCACCCGCCTCATCTCCGCTCCATACCCTCTTGGGACCCTAAGGTGGTCCTGGGGGGGCCTCTGGGCCCCCCAAGAGCCCCTCGGAGGTTCCGATCTTCCTCACCCGAGTAAGACGGCCCTGCTGATGGCGCTCGCTTCCTTCAAGAGGTAGGGGACCTCCGAGCATCCTCCGTGTCCCCGGATTGCCTTGAATTCGGCCCTGGTAGCTCTCACGTTATCTTGAGACCCAGGCCCGGATGCGTGCCCAAAAAGTTCCCACTACTCCCTTCCGGGGCGAAGTGGTGAACTTGCAGGCGCTCCCCATCGGGGAGGAAGACCCAACCCCATTCGTGTTGTGTCCTGGACCGCACGCAGGGCCTCAGTAGCTCTGACCAGCTCCTTGTCTGTATTGGAGGACAGCAGAGGGGAAGGCTGTCTCCAAGCAGAGGTTGGCGCACTGAGTCGTGGATGCCGTTACGACGGCATTCCAATCTCAGGATCTCCCATGCCCACTGAGGGGGGTATAGCCACCTCCTGGGCACTGGCAGAAGCGCCTCTCTAGCAGACATCTGTAGAGCTGTGGGTTGGGCTACGCCCAAACACCTTCGCAAGGGTTTAAACTACCTTCGCGTAAACCCGGTGTCAGCCCACGTCCTGCGTGGCAACATGTAGGACTGGCATCCGGCGGGCCGTATGCCTGCGAAAGCATCACCCCACCCTCTAGGAGGCTGGGTCAGTGTGCTATCTACCTCTCTCCTTACCCTACTCTGGCTAAGGACAGGTACCCTATCCGCTTCCCTTCTTACCCAACCACTTGGTTAAGAATAGGCATTCTATCCATCACTAAGCAAGCACCACCTGGGGGTTGGCTGGGCAGAGCAGCCTTCCCCCTTAGGCCGGGATAACATGTGAGCCATCCCCTGGCTCTAACCGGACCTAGTGCTACCGGACGCCTGTAACACCCCCCCCGTGGGCTGTTCCGTCTGACGTATCCTCATGATATGGTTCCCACTCCTGGTAACCCATGAGCTTCCCCAGGTGGACCTCCACCTCGCGGTTAACTACTCAGCCCGCACGTTCCATGAATTCTCCTCCAAGGACGAGACCATACCTTATCCACCGTATTCCTCCCCACGGGTAGGAGGTGGCCTCTGCAGCGCATCCCTAATTAAGGAAGTTGCGCTTACCCGGTGTAAACCCGAGCCGGGCGGCCTCTCGCCAGTAGAGAGCTAAGGCCTCCGTCCGTGAAAGGTTACCGGTCAGGGCTGTTCCCATCTTTCTCCAAGAAAGCTCTGGAACCCCCCGACCACCACACTGGAAGGTTACAGTTTCGCGAAAGCATCGAGCTGACACGCCCAGGCCTGTTACCGTCGCTTCGCTAGAGACTGTGACGCGATACAGCGTTGTGGCGTTTTCCATAGGCAACCCCATCTGTCGTTCTCGACACAACGTCGAGAGACCGACAGAAAGGGAACGTCTCGGTTACGTATGTAACCTCTGTTCCCTGATGGAGGGAACGAGACGTTGTGTCCCTTATGCCACAAACACGTATCGTATTCTGCTGCAGTCGTGAGAGGCTTTCAGGCTCTTCAGAACAAGAGGTAAGTGAATGCTGCACGCCGGCTTCCTTTTATACCGGACATCCGGGGGCGGAGACCGGCATGCAAATTTAATTCGCCAAATTTCATTGGCCTTTTCTAGTAGTCAGAGTTGATTGGTTCTCAAGGGCGAACCCCATCTGTCGTTCTCGACACAACGTCTCGTTCCCTCCATCAGGGAACAGAGGTTACATACGTAACCGAGACGTTTCATGTTGATATCTCTATTCCCAATTATTAACAAAACACAAGCTATTATAATATATCATATTTTACACAAAAGTTCTTTCTGGTTCTCGAATCTGATTGGCTGAGAACCATGCAATATTCCATCACTATCACCACAGGGAACTGCTTCACCGTTTGTATTACTCCTCCACTAAGCTAAGTTGGACTTATGAAACTGGAAGTAAATGACACACAAACTTGGCAACATGTTTGTGTTGTGTTTTGTCGAGTGTTGTCATTTTGTCGAGTTGAGTCAGTCTATTGTGTTCTGTCTTTTCTGTGTATTTGTATCTCCTATTATCGATGTTTTACCCCCTTGTGGGCTTTGTATTTTCGTAAATAGATCATTGTTTTGTGTCAAGCTGCCTGGGCTCGGGTTGTCTCCTAGTCTCCACCCAGACAATTCAATACAAATCCCCTCTTGTTGTGCTATCTTTTCAAATATTCCAATTCCATTCTTACCATAATCATTGTGGTGACTCAACGTTCCACCCTAAGTCCAGCCTAAGTTTTTGACAAGCTGAGCCAGCGCTTTGCTTTGGTAATAATCACTGGGTATTTGTAGAAGGGTTCGTATATGGGAGGAAAAAAGGAGGAAGAAAGGAGGCGGGGTCGGCTGACTGGAAGACAAGATTTGTTTCTTTATTCACCATAAGACGTTGCGCCACGGCGCTAAACAACTTTAAATACTTCAAAATTAAATGTCTCTCAACTTTTCGGAACTCGTTCCGTAAAAATCCTCGTGTAGGTTTGTAGGTCTGCTGCCACGTCTCCCAGTCAGGCTCTCTCTGATTTTCTCCAGTTTCTCTTCAGCTTTTTAAGCTGTCTCCTCACCAATCACTGTAATGAGATGCAGGTGATCTTAATCTGCACTTGGCCTACTTACTCACCGTCTCTCCCGTGTCTCTCTCCTCCCCGGTCACTAAACCACGCCCCCCTTGCCACATACCCCCACCGCCCGACTCAGGCCCCATCCGGCCTGCAGCCTTCCCCCTCCTCAGGGAGAGGAAGTCGGCCACGACCATCTGAGACCTAGGTCTGTCTCCTCACCAATCACTGTAATCAGACCCCGGTCTGCGTTGGTATCTTTCATGTGGTGGAGCCATTGGAGGGGAGCATGGTCCGAATAGAGTGTGAACTTGCGCCCCAGGAGATAGTAGCGGAGGGTGAGGATAGCCCACCTGATCGCCAGGCATTCTTTTTCAATGGTGCTGTACCTCGTCTCTCTCCTAGAGAGCTTATTACTGAGGTACAGCACCGGGCGTTCTTCACCCTCCGTCCCCTGGGACAAAACCACGCCCCGATCCGACGCGTCCGTCTGCAATGAAAAATCAGGGGAGTGCAATAACGGCCCGCCACAGAGAGCAGCCTTCACCTGGGTAAAAGCCTGTTGGCATGGCTCCGTCCACTGGACAGAATCCGGTGCCTCCTTTCTAGTGAGGTCAGTCAGCGGGCTGGTGAGGTCCGAATAATTAGGTACAAACCTTCTATAGTATCCTGCCAGCCCCAGGAACTGCCTCACCTCCTTTTTGGTCTTGGGTCTCGGTGCGGTCGCAACTGCTGCCGCAACTGCTGCCGTTATCAATTTGTAGACGCATCTGACCGTGAACCAAGTGGAAGCCCAGATACCTTACCTCCACACGCCCAATTGCACACTTCTTCGGGTTAGCCAAAACTATCGGGCTCGCCCAATCACTACTGGACTCTTCTTTTACCCCCATCTCTAGCATCGCCTTTAATTCTTCCTGAACCACCTTTTTCTTGTGTTCAGGTAACCTATATGGCCGGCTGCGAACTACCACGTTCGGCTTGGTCTCAATATGGTTCTCGATGAGGTTAGTGCACAGAGAGAACACATCCGCGAGAACACACTTGCATGCTTGCAACTTGGCCACATCGGTGACCTGGGAGGAGAGGTTCACCTCGCTCCATTTTTTTAGGAGATTGAGGTGATAAACTTGATGTGCTCCGCTCCTATCTGATCGCACTACCTCATAATTGAGATTGCTTATTCGCTGTGTGACCTCGAAGGGCCCTTGCCACTTTGCGAGTAACTTAGAACTCGAGGTGGGGAGTAATACAAGAACTTTATCTCCTGGTGCAAATTTGCACAATCTGGCACCCCTGTTATATTGTCGGCTCTGTCTGTCCTGGGCCTGTAGCAAATTCTCCTTCGAGAGCCGCCCCAGCGTGTCGAGTTTTGCTCTCAGGTCCAGGACATACTGAATTTGGTTCTTACTATCTGACGGTCCGTCCTCCCAAGCTTCCCTTAGGACATTTAGCCCCCCTCGGGGCTGACGTCCATAAAGTAGCTCGAAGGGGGAAAACCCCGTGGAGGCTTGGGGGACCTCTCGTACTGCAAATAACAGGGATTCCAGCCACCGGTCCCAATTTTTGCCGTCCTTGTGTACAAACTTACGGATCATTGCTTTCAATGTGCAACTAAAGTGTTCGGCCAGCCCGTCTGTCTGTGGAAATGCTGAGGAGGGCCACTGCTTCGGGGTATCGTGTCGCATAGTCTACTACGACCAATGCGAAGCGATGCCCTCGTGCCGACCGTTCTAATGGCCCGATCAGGTCCATACCATATCTCTCGAAGGGGACAAGAACAAAAGGAAGAGGGCACAATGGTGCACCCAATGGAGTGGCCAGTGGGTTTACCAACTGACATTCAGGACAAGACGCGCACCATCTGCGCACGTTCTCATGAATGCCCGGCCAAAAAACGGGCCATTAGGCGGTTTAATGTTGCCGTGTGTCCTAAGAGCGCTCCTCAGGGGGCTCCCTCACAGCGGAAGATCCGCTCTGGCAGCCATCGAACCCCCCCGGGAGGTTGATGAAATAGATTGTACCTCTAGTCCCCGGCCGGTCCCTGGGAGTCTGACAAGGCTTGCCCAAACCGCGACGCGGCTAGGAGATATGATCTATCTCAGCAACCTCGTCCCTCTAGCCTTGATGTTCAACGGGTTGTTACCCGTACTTCATCGTTCTCAGAAAGGAGGGTTGCTAGATCTGCAGACCCTGAACAGGCACCTACTCTAGCTGCCCGTAAGGATGCTACGCAGAAGCACACTTGATGTCTACTGGATATCAATATGAGTTCATGGCAAGTGAACATCCTCTTTTTCGGCATGGAGATCTTCCTCTTTCTTGGTTAGGAACTTATTCTGCAGAGCGCCTTAGCCAGTGTTGAGATGCCTGGAGCGTTCCAGGCAGTCAGCGGCCCCTCTGGAGAAGCTCCTGGTACATGCATCCTCGACGGTGGTGGTACCCCTCGGGTAGATGCACATGGACCGCACTAAACACTGGCTACAGAGTAAAGTTCCGAGGAAAGCGTAGCACACCGGCAGCAGGCGGATGGTGATTATGCCTCTCTGCCGACGCATCCTCACCCCTTGGTCTTAAGTGATACATCACCCCCCGCCCGCGGGGGCACAGGAAGCCTGCGTCCGCGCGGCCTCCTGGAGACCTTTTTCGGGAAGGCATGGCGACAGACACCTTCCTGCTGGGTTGAGGGCGCAGTGTGCAATGGCACGCAGTTCGGGGCAAGGACGAGGCCCTGCCTGCGCTGGCATATCAGTGCCTAGAGTTGTACACGTGCTGCGCGTACAAACGACTCGCCCGACGCCTCCTCCTCTGGAGTCAGCTTGTGATCCGCTCTCTGCGGGCCACACTTATACCAGGCAATCTGAACCACACAGCCCAAGGCTCTCTCGTCAGTTGACGCCTTGTGGAGAGTGGCGACTCCACCTCTGCACACTCCAGCTCTTGGGGCGCTGTTCAGGCAGGCTCAGGCGCCTCTTTGAACAGCACCCATTTCCCGCCTTGGCACTCCCTCCGAGACCCCCTTCGGCACAGAGGCCCTGGCGTACAGCTGGCTGCGCGACAAGCGGAGGGATACCTTTCCCCCAGTGAGCCTCATTGCACAGACACTGTGCAAGGTCAGGGAAGAGGGGCACCAAGTGTTTCTTGTTGCGCCGTATTGGCCCCAACCGCACTTGGTTCTGAGAGCTAATGCTTCTAACCCCCCTGGCCGATTCCCCTGACAGAAGACCTGCTCTCTCAGGGAAAGGGCACATTCTGGCATCCCAGGACAGACCTCTGGAACCTCCATGTCTGGTCCCTGGATGGGACGAGTAGATCCTGAGTGGGCTACCCCCCTCCGTGGTGGAAACCATCACTCAAGCTAGGGCTCCATCTACTAGGCGGCTTTACGCCTACAAGTGGCGCCTCTTTTCGTCCTGGTGTCTCTCACAACGAGAAGACCCACGGAGGTGCTCGATCGGGATCGTGCTGTCCTTCTTACAGGAGACTGGAGACTAACATCTCCCCCTCAATGCTGAAAGTGTATGTAGCCGCTATTGCCGCTCATCACGATTCAGTGATGGACAGTCTTTAGGGCAGCATGACCTGATCATCAGGTTCCTAAGGGCGCGAGAGGGCGGAATCTGCCTTATCTCCGCTCCGTACCCTCTTGGGACCTCAATGTGGTCCTGGCAGGCCTTTTCCGGCCCCCCTTCGAGCCCCTCGGAGGTTCCGATCTTCGTCACCTCTCGAGTAAGACGGCCCTCTTGCTGGCGCTCGCTTCCTTCAAGAGGGTAGGGGACCTACAAGCATTCTCTGTGTCCCCGGATTGTCTCGAATTCGGCCCTGGCTACTCTCAGGTTATTCTGAGATCCAGGCCCGGATACGTGCCCAAAGTTCTCACTACTCCCTACCAAGTGGTGAACTTGCAGGCGCTCCACCTTGGGGAGGAAGACCCAACCCCGTCCGTGTCGTGTCCAGTACGCGCACTGCGCCTCTACGTTTACCCCCCATGCTCAGGAGCTCTGACCAGCTCTTTGTCTGTTTCGGAGGACAGCATAAGGGGGGGCTGTCTCCAAACAGAGACTAGCGCACTGGATCGTGGATGCCATTACTATGGCATACCGATCACAAGTTTGCCCGTGGCCGTTAGTGAAGGCTCACTCCACAAGGGGTATGCCACTTCCTGGGCACTGGCCAGGGGCGCCTCTCTGGCAGACATTTCCAGAGCTGCGGGTTGGGCTACGCCTATCACCTTCATGAGGTTTTAGAACCTCTGTGTAAACCCGGTATCAGACCACATATCCTGCGTGGCAACATGTAGGACTGGCATCCGGCTGGGCGTATGCCTGCGAAAGCACCACCCCACCCTCCAGCAGGCTGGCTCAGTGTGCTATCTACCTCTCTTCTTACCCTACCCTGGTTAAGAACAGGTATCCTTCCGCCTCCCTTCTTACCCAACCACTTGGTTAAGAACAGGCATTCCATCCATCACTGAGCAAACCCCCCCCGGGGGGTCGGCTGGGCAGAGAAGCCTTCCCCCTTAGGCCGGGAGAACGTGTGAGCCCCCAGTTGGCTCTAACCGGACCTAGTGCTACCGGACGTATGTAACACCCCCTCCCTGGGCTGTTCCGTCTGACGTATCCTCATGAATGGTTCCCACACTGGTAGCCCATGACCTCCCCAGGTGGACCTCCACCTCGCGGTTAACTACTCAGTCTGCATGTCCCATGCGATCTCCCCTAATGGTGAGACCATGACTTTCCACTCTTTCATCCAGCTGGTAGGAAGTGGCCTCTGCAGCGCATCCCTTATTAAGGAAGTTGCGCTTACCCGTGGTACCCGATCCGGACGGCCTCTCACCAGTAAGAGAGTTAAGGCCCCGTCCGTGAAAGGTACTGGTCAGGGCCCACCCATCTTCCATTAGGAAGCTCTGGGACCCCCGACCTATCACACTGGAAGGTTACAGTTTCACGAAAGCCTCGAGTTGACACGCCCAGGCCTGTTACCGTCGCTTCGTTAGAGGCTGCGACGTGATAGGCGTTGTGGCGTTTTCCAGAGGGAACACCATCTGTCGTCTTCGACACAACGTCGAGAGACCGACAGAAAGGGAATGTCTCGGTTACGTATGTAACCTCGGTTCCCTGATGGAGGGAACGAGACGTTGTGTCCCTTATGCCACAAAGCATATCGCCCTCTGCTGCAGTCGTGAGAGGCTCTCAGGCTCTTCAGAACAAACGTGAGTGAATGAAGCACGCCGCTTCCTTTTATACTGGACATCCGGGGGCGGAGCCCGGCATGCAAATTTCATTCTGCAATTTTCATTGGCCTTTTCTAAAGTAGTCAGAGCTGATAGGTTCCCAGGAGCGAACCCCATCTGTCGTCTTCGACACAACGTCTCGTTCCCTCCATCAGGGAACCGAGGCTACTTATGTAACCGAGACGTTTTCATTAGTTCATAATCATCAAAATTTAAAGAAATAAACACTTGAAATATATCAGTCTGTGTGGAATTAATGTATACATTATACAAGTTTCACTTTTTGAATGGAATTAGTGAAATAAATCAACTTTTTGATGGTGTTCTAATTATATGACCTGCACCTGTATATTTAAGTTTGTTCGTTTTTCTTTTTTAAATCTTTCATTAATAATGAATAATAATTTTGTTAATAGAATTTTAATTTTACAATTAAAAAAACATTGAAACTGTAAAAGATGGCCTTTAGCACATTTTTTATGGTTGCTTTTAATCTTGCATCAAATAGTGAACTGTATACTAGACTTGCATGCATGTACAAATCACCAGAAGTAAATATTGTGCTAGTACTAGTATTGAACTAGCAAGACAGTTGCAAGCCTTTAATTAGAGTTTGTAACAACTGCCAGAGGGGGCCCAATTAGATTTTTTTGTCAAAAAAATTCCTGGCGGCGCCCCTGGCTCTACATTTTAAACGCATATAAGAAAATGAGGACCTGCAGGGTTTCTGGATATATAGCATTTCCAATTTATGTGGAGTTCAAAATAAAAATGATGACTGCACTTATAATCTTTTTTTTGGAAAACTTTCCTCCGGATCATCAGATCTCATAGTAAAATGTGTGTATGTTAATGAATTCCAATCATTCTTAAACATTCACAATTAGCATAATCCCTGTCTATGAAGTACACCTACGCAAATTACGTATCTAGAAACGCTGAAATCCTCTGGACTTCATTCCCTGGCCCAAAATTCCTGGCGGCGCCCCTGGCTCTACATATTAAACGCATATAAGAAAATGAGGACCTGCAGGTTTTCTGGATATATATTTCCAATTTATGTGGAGTTCAAAAATAAAAATGATGACTGCACTTATCTTTTTTTTTGGAAAACTTTCCTCCGGATCATCAGATCTCATAGTAAAATGTGTGTATGTTAATGAATTCCAATCATTCTTAAACATTCACAATTAGCATAATCCCTGCCTATGAAGTACACCTACGCAAATTATGTATCTAGGAACGCTGAAATCCTGGACTTCATTCCCTGGTTTGGCTACATTATATTGCATAAATGCATAAGAGACTTATAGGCTATGCTTTCCGATAAATTAATCAATTAAACTGTGTCCACCAAAGTGTTTTTACCCAGCTAAAATAATAATACCTGATGCTCTTCTGAAAACGACCAGCTGGTGGCGCTATTGAACTCTTAGGAGGCACTGCTCGTTATTCCAGAGATTGGTTGCTGTGATTTTAAATATCCGCAAAAGTTATCCTACTTGTTATTAGTATCTTGTTTTGAAGAATATTACTGAATATGAAAATGAAGTAATAATATTAACTTCTCCATTGTTGTGTATGATGGTTGGTCAATGTAGTGTTTGTCGCGCCTCTTCTCCAATGTGATTGGACGGCTGTTTAAAACAAGGACAGTGACAAGCTCTGCGTTTTACCTAAAGAAAAGTAAAAAATAATAAAAGACAGGGCAAAATAACTTGTAAATCATCATTATGATACACAGTGCATCAAAATGCAGTGTCATTAGTTTGTCTAAAAGAATTCAGAACATTACATGCGGTTTTACGCAACATTTACACGTGGTATGGAGCAGGTGTATTTTTTCGTACCAACTAACATGTTGAAAATACATAGTATAATTTTCATGAATCCGAAAATGTACGAAAGAAAGACTTCACGAACGATTTGCACAAACATGTGTTCTGCTCGTGTTTCATGAATAAGACCCATTGTTTCTTAATTACACCAAAGTACAGAAGTACTCTTAACTGACCTACGTAGACATCCAAAAAGGAGATGTTCCAAAGCCTGATGTCTGATACGGTTTGTGACACTGTCCATCATTCTGTGTTACACTGTCTTGCCAGCCATATTTATGTTTTTCAAAGTTATGTGCACGTCACAGATGGACTTTTTATTTGAGTAGTTTTATTATAAGTAAGAATTACTTTTTAACACATTTGAAAACATTTTCATTTGTAATTCAAATATAAAATTATAAGCTTAGACAAAAATGATATGGAATCAATTCATCAGAAGTGAAATGAGGTATAACAAAACTTGACTTGAAGTAGTTAATATGTATCAAAACAATAAATAAAAGTATCGCTTCCCAATACACTGCTGTTTTTTTGCATATTGAAACACATCTGCAAAAAGTGAAGAAACACTCATGATGCTGATCCCAAATGGATTTTCAAAATATGATAAAAGGCAGATCCTTTTCCTGTTCTGACAAAAACGCTCCCAATCTGCCTTCATATGGGAATGGCTAAGAGGACATTGTCACTTCTGCTTCTGCTGTTATATGGGAGCTTGTGTCACAGCTGCAGCTCAAGTCTGCAGAATGCTGAGCCATCCAGTTCTGCCACTACTTTCTGATGATAGAGACATCAACATTGGGGCAGTTTTCTCACTCCACGGAAGTGTTGTGTTAAAGATATATCCTTTCACTTCCAAACCAGAAACAACTAAATGCATCAGGTATGTACACAAAATATTTTTTAAAGCATTTTTAGTACAATATAGTATAATAAACACTATTAAAACACATACAATAATAATACTATTCTGATAAAATGTGATAATTCTTCGCAAAATAAACTGTAAACAATGACTAAGTTTTATTCTTACAGCATAATCTTGCGTGAGTTTAAATTTGCTCAGACTTTGATTTTTGCCATTGAAGAGATTAACAACAGCACACAACTGTTGCCTGGTGTCACTTTGGGTTATAAAATATATGATGCCTGTGGCTCCGTATCTCAGACTGTCTTATCAAGCATGGCTTTAATGAATGGCTATGAAGAGACTTTGCATGATGAGTCCTGTTCTAAACCACCATTTGTTCATGCCATTGTAGGAGCATCAAGTTCTTCTCAAACTATTGGTATGGCCTCTTTAGTAGGCCCATTCACCATCCCTGTTGTAAGAACTCTTTTTTTCTCTGCCAACGCTAAATTAATTAATGATAACAGGATCCTTTTGAGGAACCTTGTTTCAAATAAAATGTAACTCCATCACAACTGTAAATATGAAAAGTACTAGGTCATGTACACTATTTGTATAGCAGTGATAAATAATCGAGTAAAACGCTTATTTCTCCTTTTTGCAGATCAGTCATTTTGCCACATGTGCTTGCCTGAGTGACAGAAAAAGGTTCCCGACCTTCTTCAGAACAATACCCAGTGATTATTACCAAAGCAAAGCGCTGGTTCAGCTTG
Source organism: Triplophysa siluroides (assembly GCA_006030095.1). Classification (NCBI taxonomy): domain Eukaryota; kingdom Metazoa; phylum Chordata; class Actinopteri; order Cypriniformes; family Nemacheilidae; genus Triplophysa; species Triplophysa siluroides. The sequence goes on along the minus strand of VCII01000424.1, from coordinate 819 downwards.
TCAAACGCTTTGCTGGACTTGGGTTGGTACGGTGAGGAGTCGCAATGACTATGGTAACAATGGAATTGCAGCATTTGAAAAGATAGCAGAACAAGAGGGGATTTGTATTGAATACTCAGAGGCCATTACATTAACTGATTCACAAGAGCAGCTCCTTAAGACACTGGAGGTGATTAAAAAAGCCTCAGCCAGGGTGGTGGTGGCTTTTATCTCATCTGCAGATTTTATCCCCCTCCTGAAATTAATAGCACAGCAAAACATCACTGGGCTGCAGTGGGTCGGCAGTGAATCCTGGATCACTTCTCGTGTTATAGCTGACAAAAAAGCATTCAGTTTTCTCACAGGAGCTGTGGGCTTTGCTATAGCGAACGCCAAAATCAACGGCCTACGAGAGTTTCTAGTGACTGTGCACCCTGATCAAGAACCAAAAAATGAACTTTTGAAGGAATTTTGGGAAACTGTTTTTCAGTGCTCTTTCAGAAACACCGGCAGTGGGACACAAGTCTGTACTGGCTCAGAACGCTTAACAGAACTACAAAATGAATATACTGATGTATCAGAGCTGCGCATAGCAAATAAAGTGTACACGGCAGTGTATGCTATCGCACATGCACTACATAATTTAATAAATGATGTTAAATCTGCCACCAATATCAGCAAAGGAGATCTGCTCACACCACAGAAGGTGATTTAAGAGGAAAAACAATTAAAACAGAAAAGTCAAACTGAAACCAATTTGGTTTGTGTTTATTCGCAGGTGTTGGAGTATATAAGAGATGTCAATTTCACTGTCAAAACTGGCGAGAAAATGTTTTTTTG